>CAWUFW010016212.1:0-321532 GCA_963921515.1 Calotriton arnoldi | reverse complement strand
TGCACTGCCTGTGTCCATCATGTGCCCCTGTGAATGAGACATGTATATACAACTGTGTCATGCACGGATATGTTGCATGTGTAGTAATGGCCTTTTCACTTTGTCATCCTGACAGGTTAATGACCATCGGAAGCAGGAGATCTGGAAGGACATCGTCCGGGCTGTCTGGTCCGTGGGGGTCTACAAGCGCCGGATCCGCAACTGCCAGAAGAGGTGGCAGGACCTTCGGGCTGGACCCGGAGGATTGCACGGGTCCAGCTGAAGCTGTCGCCTCCTTGCAGGAGGGGCGGAACACGGACCCTGACCCCCACATGCTCCAGATCCTGGCGGTGGTGTTTCCAGACCTGGATGGGCAGCTGAAGGCCAGACAGCAGCAAGGAGGGGGTGAGTCAAAGACTGCACTGTGAACTCTGTATTACATGCTTTGTGCCCTCCTCTGGCCTGCTTCAACTGCCACAGTGCAGCAGTCATGTTGTCCAGGAGCCATGTCCCTCTATTGTGCACTGCCCACTCCTCATCTGATACCCAGGTGTGGCCCTTACATTCAGGGAATTGTGTCACTTGGGACTGTGTCCTTGCAGTTTGCTTCACTAAAGGTGGGGGACAGCATCTGTTTCCCTAACTCTGTTGTGGGCATCATGGGTGGGTCCATTGTTCACACAACGCCTGTGTTCGGACATGTAATCTGCGTGTTGCTTTGATATGCGGTCCACTTGCTGAGCTGAGCCACCACATGTGCCTGGGGTATGTGGCACACGCCCATGCAGTGGGTGGGAACAATGTTTGGGCCCCAGGAGTGTGCAGATTATGTGTGTCACACATACATAGCCAGCTATCCACTGTCCAGGGCTCATCCCTCATTCATGTGGGGCAGGACAGTCATGCCTACTCCAGGCCATGCAATGCACTCTGTACTCCCACTCCCGTGTATCAGCTGACACATTGTGCGCAGTGATTTGACCCCTCAGGTGTCTGCCTCTGTGTCAGTGTGCTGTGGATTAGTTGCCAGGACTGCTGGGGTGTTTCTTGGTAGGGGCTCAGCATGCCACTGGAGATGTGACCATAGGAGACGATACTTGTGTGTCACATAGGTGTTTGATCAGCTGCCCGTGCAGACTGGGGTATGCGAATGTGAAGTTCAGGCAGCTGTTCCCCATTCACAGCAGATTGTGAGGGGCTCAGGTTCAGAGGGTAGTGTCACAGGTCTCCCCATATGTCCAATCGGTATGACCTGGACAGATGAGGGTTAAGATGATGTGTTGTGTGGGGGATGTACATGTGCACTTGTGCAGCTCCAGGACTTGCATTCCCCATGACCTACTATTGTGACACAGTGCAGAGTGTTGTTGTCTGGCTGCCAAGTCATACATCACTGAGACAGTGATGTATGACTTAGCAGTCATGCCTCCGCCATGGCATGTGTCTACTTATTGGTGATCCTGCAGGGGAGTGACATGTGCTACATGCACACCATTGTGGCGATGGCTATCAGGACATGGGTGCATCATGGTGTCTGTCGCTGGTATGCATCACATGCATATCCTATTTGACTCTGGGCGTCCCTTTCATCCGGAAACCTGTACTGACTCAGTGGCAAGAGTTGTGATGTGTGCATGTCCACATGCTACACCGTGTCCTCTGCACTGTCCAACTACTGTGTAGTTGGTGCATGTGTCCACACTGGGGTGTTGCTATCCAACAGACACCAGACAGATGGGTGCAAGGCCATGTGGGATGTGAGTGCCATGGTTGGCATCAGACTGACAATTAGCTTCTCCTGTTCAGTTAGGGCACTTTTAGCAATGTACAACTAATGATGCCAGGGCTTGCTCTGTAATGTGCTGTGCTCACAGTGGTGTGTGCGTTTGGTGCAGGTGACTGATGTCTGTCTGTTTCCCCATTGTTTGCAGATACATCCACGGCCACGGAAGGGGACAGCTCCACGGACCAGGAGGAGCCGGAGAGCCAGACTGGGTCAGCAGCCGAGGAGTGGTCGGAGGGACCCAGTGGCACGGAGGGTGAGGGGAGCCACACCGACGAGTCCTCAGCACCATCCACCTCAGCTGAGGACCAGAGCAACTCGGAGGATGACTCCCTTATGGAGGCGGGTGTCAGCAGCCACCACACCCCAGCTAGTGTTGCTGTCCCCGCCACCACCAGCACCACCACCGCCCTCCCATCGGCTCCCATTCCCCAGGTCCATGGAGGCTCCCATGTTCGGGAGCGTGTCTCCTTTGGGCCAGGCACCGCACCCCTGCCCCTGTGTCCCCTGCTGCCCTGAGTGAGGAGTCTGTGTACCTCCTTCGCCAGCTCCATGTAGGGCAGACAGCCATGCTGAGTGTCCTCCATGCACACACCGCTCTGTTGACTCAGCTGGTGTCGTTCATGGAGGGCATCTCATCGGGCATGTCTGACCTACAGAGGGGCAATAGGTCCATGGACTCCTCCCTGACGGCAGCAGTGTCCCTCCTCAGACAGTCCCTCACCCCTCCTGCCTCTGCTCCATCCACACTCCCCAGCACCTTACCCGTCCCAAGCACACACACACACCGGCACAGGCACACACCAGCACACACACATCCAGCACACAGACACACACGCCACAAACAAAACGCACACGCACGCACAGTCAGGGGACTGAAACCAGACTCACAGGGGATGGGGCCCTGGAACACACACACGCATCCACGAGCACTGCGCAGTCCTCAGTTGCCTCTCCCTCCAAAGCACCCTCCCTTGCCTCACCTGCAACCCCAAAGACCCAGCGGCTCTTCCTCAGTGACCTCGGCCTCTTCCCCTCCGATCCAGCTGATACAGCATTCAGGGGGAAGAGGAAGCCCACCCGCATGGAGCAGAGTGCCCCTCGCCCCCGGACACCCTCCCCCAGGCGCAGACAGACTGAGGCCCCCACCTGCAAGTCCCCCCGGAGTCGTAAGAGCAAGACCCCGCCGCCGCCCTGCAGCTCAGGCACCAGGTCTCCTTCCTCCATCCCTCAGGCCCCCACTCCACAGGTGCCCCCACCACACCCTGCCCCAGGTTCCCCCACCCACAGATATACCATCCCCAAGAGGATCCGGCCTTCTCCCCCTGCCACTTGCTCTCCCGGCACCACACCCCCGCTGCGCTTGTCTGTGCCACTGATGTGGTGAGGGTGTCCTCCCCTCTGTCCAGCCCACCTTGCCTGTTCCCCATTCTCCTCCCCTGGTGGTAGGCACTGCAGTGGAGTCCACTACCACCCTGTCTGACTTGGGCACTGCAGTGGCGGACCTGTCCACTCCATCTGCAGGGTCCACTGCAGTTGTGCCGGCACCCACAACATCTGAGTCATGCCCCCAGTTGTGCCGGCACACACCATGTCAGACACCTCCACTGCAGTTGTCAGTGGCTCTCCAGCACTCACCACCCCTTCCCTGCTTCCTCCTGGTGAGCCCTGATCCTGTCCCTGCGGTGCCTGGCCTGCCCCCCCGGTTGCCCCTCCTAGTGGATTGTCCCTGGTTTTGTGCAGGCATGCGTTGGGTGACATCTGCCACTGTCACCCAGTTTGGACTTTGACAATGGACTGGCCATTGGCCTTTGTGTTTTTCTGGACTTTGTTTTCATTCCACACATATGCTGAATAAAGCAACTTTCTGTTCTCTAGTGCTTATGCTTCTGATGTACATGTTGTTGATGATGCTAACCATGCCCTTGCTGCAGTGATGGTGATATTTGGTCTCATGATAATGAAGTGTTACTGTGCAGGAACCCATGTGGTCCAGGGGGAATGTGTCCTATCCTGTGGTGTGTCCATGTCATCCATGGCAGCATCTGAGGGTGTCATGTGTTCAGTATTTGGCAATGGGATTTCCTACTTAGATTAGCTATTTCACATCTGTGGCTTCCACCCCTGCACATCTGTTGTGCCTGCCATTGTTCAATTCGTCTACTTCCCTGACCGTGTGGCCATCTCCACTGGACATGCAGGTTTGGGCATCAATGGGGAAGGACTCATCCGTGTAGTCAGTGCAACATTGCTATACAAGTGTGTTGGATCTGTGCTGATGATTCCGTTGGCACGTCCATGACCAGGCTGATGTGACGGGAGCCCTCATTTGGTGCTAATTGTTGATTGTGTGACCAAGTGCTCAGCTGACATGATGGGGCCCTACTGAGGCAACATATGGCACAGCTTTCCTCACACAGGAGTGGAGTCCCCTCATGGCAGTGTGTACTCCTGTGACATTGCCTGCGCCCAAGGTGTGTGTTGTATGTGCATGTCTGTGTGTTCACTTCCGTTTAGCTGAGCATACTGTGATCCCTAGTGTTGTACCTGTTTGTGATGCTTGCTGAGTTGACCTATGTTCCCCCAAAGTCTTCTCCCTGGGTTCTCTGTGATGTGGGTGCATGGCACATTACTGGTCATCAGGGTGTCACCCATAGGTGTGTTTGCTGTCAGGGCTGAGTTTGTGTGAGACGCAGATGGGTCACAGTCAGGTTTCCCCTTGGCACTTGTTGTTTGCCCCTGTCATGTGATTTCCAGTTTGTGTTATCTTTCAGTGATTGTGACACGTTGTGTGTGTGACTGCTGGCACTCCTCAGGGTCCGGGCTGCAATGTTGTTTGTTGTCTATGTGTGTTCTTTGTGGGTGACCTTGGCTTCTTCATTGGTGTGTGACTGTGGCTGGGATCCCATTGGTTGGTGTGGTATTGCCGTCATGTCCATGTACAGCGTAGTGTGCAGTGTGTCAGACATTCAGGAGTCTTGTTGAGTGACCATGTGTGATGTGTTTCTGCACCTTGGTTCCCACCCACCACCCTGGAATAGTCATGGGTGCATGTGCAATGTCACCAGTGCATGTGTGCTTCACTGCTGCACATTGTTGGAGGTCGAGGGGTGTGGTGTTGAGTGTGTGCAGATGAGAGTTGTTGCCCGGCTAGGCCCCTGCCTCCATGTAGGCATTGGCTTACTGGCCATGCTGATTGATTTGTGCTTGTGTAGGTGTGATGGTAGTTTGTTGCTCAGGACACATGACTGTGGTTCACAGTGTGAACGACATTTAGCTTTGTCATCACAGTGGGATTGTAATGCAGCCCAGGGTCACCACATTGTGGGGGCCCTGGGGGTAGTGCTGTGGTGTGTCTGTGTCTTGCTGTGTCAGTTGCTGTTCCTACGTGCCTGTGTGACATGTGTGATTTGTGCTCCCTCTCATCTGACAATGCCTGCTTGCCCACATAGGGGATTTGGATCCATGAGTTACCTTTGTGTGGCACTGTATGCACATCTGTATGATTGGTATTCAGGTCTCCTCATGTGTTGTGTGGTTGCCTGGGGACACTGGCACCCCCCTCACCTGTTGTGTATGATGTGCAGTGTGGGTCTGCCTGTTTGTGTGTGTGCTACTGCACCACTGCATTGGCATATCTTGGGTGTGCCATTGGCTGTATGTAGTTTGGTGGGATTCCCCTGCTGTCCCTGGGACTCCTAGGTCATCGGTCAGCACAATGTTCATGGTTTGTGTGTCCCATTGCTGCCATGGTATGGTATCTGTTCACCTCACATCTGCAGTCTCCACAGGGTATCTGCATTTGTGTGCCCATTGGTGCAAATATGTGGGTCTGCATTCTGATGGTCACTTCTGTCATTGTGTCATTGATGAATGTTGACAGTGTCAGCCCCCATGGGTGTTGTTTGTCTGCACATGGCCAAAGGTATGTCTTATTTGCACTGCAGTATTTGGCTCCCCCAATTTATGTTGCAATGGGACACATACACTACTTTACCACTGATGTGTTTTTTGTTCTGTGACCAGGAATCATCCATGCAG
The DNA here is from genome assembly GCA_963921515.1 of Calotriton arnoldi. Classification (NCBI taxonomy): domain Eukaryota; kingdom Metazoa; phylum Chordata; class Amphibia; order Caudata; family Salamandridae; genus Calotriton; species Calotriton arnoldi. The sequence goes on along the minus strand of CAWUFW010016212.1, from coordinate 315,729 downwards.
TTTGGCAGTTGCAGCTCTTTCTTTGTCAACACTTACCTTTTGGTCACTGTGGTGATGGGGCGTTAGACCCCATTGCCACAATGTTCAAAATGTGCTTCAGCTATGGACCCCACACTTACATTTTGGTCACTGTGGTGATGGGGCGTTAGACCCCATTGCCACAATGTTCAGAATGTGCTTCAGCTATGGACCCCACACTTACCTTTTGGTCACTGTGATGATGGGGGTTTGGACCCCATTGCCACAATGGTCATGGCCTGCTTGGATTGTGGGGGCCACACACATATATGTGTGGCACATGTGCTAGGGGGTCACATTGTATGTTCAAAGTCATGTTCAGTGTTGTAGGCATTTGACACAGTCTACACACGCTTGTCATGGTGTTGGGGGGATGTCTTTTTCTTGCATTCCCTAGGTTGTGGTGTGCTGGTTGTGTCATGCATTGTCCATCCTATGAGTGTGGGTGGTAGTGGTGGTAGGCATCCAGCCCCCCCTGGGTGAGGGTGGAAGTAGTGGTAGGCATCCAGCCCCCCTGGGTGAGGGTGGTAGTAGTGGTAGGCATCCAGCCCCCTGGGTGAGGGTAGTGGTAGGCATCCAGCCCCCCTGGGTGAGGGTGGTAGTAGTGGTAGGCATCTGGCACCCCCATGGCTAAGGGTGGTAGTGGTGGTGGGCATCTGGCACCACCCTGGCTAAGGGTGGTAGTGGTGGTGGGCATCTGGCACCACCCTGGCTAAGGGTGGTAGTAGTGGTAGGCATCCAGCCCCCCTGGGTGAGGGTGGTAGTAGTGGTAGGCATCCAGCCCCCTGGGTGAGGGTGGTAGTAGTGGTAGGCATCCAGCCCCCTGGCTAAGGGTGGTAGTAGTGGTAGGCATCAAGCCCCCTGGGTGAGGGTGGTAGTAGTGGTAGGCATCCAGCCCCCCCTGGGTGAGGGTGGTAGTAGTGGTGGGCATCTGGCACCCCCCTGGCTAAGGGTGGTAGTGGTGGTGGGCATCTGGCACCACCCTGGCTAAGGGTGGTAGTGGTGGTGGGCATCTGGCACCACCCTGGCTAAGGGTGGTAGTAGTGGTAGGCATCCAGCCCCCTGGGTGAGGGTGGTAGTAGTGGTAGGCATCCAGCCCCCCTGGGTGAGGGTGGTAGTAGTGGTAGGCATCCAGCCCCCTGGCTAAGGGTGGTGGTAGACATCCAGCCCCCTGGCTAAGGGTGGTAGTAGTGGTAGGCATCCAGCCCCCCTGGGTGAGGGTGGTAGTAGTGGTAGGCATCCAGCCCCCCTGGGTGAGGGTGGTAGTAGTGGTAGGCATCCAGCCCCCCTGGCTAAGGGTGGTAGTAGTGGTAGGCATCCAGCCCCCCTGGGTGAGGGTGGTAGTAGTGGTAGGCATCCAGCCCCCTGGGTGAGGGTGGTAGTAGTGGTAGGCATCCAGCCCCCCTGGCTAAGGGTGGTGGTAGGCATCCAGCCCCCCTGGGTGAGGGTGGTAGTAGTGGTAGGCATCCAGCCCCCTGGCTAAGGGTGGTAGTAGTGGTAGGCATCCAGCCCCCCTGGGTGAGGGTGGTAGTAGTGGTAGGCATCCAGCCCCCCTGGGTGAGGGTGGTAGTAGTGGTAGGCATCTGGCACCCCATGGCTAAGGGTGGTAGTGGTGGTGGGCATCTGGCACCACCCTGGCTAAGGGTGGTAGTGGTGGTGGGCATCTGGCACCACCCTGGCTAAGGGTGGTAGTAGTGGTAGGCATCCAGCCCCCCTGGGTAGGGGTGGTGGTGCGCATTCAGGCCCCTCTGTGCATATGTGGCATTGGTGATGGGCATCCCGCCCCTATGGTGCTGCTGTTGCTGGTGTAAGTATATTCTGCATCCCTCTGTGTGTGTGTTATGTGTCGTGTACGTGTTGTATGTGTTTTGTGGTTGGTGTCTGACTTACCTTCTGCGCCGTACGCGTCCCTGCCTGTTCCGGTAGTAAATGTAGAATATTGGTATGATCGGGACGAAGGGATTCATGGGTTGGTTCGTGTCGTTCGTCCTTCTCGTTGCTTCGCGTCGTCCTCGTTGCTTCGCGTCGTCCTCGTCGCTGGCGTGTTCGTCTCGTAGCCGTGGATCGTGTTGTGGCGCGAATCGGAGCTTATGTGCGCCTCTCCTGGATGCTTTGACGTGCCGTGCGTAGCGACGGGTTCGGCGCGTACGGGAAGCGCATCATACTTGGTCGGCCGGACGGAGCTGCATTTTCCCTTCCGTGCGACTCGATTCTGCGTTTCCGGATTCGCCTCGGTCGGAGTACAGGACCTGGATTGGGTGAGTACGGCTCGGCCGGATTCTGTGCTGTTGTGCGCATCGTACTTACTCGTTCGGTCTGCTGTACGGATCGGTCGGGAAACAGGCTTTCGCATGGCTTTTTTCCCGACCGAATGGTATTGTGTGCGCCTCCGACCGAGATCGGAATCGGCCCCTGAGTCTGAGTCTGATTCTACGCCCAAATCTCACATATTAGTATCTTCAGTGTCTGTATCTTGTGAGTCTGACTCAGAGTCGTCTTCCAGTAGTTTAATGGATGCATTATTCTTAGTTTATTCCTGCAGACTATCTGAAAATGACCAATGATTTCACACACTGAGCAGTGTTGATTTCTCACTGGACATTTTTTTCATTGTAAGGAAAAAACAACAAGGGAGGTCCCCTTAAGATCCAGGGGGAGCATATATAAAACAAATGGGTCCCTAAAAAAAATGAATAAATCACAGGTGTTAAACAATCTTAACTAGTGCTGGTGGTTATAAAACTAACAATTTAGGAAGACATTGCAATTGTACAGTATCATGGAGTCAAACATATCACAAAAAAATAGTGTTTACATTGAATGTTTATTCAATACAATTATATGGACAATGACGTAAAAACATTTCATTAAAAATACATAATATTGAGAAAACAGTTGTCATAAAAACATTTCATTAAAAGTACATAATATTGGGAAAACAGTTGTCGACGCAGCGTTTCGGTGAGTACGTGAAATAAACACCTTCCTCAGGACAGTTTTCTAAATAGCAAAAAACATATAATTATTAAAACATGTTGACTTCACGATTCTGTTTAACAATCATCATTTCTTTTTAGACCTCACAGTATGATTTTTTGTATCTCCTATGTAACCACCACCACAAAGATCTATAAAAACAACAACACAAACAATACTATATCATTTACACACATAGACAATGATGATAGCCCTCACTTTCTGCATGGAAAGAGCAGTTGTAACATCCCTCGCCTTGCTAAACAAAACAAGCAGTGCTGCACTATTTTAACATATAAACAATAACAATAGTACATTGCTTTTTACATTCAAAGAAAAAGGTAACAACCTACCTAACCACAATGAAGACGATGTTAGTGTTAAATTAAACTAACATATCTGATGATAAAAATCATCTTGCAAAGGGAGGAAAGTGATGTTCTCCTCTTCGGTAGAGAGCCTTTATATATAAAAAAGGGAAGTAAAAGGTTCATTGTACAGAATACCTCTTGCTCTACTTTGTCATGCTTATTTGATTTAAAAAAACTAAATGGCATAGCTTGTGATGCAAGGTGTTCACTTTGTAGATATGTATATTGGTGCCACCGTTGGTTGACTAGGGTCAGGATACTAAAAAACCAAATAATCAATGTTCAGAACCACTAATAGTATTATACCCAAAGGTTCTTATGTAAGAAAAAAACAATCTTACCGAATACAAAAGGGACTGAATAACGCCAACCGTTGTAGGATGATTAAGGTTCTACGATTTAGGCTGATGTGCCAATTTTTATATACGTAGTCCCACAGATGAGTAGGTGCACATCCGATAGTACTGGCCTCTGATATACCACCTACAACAGGATATCACTTAATGATTATGTACTAGAATTTTGTCCATATTTATTTAGCATACAGGCATATAGTATTGTAATCCTTACTACATATGGTAGTAGTAATCAATTCTACAATAATTGTGAGTTGTAAGTGAACAATATTTAATTATGATCAATGTTTCACGAAGTAAAGGGTGAGTACATTTTTACCCATTTATTATAGTATCTGCGGGTATATCAAAAGGGGCCCTGGGGCCTCTAAAGCGGGAGTGTGAGCTACCTAAATACTCCAGCAATGGTTGGGCGGTGTAATCAATGCTAATTTAGTATTTAAATAAGACACACAATAATACGACATCTACTATTGTGCCCTAGTCAATATTAAAATTAAGAACCGTGTCGAGATCCGAAGTTAACCCATTTTTGCTAGATAAAATGTAACTCCATATTCTAGCATCAATGCGTATATATTTAAAAGGCGAGTACAACTACTCGTTAAGTACCCTTATATCTACGAACATGGCGCGTGTTTAAAACTACCGTTCCCTCCGAGAAAATACCTCACTTAGTGCCGCTATGCAACAAAGTGCCATTTGCGGTAGAGATGAATAATATCATGTCAAATCTAAGAAAGCCTGATGTGCCGGTTCCATTTAGACACAGTCCATAAATTCATTTCCATCCACTTAAAGAACCAAAAATGTTTCATCAAGTAAGCCTCGCATGGAATAAGGGACATACCTTTTAGAAATAACACGGCCTCCCTGCAACCAGTATACAGCTTCCGGGTCAGGATACATGAGAGTGTTCTGACCGGAACTGTTTAAATACGTCTCCCTTTCCTTACGTAGTCACCGCGTCCGTATCACGTGATGAGGTCGAAACGTTCACCTATCTTGGATTTAAAAAAAAACTTTATTAGTACTGCTTCAAGGCATGGAGACAATGACAAAAAAAGGGCGTCAATATACGTCAATATCGCAATCCAAAAGGTTTGGCTTATGGAGAGCAAAGATATTTATTATATTAATAATACAATGGGCAAGTATAGGCTCGTAGAAGAGCATGATAATAAACTTTTGTTTTATTTTTTATTTTTTATTTTTTACTTAGTACCATCCTCGCCAATATAGCTGTCTCTCTGCACCACAATTTATAGGCTCGTAGGAGAGCATGATAATAAGCTTTTGTTTTATTTTTTATTTTTTACTTAGTACCATCCTCGCCAATATAGCTATCTCTCTGCACCACAATTTATATCATTACTATTATGATGCAACCCGATGCATTTGAACAGGAGTCCACCTAGAATTAAAAAGTAAATATAGCTTTTTATGTCATATTGTTTCTGATCTTAACTTCAAATTCGACCATAAGGCAAATATATGTGCTATGGAGAAAGTTAGGATCAAATCAGTCTCTCCCAGTCCTCTTTACTGTTCAGTCCCTTCCTAACAGTGTTCATACGGGACATATAGAATTGTTCACGCTTCTTTCTTTTGGAGGTCATATCCCCTCCCCTGGAATTCATATGGACTACCTCTAGCCCGCACCACTTAAGATCATCAATCGTGTGCTGTTCTTTGTTCCAATGTTCTACAAGTGGAGCGCCTTTTTTGTTGGTCCTAATAGCTGACTTGTGTTCACATATTCTCGTCCGAATTTCTCTAGAGGTCTCACCCACGTACCCTAGTTGGCATGGGCACATAATCAAATATATCAGGTTTTTAGTTCGGCAGTTTATGAAATTACTTATTTTCATAGTAACTCCATTGAGGAGTACAGAGGATCCTTTTAGAATATTATCACAGTTAGTACATCCTCTACGTGCAAACGTTCCGGTTGGTAAAGGTGCATTGTTAATGCATGGTTGATTATTCGCCTTAGTTTCTCTATAGGTATGTACCAGGCAGTTCCTTATTGTGCGATTACGCCTAAATGAAAACATGGGCTTTGGTAAAATCTCTTTCTTCTTATTCGTAATCAAGTGCCAATTTCTGTTGATAATATTTTTAATTTTGTTACTAATATTGCTATAATTAGTCACAAAAATTAAGGGCTGGATCTCAGCTTTAATTTTTTCTTGTTTACTCTCAAAAACGACTCTCTATTAAAATATTTAGCTCTCTTGTAAGCATGTCTAATTAGTCTCTTCGGGTAGCCTCTAGATAAAACATTTTTAGACAATTTGTCTGCATGTTTATCATAATCTCTAATATTAGTGCAATTTCTTTTAAGCCGCAAAAACTGTCCAAATGGGATATTGTCTTTTTGACAAGAGGGGTGATTGCTCCTATAGTGGAGCATGGTATTCCTATCGCTTGGTTTTGTGAACAATTCGACATTCAGGACTCCATCAACATGCTTGATGATAACATCCCAAAATTCACATTCCCTTCTACTAGTATGGGACATGAAATTGAGGTTGATATCTCCCAGGTTCAGCCACTGTATAAACTCTTCTAAGTTTTCTGTAGTTCCGGTCCAGATAAAAACACATCATCGATGTATCTTGACCAGTGTGAGATGTTCTCATAGAAGGGCGCCGCTATATTATAAATGTGGGTGTCCTCAAACTGGGAGACATACAGACAGGCCAGACTGGGAGCACAAGTGGCTCCCATGCTGGTCCCCTTAATTTGTCTATGGAATTCTTTGTCGAACAAAAATATGTTATTCTTTAATACAAGCGTGACGCAGTCTACTATAAAGGTAGCATGAGAACTAAGATCAGCTCCTCTGTTTTCAACAGGTTTTCAACCATGCGTATTGTGTGATCTTGCGGAATGTTCGTGTAAAGTGCCTCGATATCTAAAGTTACCAGGAGTTGTGTTTCTGGATTAAAATCTAGATGTTCTACTTTTTGGATAATCGCTGTAGTGTCCTTTAGATATGCTTTCTGCTGTGTTACTAAGGGTTGTAGAAACACATCAGCATACTTGCTTAGGGGCTCAGTTAGGGAGTTAATGCTGGACACGATCGGTCTCATTGGGGGATCCTCCAATTTCTTGTGCACTTTGGGGAGACCATATAATGATGATTGTTAAATAGAATCGTGAAGTCAACATGTTTTAATAATTATATGTTTTTTGCTATTTAGAAAACTGTCCTGAGGAAGGTGTTTATTTCACGTACTCACCGAAACGCTGCGTCGACAACTGTTTTCCCAATATTATGTACTTTTAATGAAATGTTTTTATGACAACTGTTTTCTCAATATTATGTATTTTTAATGAAATGTTTTTACGTCATTGTCCATATAATTGTATTGAATAAACATTCAATGTAAACACTATTTTTTTGTGATATGTTTGACTCCATGATACTGTACAATTGCAATGTCTTCCTAAATTGTTAGTTTTATAACCACCAGCACTAGTTAAGATTGTTTAACACCTGTGATTTATTCATTGTTTTTAGGGACCCATTTGTTTTATATATGCTCCCCTTGTCCCAGATTGGATCTTAAGGGGACCTCCCTTGTTGTTTTTTCCTTACAATGAAAAAAATGTCCAGTGAGAAATCAACACTGCTCAGATAGTCTGCAGGAATAAACTAAGAATAATGCATCCATTAAACTACTGGAAGACGTCTCTGAGTCAAACTCACAAGATACAGACACTGAAGATACTAATATGTGAGTTTTGGGCGTAGAATCAGACTCAGACTCAGTAGTTTTAGGAGTACATGGTGCAAGGAAAAAACCTAAATGTGAAATTAGCATTATTACTGCTGATTCAGGTTCTCAGTACACTATCATTAGTGAATCAGTATGTGATGAGAAATTTAAAACAGTGTTAGGTGAAAATTTGGAGGCTTCAGATATATCTCCCAAAAGTTTCACGGGGAACCAATTTCCTTGGTAGGTTACCGAAAATTGGTGTTTCAGTTTAAAGATCGTACACAGAGTGTAAATTGTATATTTACAAGTCAGGTCCCACTGTTTTAGGATGGTGGAACCAGGGAAAGCTAGGTATAATTTTGTATCCAAATAGCCTGGATCTAGCACTTGTGGTACAGAATAAACATAATGGGGTTAACGCTATTCTCAAGGAGTTTCCAGTAGTCTTCTCTGATTGTGTGGGGGAACTCAAAGATTTTCAACATTGTATCATCCTTAAAGATAATGCCGTTCCGTGCATTCATAAGGCTAGAAATATACCCATTTCTATCAGAGAAGAGGTTTCCAAGGAAATTGATAAGTTATTGGAAGCAGGAATCATTGAACCAGTTGAATCCTCCCCTTGGTGGTCGCCAGAAAAGCCAATAGGAAACTTAGGCTCTGCATAGATTTGAGAGACCTAATTAAAATTATTTTAGTTGATCAATTTCCCTTGCCCAGGATCAACGAAATACTTGCTACTACCAAAGGTTCCCAGTGGTTCTCTGCTATTGATCTTACGTCAGTCTACTACCAAGCACCCTTACATCCTCAAAGTAGACGGTTAACAGCTTTCATTACCCCTTTTGGATGCTTTCAGTTTGTAAGGGTACCATTTGGTTTAGCATATGCTGCTGCTATATTTCAAAGTCTGACGTTTAAGATCTTTAGGGAGGAGAAAAAAGTGATATTTTTCCAAGATGACATTTTAATTATGGGCAAATCCAAGGAGGAACATGATACAAATCTTAGGAAAGTTTTAGGTTTTTTGCAAGAGAAAGGTTTAACAGCCCAATTAGCCAAATGTAAATTTGCAAGCAATTCTGATTCTTTTTGGGACATGAAATTAGCGAAAGGGGTGTAGAGCCAAAAACATAACTCGTGGACGCGATTATAAATGCCCCTATTCTGTCTAATAAGGCAGAATTTTATGCAAAATATGTCATGCATTTCTCAAGCAAAACTTTTCCTTTGAGACAAATATTTAAGGTCAAATCTGAATTTAAATGGTCTGAAGAATGTAAATTGCATTTCAGTTAATCAGAGATAGTATTTGCACTGCTGCGGCTCTTCAGGGTTTCGATCCAACTTTGAGAAGCATAGTGACCACGGATGCCAGCTGTAAGGGTTTGGGGGCAGTTCTTACCCAGATTGATGCAAAAGGGGAAGAGGTGGTCATTGCTTTTGCATCCCATGTGAAGAGAGGTACTCAGTGTAGGAGAGTAGGATCTGCTTCACATGGGTACCCCCACTTTTTGCTGATGCTTCACTGTTTTTCGACATTAGTCTGGCTGGGGCCCTGCTAATCAGAACCCCAGCCTAGCTGCTTCCTCTCTAAAATGGTTTCCATGTGCCTTAGGCACATCTCTGATTGGAATCTGGAGTGCCCTTATAAGTCCCTAGTATATGGTATACTATGTACCAAGGGCATAAGTACCTCAGAGGCCTGCCAGGGGCTGCAGCATGTATTATGCCACCCCTGGAAGGCCATCCAAACTGACACCACAGGTCTGCTACTGCAGCCTGGGTAAGGTGGTGCATGCACCCCTTACTGTGATATAGGTTACCCATATCACGAAATACATACACACATATAAACCTATAAGTCACTCCTAAGGCAGGCCTTATCAATCCTAAAGGCAGAGAGCATGGTTCCTATGTGAGAGGGTGCCCCTGCATGAGCAGGGCCCCTCTGCAGCGTTCGGAGACCATCTCTGATGCTGTTTGTAGTGCAGCCTGACCATATACTCTTAAGCGCATTATATCCTCGCGGTAAAATGCTAACTTTGGAATGGCTGCACCTAAACATGTCGTGTTTGGTGTCAAACATCTTGGAATACTACCCCCCGCCAATCCTGGCGGCGGGGGTAGCATTCCACCCTTCTAGAGGGAAAGACATGTTAACTCTGACGAGTCCGGTAACTTCTTTCCAGAGCCCTGGCATCACAAAATGGATGCTGCTGCCACAGACACGAGTCTGGCCTCCTGCTGCTGGACGAAACTCTGGCAGGGGAGGCCTGGACAATAGGTTTCCTGTCCCAGGGAGGTGTGACCACCTCCCCAGACAGGATAATGTGTATTGGGGCTGGGCGGGAGCACTTTCGGGTGCTTTGAAGTCCTGCACTGGGGGCACATTTGGTGTCCCTGTGCATACCCCAGTTCAAACCGGATCAGGGGCTTGCAGCCCCTGCTTTGGCGTGAACTGGACAAAGGGAAAGGGGTGTAGCCACCCCTCTGCCCTGACCCACCCATAGGTGGGGCCACAGAGTAGTCCAACCCCTATTTTTAGAATCAAGGTAGGAACCCAGTCCTTAGGACTTTAGATTATACCTGGACGAAACTCTGAAACTGAATCCTGGACCTTCGACGCTCTATGACAAGATTAGAGGACTGAAGAATCTCCCTTGGGGTCAAGGAGTGACTCCCCTGCTTGGCAGGCACCAAAGAAGCATCTGTCCGGTTCGCATCTCTGAAGCTCCCGTCGGACGCCGAAGTCATCGCATCACCAGAGGTGGATTCTCAGACTTCCCCGAGGCTACCCTGAGTCCCCAGCAAAGCTGAGGCCCGTGGCTATCGTGGGTGACGTGAGACCGTGACCCCTGGACACCGAGCACATTTGCAAGTGCACCATCTTCTGGGTCTCCCAAGAAGTCGTGCTTTGGGCTCCGAGTAGCCCTAGCCTCCAGCACCACCTGCACCGAAGATCACTGGCCCCCACTCCACGAGTGTCTTGTAAGCCAGCTCCACGTGCGGCGTCATGAGGCTCCTTCGCGGTCGCTAGCCCGTTGGCTAGTAGCCCTTAACGAAGGCCAATCCTTTTCTTTCTTGGCATCCTGATTGCTCCAGGCCTGCCCTCACTTACCCTCGCTGGGTGAGTTCCACAGACCTTGCTGGTCTGCACCATCGACGATCTACATCTTCCTCAAGACTTGCCGTTGCCAAGGCTTGTTGGGTCCAATCCGGTCGCCGACACCTCAGCACTCGACAGACATCGTGTACCAGCCCGAATCCTGCTCCTGGTCGCCGACAACGCCTCCTGGACCTCGTGGCTGAAGAGTCAAGACGACCGTCAACGCACCTGAAGCACTCGACATCGGTGGGCATCTGTCCATCGCCTTCCTGGTCACTGGCTAGTGACCCAGACTCTGTCCCCTCTGCTTTCAGGTTCACCAGAACTCCGATCCACTCTTGGATCCACCCGGACACTTTTCTCTTGGCCGCCAGCAGCACTTTGCAGCAGATCGCCATTCGAATCGACGACGAAACCCGACCCCGAAAGGCACCTATGCACCCGGCTTCCCTGGGTGAGGTAACACGAGTACTCCGGTGCTCCCGTGGGTAGAGACTCTTCAAAGTCCTAGATCTCAAAGGGTTTTGTCCTAGTCCTCTTCTAAGTGTCCCTTTCCTCTATTTTCCCGATCCCGACTTCTCCATAGAAGTTAACGGCGTATCGCGGTTGTGTATTTACACTGCACGCGTCTCCCGTGGGTCCCCTGTGTCACTACCTTGGGTGGTTCCTTGTGGTCCAAGCACTTCTAGAGGCTCTAGGCCTAGTGTCTAGTTCAGTCGTGGTTCGCATACCACTTTATTGGTATATGGTTTGGTACGCCCCTAGGGCCCAAAAGTGTATTTGTGCTATTACTGTGATTTAATATCTTATAACTTATGTACTTCGAACTCTAGCCTCATAAAGAGACTAGAGGGGTGTGTTTAGCAATAAATACATATATTTTGAATATATACCTGGTGTGGTGCTCTTTCATTTGGTCACTCAAGAGATTATAGACTGGTAAAACAAGCTGCTTTACATTCCTTCAAGACTTAGCCTGAAGGCTGCTCTCCATAGCTACCACTAGGATAGCTTTCAATAAGGTTGTCTTTAACCTATTTCCAATAAGGGGTTGTTTGGACTGGTGCAAGGTGCCCACTATAATTAGTGGACAGCATATGCCAGGCCAACTTCTCACATTGGTGTGCAGCGTGTGGGATTCCAGCTTGCTATTGTTTTACCAGATAATCTCAATTGAATTGATCAACTGAAAACCACTAAAGGTACCTAAGGTACATATAATTTAAGCTTAGAATAACAGTAAGTTCTACTGAACTTAGAGTTGTGTGTTAAGGGATAGCACAACCCTTTCTACAACTCAAGAGAGTTTAGTAGGCCACACTAGAGTAGGTAGTGCATACACCACACCACACTAGTAATGTCTTTAAGGGCAGGATCCAAAGAATCCTTGCAGGAAGCCATTGAGCTTCCACCCTCCAAGTATGATACACTCCCATTCTTGGAATTGAGAGCTTTATGCAACTTGAGAAAAATAAGGACAGGCCAAAGCCCCACCACCCAACACCTCAAGGAGCTGTTGGTGGCTTATGACCTTAGTAAGCCTGTAGGGACTGAAGGGGTAGGAGCTGAGGGTGGGGCAGAAGAAGAGGAGGAGGCCAGGGGTACCAATACCCCCAGCCCCCCTCTGAAACTGGCCAGGAGGGTGACAATGACCCTGACCTGGAAAACCCAATCCCTCCTGTGGATGATGATGAGGATGATCAAGATGATGCCCTCTTTGTCCCCCCAGGAAGGATTAAGAGTGTGCCCAGGAAGTCTAGATCTCCTTCTCAGGAGTCTAACCACTCTGGCACCTCTATAGGGAGCTCTGTCTCATCTCATAGGAGAGAATCCTCTCATGAGAGAAGAAAGAGACTAGTCCAGTATGAGGAAACTCAGCTGGAACTCAGAAAAAAGCAATTAGCTTTAGATAGAGAATCCCTAGATCTCCTTAGAGAGAGAAGAAAGTTGGGACTAGAGTCCCATGGTGGCAGCCATGTCCCTAGAGATAGGGAAAGGTCCTATGACCATAGGAACCTGAGCAAGATTGTCCCTCCCTACCAGAGTGGGGATGATATCCACAAATGGATAACTGCTTTAGAAAGGGCCTGTAAAGTACAGAAGGTCCCTCAGGAGCAGTGGGCAGCAATCTTGTGGCTCTCCTTTGCTGACAAAGGTAGAGATAAGCTCCTCACTGTTAGAGAGGAGGATGCTGATAATTACAAGGTCTTGAAGAGTGCTCTTATTGATGGGTTTGGCCTAACCACTGAACAGTACAGGTTGAAGTTCAGAGACACCCAAAAAGCACAGACTCAAGACTGGGTAGACTATGTGGATTGTTCTGCCAAGGCTCTGGAAGGCTGGTTGATGGGCAGTAAGGTGTGTGACTTCTCAGGATTGTATAATCTGATAATGAGGGAGCAGATTCTTAATAACTGTCAAAATCAGCTGTTGCATCAATACCTGGTAGACTCTGATCTGACCTCTCCCCAAGAATTGGGAAAGAAGGCAGACAAATGGGTCAGGACCAGGGTGAAGCAGAAGGTACAGAACCAAGGTGGGGAAACCAAGAAGCAAGATGCTAAGAACTCTGACAAGGGTGGGGAGAAGGGTAAAGATCAAAAGTCTTCATCAGGCCCCCAAAAATCTTCTTCTGGTGGGGATTCCCAGTCTACCAAGGGTAAAGGCCAAAGAAAACCATGGTGCAAGGTCTGTAAGCAAAAGACCCACTGGACCAGTGATTGCACCAAGTCCAAAGACTCCAGTCCAGCACCCACCAATGCCCCTAAGGCACCTGTTCCCCCTAGTACAGTTGGTGGAAGTGCTCCAGCAAAGGGTTTAGTAGGGTTCACCCTGGGAACTGAGTTGGGCTCTGACTTAGTCAGGGAACTGACTCAGGCTGTGTTAGTCTGTGATGGAGGCATGGATGTGACCTCCACTGTGAGTCCCAGTAATCTGGGCAAGTACAGACAACAGCCTTTAATCAATGGACGTGAGGCTTTGGCATTTAGGGACACAGGGGCCAGTGTCACAATGGTGACACAAGACCTTGTGCTGCCTGGGCAAGTTATGCTTGGTGAGATGTACCAAGTGACCAATGCTAGCAATGTCAGAACAGACCATACTCTGGCAGTTGTTAACTTCTCCTGGGGAGGGGTAACTGGCCTTAAGAAGGTTGTGGTAAGTGCAAACCTACCAGTCGAATGCTTGCTTGGCAATGACTTAGAGACTTCTGCTTGGGCAGAAGTGGAGCTCAGGACCCATGCAGAAATGCTGGGGATCCCTGCAGATGTGTTTGCTGTGACCAGGTCACAAGCCAAAATGTCTAGCACTGAACAGGCCTTGGATTCTGGAAGAATGGACCAAGTGCCTTCCAAGAGGAGGAGTAGTAGGGTTAAGGCAGTGCCTTCCCCCTTGGCTCAGGAGGAAGATCAGTCCCTTGAGGGGGATGATCTCAGCCCTGAAGAAGGAACTGTCCCAGAGGAACTTGAACCTGACCAGGTTGAGTTCTTGGGGACAGGGGGACCTTCTAGGGCAGATCTGAGCCAGGAGCAGCAGAGCTGCCCCTCCCTTGAACCCACCAGACAGCAAGCTGCTGCTGAGGCTGCTGGGAAAGCTAGTGGTCCCCATACAGTGTATTGGGATGATGGACTCCTGTACTCAGAGAGTAGAGACCCCAAGCCTGGTGCTACCAGGAGGTTGGTAATACCTTTGAAGTTCAGGGGCTTCCTATTGACCCTAGCCCATGATATTCCCTTAGCAGGTCACCTGGGCCAGAACAAGACTTGGGACAGAATTGTCCCTCACTTTCACTGGCCCCACATGTCTGAAGACAGTAAGGAGTTTTGTCGCTCCTGTGTAACCTGCCAAGCCAGTGGCAAAGCAGGTGGCACTACAAAGGCCCCCCTGATACCACTACCTGTGGTGGGGGTGCCCTTTGAGAGGGTAGGGATTGACATTGTTGGTCCCATGGATCCCCAAACAGCCTCTGGGCACAGGTTTATCCTGGTGGTAGTGGATCATGCCACCAGGTACCCAGAAGCTATTCCCCTCAGGACCACTACAGCACCTGTGGTGGCAAGGGCCCTCCTGGGAATCTTCTCAAGAGTGGGCTTTCCTAAGGAGGTAGTATCAGACAGGGGTGCTAACTTCATGTCTGGGTACTTGAAAGCAATGTGGAAGGAGTGTGGAGTGACTTACAAGTTCACCACACCCTATCACCCACAATGCAATGGTTTAGTTGAGAGATTCAACAAAACCTTGAAGGGCATGATTAAAGGGCTCCCAGAAAAGCTTAGGCGTAGATGGGACATACTCTTGCCCTGCCTTTTATTCGCATATAGGGAGGTGCCTCAGAAGGGGGTTGGTTACAGCCCTTTTGAACTTCTGTTTGGCCACCCTGTGAGGGGTCCACTGTGCTTGGTGAAGGAAGGATGGGAGTTACCTCTCAAGCCCCCAAAGCAAGATATAGTGGACTATGTACTTGGTCTCCGCTCCAGGATGGCTGAGTACATGAAAAAGGCAACCAAAAACCTTGAGGCTAGCCAGGAACTTCAGAAGGCCTGGCATGACCAAAAGGCTGTTCTGACTGTTTACCAGCCAGGACAGAAGGTGTGGGTGTTGGAGCCAGTGGCCCCAGCAGCTCTCCAAGACAAATGGAGTGGACCCCACACTATTGTTGAGCAGAAGGGTGAGGTCACTTATTTAGTAGACCTAGGAACACCCAGGAGTCCCCACAGGGTTCTCCATGTTGTCAACAGGTTAAAACCATATGTGGACAGGGCAGACATGGGCTTGCTCATGGCTACTGATGAAGGGCAGGAGGAAGAGAGTGACCCACTCCCTGACCTGCTCTCACAGAACCCTGACGATGGGTCAGTTGATGGTGTAGCCTTGGCAGGCAGCCTCACTACCCAGCAACAAACTGATTGCAGGCAAGTCCTCAATCAGTTTCGACATATGTTTTCACTGACACCCAGTCAGACCACCTGGTGCACTCATGAAGTGGACACTGGGGACAGTCTGCCTATTAAAAACAAGATTTATAGGCAACCTGACCATGTCAGGGACTGTATCAGGACTGAAGTCCAGAAAATGTTGGAATTGGGAGTAATTGAGCCCTCAGATAGCCCTTGGGCTAGTCCAGTAGTCCTAGTACCGAAACCTCACACCAGGGGTGGAAAAAGAGAGATGAGGTTTTGTGTAGACTACAGGGGTCTCAATGCAGTCACTAGGACTGATGCCCATCCAATACCCAGGGCAGATGAGCTCATAGATACTTTGGCCTCTGCCAAATATCTCAGCACATTTGACCTAACAGCTGGCTACTGGCAGATCAGACTAGCTGATACTGCAAAGCCCAAGACAGCATTCTCAACCCCTAGTGGGCATTATCAATTTGTGGTAATGCCCTTTGGTCTGAAGAATGCACCTGCCACTTTCCAGAGGTTGGTGAACACAGTTCTCACAGGACTGGAAGCCTATAGTGCAGCTTATCTAGATGATATTGCTGTCTTTAGCTCCACCTGGGAGGATCACCTGGTCCACCTCAGGAATGTTTTACAGGCCCTGCAAAAAGCAGGCCTGACTATCAAGGCCACTAAGTGCCAGATAGGGCAGAGTCAGGTTGTGTACCTGGGCCACCTTGTGGGTGGAGGCCAGGTTCAACCTTTGCAGAGCAAGATCCAGACCATCATGGACTGGACTGCTCCCACTACCCAGACTCAGGTGAGAGCCTTCTTAGGCCTGACTGGGTACTATAGGAGATTTGTCAAGGGGTATGGATCAATAGTGACACCCTTGAATGACTTAACTTCTAAGAAAATGCCCAAAAAGGTTCAGTGGACAGTTAGCTGTCAAAAGGCATTTGATGACCTCAAGCAGGCCATGTGCACTGCTCCAATTCTGCAGAGTCCTGATTACTCCAAGAAGTTCATTGTTCAAACTGATGCATCTGAATTGGGGGTAGGGGCTGTACTGTCACAATTGAATGAAGAAGGTCAGGATCAGCCAGTAGCTTTTATTAACAGAAGGCTGACCCCTAGAGAGAAACGTTGGTCAGCCATAGAGAGGGAGGCCTTTGCTGTGGTCTGGGCTCTGAAGAAGTTGAGGCCATACTTGTTTGGTACACACTTCCTGGTTCAGACAGACCATAAGCCCCTCTTATGGCTAAAACAAATGAAGGGTGAAAACCCCAAACTGCTTAGGTGGTCCATTTCCCTACAGGGGATGGACTTTACAGTGGAACATAGGCCTGGGAGTAACCATGCGAATGCAGATGGACTCTCTAGGTATTTCCACTTAGAACATGAAGACTTAACTGGGCAAGGTTAGTTTAATGTCCCTACGTTTGGGGGGGTTGTGTAGGAGAGTAGGATCTGCTTCACATGGGTACCCCCACTTTTTGCTGATGCTTCACTGTTTTTCGACATTAGTCTGGCTGGGGCCCTGCTAATCAGAACCCCAGCCTAGCTGCTTCCTCTCTAAAATGGTTTCCATGTGCCTTAGGCACATCTCTGATTGGAATCTGGAGTGCCCTTATAAGTCCCTAGTATATGGTATACTATGTACCAAGGGCATAGGTACCTCAGAGGCCTGCCAGGGGCTGCAGCATGTATTATGCCACCCCTGGAAGGCCATCCAAACTGACACCACAGGTCTGCTACTGCAGCCTGGGTAAGGTGGTGCATGCACCCCTTACTGTGATATAGGTTACCCATATCACGAAATACATACACACATATAAACCTATAAGTCACTCCTAAGGCAGGCCTTATCAATCCTAAAGGCAGAGTGCATGGTTCCTATGTGAGAGGGTGCCCCTGCATGAGCAGGGCCCCTCTGCAGCGTTCGGAGACCATCTCTGATGCTGTTTGTAGTGCAGCCTGACCATATACTCTTAAGCGCATTATATCCTCGCGGTAAAATGCTAACTTTGGAATGGCTGCACCTAAACATGTCGTGTTTGGTGTCAAACATCTTGGAATACTACCCCCCACCAATCCTGGTGGCGGGGGTAGCATTCCACCCTTCTAGAGGGAAAGACATGTTAACTCTGACGAGTCCGGTAACTTCTTTCCAGAGCCCTGGCATCACAAAATGGATGCTGCTGCCACAGACACGAGTCTGGCCTCCTGCTGCTGGACGAAACTCCGGCAGGGGAGGCCTGGACAATAGGTTTCCTGTCCCAGGGAGGTGTGACCACCTCCCCAGACAGGATAATGTGTATTGGGGCTGGGCGGGAGCACTTTCGGGTGCTTTGAAGTCCTGCACTGGGGGCACATTTGGTGTCCCTGTGCATACCCCAGTTCAAACCGGATCAGGGGCTTGCAGCCCCTGCTTTGGCGTGAACTGGACAAAGGGAAAGGGGTGTAGCCACCCCTCTGCCCTGACCCACCCATAGGTGGGGCCACAGAGTAGTCCAACCCCTATTTTTAGAATAAAGGTAGGAACCCAGTCCTTAGGACTTTAGATTATACCTGGACGAAACTCTGAAACTGAATCCTGGACCTTCGACGCTCTACGACAAGATTAGAGGACTGAAGAATCTCCCTTGGGGTCAAGGAGTGACTCCCCTGCTTGGCAGGCACCAAAGAAGCATCTGTCCGGTTCGCATCTCTGAAGCTCCCGTCGGACGCCGAAGTCATCGCATCACCAGAGGTGGATTCTCAGACTTCCCCGAGGCTACCCTGAGTCCCCAGCAAAGCTGAGGCCCGTGGCTATCGTGGGTGACGTGAGACCGTGACCCCTGGACACCGAGCACATTTGCAAGTGCACCATCTTCTGGGTCTCCCAAGAAGTCGTGCTTTGGGCTCCGAGTAGCCCTAGCCTCCAGCACCACCTGTACCGAAGATCACTGGCCCCCACTCCACGAGTGTCCTGTAAGCCAGCTCCACGTGCGGCGTCATGAGGCTCCTTCGCGGTCGCTAGCCCGTTAGCTAGTAGCCCTTAACGAAGGCCAATCCTTTTCTTTCTTGGCATCCTGATTGCTCCAGGCCTGCCCTCACTTACCCTCGCTGGGTGAGTTCCACAGACCTTGCTGGTCTGCACCATCGACGATCTACATCTTCCTCGAGACTTGCCGTTGCCAAGGCTTGTTGGGTCCAATCCGGTCGCCGACACCTCAGCACTCGACAGACATTGTGTACCAGCCCGAATCCTGCTCCTGGTCACTGACAACGCCTCCTGGACCTCGTGGCTGAAGAGTCAAGACGACCATCAACGCACCTGAAGCACTCGACATCGGTGGGCATCTGTCCATCGCCTTCCTGGTCACTGGCTAGTGACCCAGACTCTGTCCCCTCTGCTTTCAGGTTCACCAGAACTCCGATCCACTCTTGGATCCACCCGGACACTTTTCTCTTGGCCGCCAGCAGCACTTTGCAGCAGATCGCCATTCGAATCGACGACGAAACCCGACCCCGAAAGGCACCTATGCACCCGGCTTCCCTGGGTGAGGTAACACGAGTACTCCGGTGCTCCCGTGGGTAGAGACTCTTCAAAGTCCTAGATCTCAAAGGGTTTTGTCCTAGTCCTCTTCTAAGTGTCCCTTTCCTCTATTTTCCCGATCCCGACTTTCTCCATAGAAGTTAACGGCGTATCGAGGTTGTGTATTTACACTGCACGCGTCTCCCGTGGGTCCCCTGTGTCACTACCTTGGGTGGTTCCTTGTGGTCCAAGCACTTCTAGAGGCTCTAGGCCTAGTGTCTAGTTCAATCGTGGTTCGCATACCACTTTATTGGTATATGGTTTGGTACGCCCCTAGGGCCCAAACGTGTATTTGTGCTATTACTGTGATTTAATATCTTATAACTTATGTACTTCGAACTCTAGCCTCATAAAGAGACTAGAGGGGTGTGTTTAGCAATAAATACATATATTTTGAATATATACCTGGTGTGGTGCTCTTTCATTTGGTCACTCAAGAGATTATAGACTGGTAAAACAAGCTGCTTTACATTCCTTCAAGACTTAGCCTGAAGGCTGCTCTCCATAGCTACCACTAGGATAGCTTTCAATAAGGTTGTCTTTAACCTATCTCCAATAAGGGGTTGTTTGGACTGGTGCAAGGTGCCCACTATAATTAGTGGACAGCATATGCCAGGCCAACTTCTCACACTCAGTTATTGAGAAAGAGGCCCTTGCTTGCCATTGGGGTTTGGAGCATTATAGAGCATTTATCTGGGGTTCTCGGTTCACATTGAGAAGCGATCATAAGCCACTTACAAAAGTTCTAACCACTGAGGGTTTTTTAAAAGCCTCTCCCAGGCTGGCACGTATGTCAATAAGATTATTAGATTTTAATTATGATTTGTGCTCAGTACCTGGGGTCAAGAAGAGAATCATGGATTTTCTAAGCAGATCACCCCTACCTTTGAAAACCAAGCCAGAAGTAGAGTTTGAAGACTTGTGTTGCAGAAATTTACGTATGGTATACAAGAACGTTAGTGGATGGTCGCGACTGAGAAAGATGACATTTTGCAAAAGTTAAGTACATACATTATAGAAGGGTGGTCTCTCAAGTAGAATGTAGAAGACAATTTGTGTACATATTGGGAGTTGAGACGAGAATTATCTGACGAAGATGGTAAGGTGATATGTGGTGGTAGGATAATTCCCCTGGAATGTTTAAAAGACAGGTAGTTAGATATTTGTCATGAACGTCATTTAGGGATTACTAAAACTAAGTCAAGGATGAAGCTATTGTATTGGTGGCCTGGTATGGATCTACAGATAGAATGGAAGGTGAGGAATTGTACGTTATGTAATAATTCAGAGAAAACCCTTATCACAATGAAACCACCTCTTTGCCCATTAGAGTGTCCTGAGATGCCTTGGGAGAAGTTAAGTTGTGAAAAAAGTAATGTGCAATTCGGTTGAGTGATGGAAAGCTTTGGCACATGGGGCAAATTTCTTTGTATAAAGGAAATGTTGAGCATGCAAAGTCAAGGTCAGATGATATTGTTGCCAAGGATTCTAGTTGGCTTTTGTGTGATAACACTGACAGTGTATCCAGAGATGAGGGTGAGAACAGTGGTAGTACAGTGTATTTGCGACAGTCAGAAGGTGATGGTGTTGTCCAAATAGAAAGACAGCAATTACTATTTACTTCACTACCCCCTACTTCTTGTGTAGAAGATGGACAGATACCATCTACTTCTAAAGAAGAAGGCAGGGAGGAAAAATCTTTACCCATTCCTAAAGGGGGCAATTTAGCAAGAGAGAGTAGAATGGGAAGGAGTACAAAAAGGCTGAGGAATTTGCAAGATTTTATCTGTGACTAATTTCAATTATTGTGTTTTTTGTTTTTTATTGGTTTAGCATGTTTTTTTGTTTTTTAGAGGAGATGGATGTGTAATCCTTTTCTCTTCACTTTTGTGCGTTATTTGCATTATTTGGTTTATTTTGTCTTGCAGGTTCTGTGATTTAAACATTTATTATGCATATCTTTTCTTCTCTATTTAAGGGGAAAGATGTGCTGTGTTTGGAATTGTACATTATTGTTGTACCTTTAGAGCTGCCTTAGTTATGGAATTCTCGCAGGAGAATTCATGATGTAAAATAGAATGAGGGCATAAGAACGGCAGAAGCGAGAACCAACAGGATTGGTTGGATGGATGCTGCTGGGGTCACTAGAAAATAAATCCTTTGCATCATACCAATTATGAGTGAATCTCATTAGTACAAGACTAGTACTGACAGAGACAGTTTGAGGAGAAATACAGACACTAGAAAGATAAAATAACTTAGTACATAGGATAATGCAGGGACAACAAGAATTTAGAAACGGATAGATCAAAAAGGATTTGGGAAAAAAATAAAATTAGGAAATGTGTAGAAAATAGGGAGTGGTAAAAGTTAGGGGAATATATATTAATATTAACAACAGGAGGACTTTCTGAGGCCAGCAGAATCATTGGCCGAGGAGCGTTCTTCACTCTGGGAGGCACCTTCAGCTCACGCACCCGCCTCGGACAACCTCTTGCCCCTGGATGCTGATGTAAGACATAATTAAAGAGACAAAAATGATTGGAGGCAAATAAATAATCTCTCCAAAAAGAATTTTTGACAGGAAATGGCAATTGCAATAATATTGAACTTTCCTAAATCAGATTGACTAGAAGCATAGTAGTATCACGGACAATCCTTTCTATTTATTCCACATTTCCTAAACCTAATTAGCCCGCCTATTCCAAAGGCTTTGGAATTGCTAATAAATTGCAAAATTCTGGGTGCCGCTTTCCACAAGGAAGGCAGCTCATGGTTGTCGCCATATTCAGGGCACGCTTCTCTGGCATGATGCTGGGGGAGCAAATAAAATGTAGAAAGTATAAAACAAATAAGAGGAAGAAGGAGGAAGTAAGTACAAAATACACACTTAGGAAGACAAAGAAAGATAATAAATAAAAAAGATCAGAAAAAAAGTTTTGGGTAACAAGGATAGAAAGGATTTGGAAAAACTCCAAAAGTAGGCCCCAGCACCATAACAGAGAAAGAAACAAGGTGGCTGCGTCCAGACGCGACCGCGTGGTGCAGTTCACTCGATATTTCCCCTCAAATACGCAATCCGCGTTGCCGTATGGCATAAATGTCACGCAAACAGGCAGAGCAAGCAACTCCACCCACTCGCGGAACGTCGCATAGCGTGGATGAGTTTTTTTAGCGCTTCGCAGAGTTCTGCCTAGCACGACTATGCGAACTCCGCTCAGGCTTAATTATGATGTTGGTTTCCGACAGCCAATCAATGTCGGCCTTTCTGACTTGGAAAGGCTGTCGGAAAGCGACATTGGGGGCCCCCTTCCCCCCCAGCCCTCTGCGTTTAGGCCTGGAGGGCACCTATGGTGCCCCCCTAAATATCCCTGCACCGTGTGGCAGGCACGATGAGGTGCCTGCCACACGGTGCAGGGATTTTTCAAAACATCCCTTTTTCAATGGAAGCTTGTGCTGCGGCCTTTTTTGCACGCCTAACAAGCTTCCATTGTGAAATGGATGTTTGTGACCGCCCTATTGGCGGTCATATTGTAATAGTGCGGTCGGAACCTTCGACCTAAGGTCGGAAGGTTCCTTTCCACAACGGTGTCGGGCGAATGAAAGTCCGCCCGACATCGTAACAAAGCCCCATATGTACGAAAAAAACACAAACAACAATATAATTAACCTCTATACCACCCTCTATGCCCCCATCTTCAAAACCCTTAAAAACCTTTAAAAAGGACTTACCTGTTATAACCAACAGCAGCACCTTACTTTACCTGGAAAACAGACTAAAAATGCCACAAACAGACTACAAAATAGAAGGGGGAAAATGTAAAAATGTTGAACAAATGTTTTTAAAAATGTTAATAAATATTAAACATGTAAAACATGTCAACAAGTGTTATAAATTCAATAATAGTATAAAATATGTACAATTATTTAATATATATTAAAAATGTTATTATTAAAATGATGTTGAAAATAAGCATATTAAGCAATATAGTAAAAGTTAAGAAAATGTCGAACAATGGGAAAAAAGTGGAAAATGTACAACATGCAATACAATTTAAATATGATTTAAATTTTTGATGTAATAATAAAAATGTCTTTAACATGTTTTATTTTTTATCTATATATCAATATTTATTTTTACTTTGAAATATACATGTTTGTAAATGTAAAAATATAAATAAAATAAGCTTTGAAAACATAAATATATTTTTAAACATTTGATGCTTATCTTTATTATATAAAATATGTAATTGATAATATTATTTATTACAAATATTCAACAATTTTTATTATATTTCTAAATACCAACAATGCCAATGAAATAACACAAACTATTTCAACTACATACAAAAACAATTTAATCAAAGTATTTCACACATGAAATTATAAAAGTAAGGAATTAAACCCCAAAACAAACCAATTTTAAGTAAGTGTTGGACACTAAAGGGGTGATATTTACCATTCCTCCTCCAATGTATACCAATTTGAGGAAAGTGTTGGACACTAAAGCGGTGACATTTACTATTTCTACTCCAATCTAAAACAATATGGGGAAAGGTATTGGACACTAAATGGGTGACATTTACTATTCCCACTCTAACCTATACAAATTTGGGGAAGGTGTTGGACACCATAGTGGTAGCATTTACTATTCCAACTCCAATCTAAGCCAATTAGAGGAAGGTATTTTACCCTAACATGGTGAAATTTACTAGTTCCACTTCAGGCTAAAACACTTTTTGCAAGATGCTATAAACTACAAATTTTATATATTCCAGTACCTACTCTGGTGTGGTTAACGTTAGTTTTATGAGGGGCTCTCAGTTATTAGACGTAACTAAAATAATGAGGCCTAAATCCTAGGCAAAAAAGATGATTCATTTGTATAATTCTAGACATTTTTCAATAATGCTAATTTGTATTGATGGCCATATTGTGAATTTAGCCTGAAGTTTACTTTGCAGTAGAGAGAGATTAAAGTGAAGCAGAGGGAGTCAGAATGCTCAGTGAGAGAGATAAAGTGAGAGTGGGAGAGGGAGAAAAAGAGGGAGAGAGAGAGAGAGAAAGTTGTTGTAAGAAATTGGATTATTAGTTGAGGGTGGTTGAGTGCTCCACTTAAGCAACAACCTCAATCCTTGTCAGGGTGATCCACGAAGTCCCAGTGCTTAACCCTCTGGTAGTTTGGTACAAAAGCAGTCAGGCGTATCTTAGAGGCAATGTGTAAAGTATTTATGCAGCACACAAACAGTAATAAAGTGAAAACACAATAAAAGAAAAATAGCAAACCAATTTAGAAAATAGGGTACAATTTAATAAATAAAATTATACCAAAACAATAGAAACCCACCACTAGAACCAAAGATATGCAGTTTCACGATTTAGGTAGATGTGGCACCAAAAAGCACAAAGTGCCACTCACGGTCATGTGGTAATTGAAGACCGGGGAAAAGTCACAGTTGAGGCCGACTGTGATAGAGGGAGGGCAAGATAGAGTGATCAGTTTAGACCCAGTGAAAAATTACCTTCTCAAAGTCCAGCGTGAAGAAGTTCCATTCGTGGTGGAGGAGGATGCCAGGAGCAGGGAGTGCATCGTGGATGGTTGTGGCTGCAGTGGGAAGATTCGATCAGGGGTTGTAGACAGTCATTGCTGGAGCTTTGAGGTCGAGATCCCAGCAGCTCCTAATGGTTGATGAGCTCATCAGCTCAGGAGATGGGGACAGCGTCAGTCTTAGTGATTGAGTTGAGCCCTTCGTAATACACACAGAACTGGAGTTCAGGTGTAGAGCCCGGTGTGGTAGAATCTTGAACACCTCCTCATTGATACTGGCTCTCACTTTTTCAGTCAGCCTTTAAATTGTGATTTTCAACAGTCAGGTGACCTGCCTCTTCCTTTCTTTGACCTCTTCAGGTCCGGTCCACCAGTCCTTTAAAGCCTGGGGCTCCACAGACTCCATAAGGCAAACTTTTTGGCCAGGTTGGCACTCCACCAGAGTGGCCTTCTCATTGTACCAGTGCTTCAACACTTCCTGGCTGGCCTTCAGGTTCTTCATCTCTTGTTTCCAGAAGCTCTTTATTTGAGACCTGAGTGTCAACATGTAGTTCGCTTTATCCTGTGGGGGTTTCTTTTTTTTTATTTATGCAGCACACAGCTGCCTCTGCTGAGACGTCCCGATGATAAAGCGAGAATCAAGAAGAGACTGACCACCTTAATCTACTCCTGACTGAAGAGCCAAGTTTTTAAGTCCTTCCTGAATCCCTGTTCTGTCTCGACGAAGCGTAGGTAGGTGGGCAGTGCGTTCCAGAGCTTAGTCGTTTATACCGAGAAAGACCTGCCACCTCGTGGAGCTTTGGCATACCTCAGAATGCAAAGGAGTCACAGATGATTAGATCAAGCTAAGCCTATTCCTGAGATAGTGTGACCCTATGCCTCTTAAGGCTCTGAAGGCCAATGTCAGGGCTTTAAACTCGATCCTCTTGGCCACAGGGAGCCAATGGAGCAGCCTCAGATGAGGGGAGATATGATGGTGAAAAGAGAACGGATGAATGATCCTAGCCGCCGCATTCTGAATTATTTGCAATTTGAGAATCAGATAAGCTGTAAACCCCAGGTATAAGCTATTGGCATAATCCAAGTGCAAGGTCACCAACACATGGACAATGATCTTACAGCTTGCCTCGGGGAGAAAACGCAATAGTTTTCTGACAGATCTTAATTTCACAAAACAGGATGAGGAAATATGCCGGATGTGAGCAGTAAAGGAAAGATCGGCATCAAACCTAATTCCCAGGTTTCTAGCAGACAAGACCAGAGTTGGTGGTGGATTCCACTCTGAAGGCCACCAAAGGCTGGATGGGGGAGGCGTCACCTGACTGAAAAAGAGTACCACAGTCTTGTCTGCGTTTAATTTCAGAAAATTGCAGTTCATCCATTTTGAAATATCTTTCAAGCACTCTTTGAAGTTAAGGAAGGTTGCTTCAGCATATTCTCTAAATGAAAACACTAGCTGCATATCATCCCCATAAGAGACAACCTTCACTCCCCAGGATTCAATGAGAGTGGCCAAAGAGGCTAAATATAGATTAAAAAGCAACAGGCTCAGAGCCGAGCCCTGTGGCACTCAACAAATCAACGGTTTGTACAAAAATGAAAAAGGGCAAAGGAAGACCCGTTAAAATTGTAGTACTACTAGATCTGTCAGCAGCGTTCGATAAGATAGGTCATCCGACTCTGATGAAGAGATTAAGTCATCTTGGCTTTCAGGGTATGGTGCTAGCCTGACTGCAGTCTTTCCTAGAAGATCAATCTTAATGGGTCTTCCTTTGCCCTTTTTATCTTCATACAAACCGTTGATTTGTTGAGCTCAGGAACCTTTGGCTTACTATACAAAACATCATTCTCTCAATAGATCAGGTGATCATTAGAGGTGTCACCTGCTGCCTGGTCCTGGGCCTGTCACCGTAGGCCCTCAGTGGTATGGCACACTCTGGGGGATATTCTCAAAAACGGGCGATAATTATCGCCAACCTAGGTTAACGCAATTTTACATAACGCTGTCTATCGCGGGAAACTAACGCCGTGTCAACGGCGTATTCTCAACATGCCGGCAACAGGCGATAGTGTCCCGATAACGCGTCAGATGTCCGCATTAAAATTACCGGGACGCAGATAAAAAAGGAAACCCGAACGTGAAAAAAGTGGCGATGGGCCCAACAGCGATAAAAATATCAGTGATAAGCAGCGCCAGGCTTGCTATTCCCACGTCAGGCGGAAAAATCACCATAAAAGCTGCAAAAACAAAACAAAACTGAGAAGCACCATGAAGGAAGCTGGAGCAACTACAGAGGCCAACAAGTGCAGCACAGCCAGCAGCTTTGTCTGCGGAGGGATGTTGGTTGTCCGCTGTGTTGGTACCGTCAGCCTGTGGGCAATGTGGGTCAGGATTCGGAGGATAGTTGTCCTTTTGAGCCTGTAGTGGGCAATGACATCCTCGGGCGTTAAGTCTCTGAGGCTCGTGCGTTTTCAGAATGTCCGCTGTCTTGTTCTGCGCTGCCTCTGTGGTAGTCCAGGGGGAGGGGTGGTGGTCCTGGGGGTGGGGGTGGTCCTGGGGTTGGTGGCGGTGAGTGTTGTGGCCCTCTTGGGTCTCCAAGCTGCATGATTAGCAGCTCTGTGGCATCTGTTGGTCTTCAGATATGGTTCTGGGCTGGGCTCCCTTTATACTGCAGGTTTTCATCCTACTTAAGACCAGAAAAAAGCAGGTCTTGAGTCCCTGCTGCTAACGTGCCTTATCGCCTGTTTTTGGGCTGCATCGCCGATCTGGCTGGTCGTTGAGAATATCGCGAAGTGGTGTCATCGTGAGTTTTTGCATGGGAACGCCTACTCTGCATATGATTAGCGTTAGTTGTCGCTGTCAGCCTTGGCAATGTTTTTAGCGGCAGCTATCGCAGGTAAACTGACGATGTCGGCTGTTAGCGCACGCTTGTGAATAGGGCGATAAATCTATCGCCACTTTCGTGGTGGAAAAGTGCCGCTAATTCAGCGATGAGCCCTTGAGAATATGCCCCTCTATGTTTTTCAGAACTCCGGCTGGGAAGACCCCTCTTCAGTTTGCCAGCCAGCCAACTTGGGTAGGTCCGCCTGGTGTAGAAATTCCCTTACCTGTAGGTTCCTGGGCATCACCCTCAGGCTTAGCCTCCTCCCAGACCATAGGAATCTCAAGGGTGGGTTTCCCACACTCCTTGCCCTTTCTCTTTTTGGCAGGTACCTGGGTCCTTTTTCCAGGCTCCAGGCCCTTCTTACTTCCCTCTGGGGCTGCCATGGACCATGTGGTCAGGCACACCCACTCAGGCCACCCTAAATTCTCCAGGTGGCACCGGAGCTCCACCTCTTTCCAGTGTGCTCTGTGTCATTACCAAGTACACAATCCAAAGGCATGGCCCCTTAAGGAACCTGAGATCCCCCCCTTCCATTCAAGGGGAACCAGAGCCACTATGGTAGTGACTCTTGTGGCTGTCAACTTTCACAACCTGGTGAAATGCATTGGAAATTGCATACTGAGGACATCAGATGACAATCAACAGTATTCATGCTGACTCCTGTGCCTCTCAAAACCTCCAACCTCTGCCCATTGAGGGTGACCTACCACCTATACTTTTTAGAATTGATAGGCATGTGAGCCTGTGGTACCATCTCTTTGTCAACCAGGGACACTAGGGTAAACTCTGCACTAACTGGGGCAACCTCTTCCCCAAGCACTGCACTTGCCATACCCGGGACCTGCCCACTAGTGGAGGGCTGATGCCTTTTTGGACAGCCGGGAACCTCCTTAGCATGTCAATACCTGTAGCACTCAAAGCACTTAGGGGTGAAAGGACCTGACGGCTTCCTCCCGTGGAACTCTCCATTCTTCTGGTCAGGATTGGGTTGGGAATCATTACCTTGAAAACTATTTTGGGAGCCTTGAGAAAACTCTGGTTTTATCCTTGTCCCCTCCCCTCTTTCTTATGGTGGGGACCCACTCTACCATTTTAGTGATCACCCCAGGTAGTTTCTTGGACACTCTGGTTATGATCCAGAGGTCCTCCTCTTTTGCAAGCTCCTTAGGTACAGTGAGCTTAATATCGATCAGGTGTTGGTGCAACTCTATAAAGCAACTACTGACCATGTGCTCTCTTAAAATCAGTTTTACCGCCAATCAACATTGCTGCCCCTCATAAAACCATTCAATGCCTTCATGAAGTACATCCAAGACTGGCTTAACTGCTTCTGGCTGTCCCTAAATGTTAATCTATACTTTTCAGAGGTTAGACCAAATCTGATGACAAGGGTTGCCTTCATGGGAATGTAGAGCATCTTATCAGTTACCCCTATGCTCAACAAGGTATCCCTCCCAACATTTGACTAGCCCCAAATCCTCATCTGGGACCCTGTGCATGCACAGTGCTACCTCCTGTGAAGCAAATACGTTGTCAAAATTATCCTCCACCACATACCTTGGCACCAGGTCTTTAGAGATAGGGACCTTTATGCCTCCAGTGGACACTGTGGGCCTGATTCACAGAACTAACTTAAGTCAAAAACGTAAACGTAAACGTAAAGTTAGTACTTTTTAGGTATTCACAGAATACACTTACTCATTTTGGTATTCACAGAATGAACTTACTCATTTCGGTATTCACAGAATATGCACAACAATTACAAATGAAAAAATACAAAAAAAGAGGGCCAAACAAGCAATGACAAAGCCAATAAATACAGGGGGGGGAAAAAAATGGAACAAGGACACACCCCCAACTCCACCTACATAAAGGCCACAAATCCCTACCATGATCCTTTGCAAATTCCACTGACCTGCCAGCACAGAATACCATCAGACAGCAAACACAGACACACACACAGCTCATCCAACACAAAAGCCACACACCATTAGCACCTCAACAAATAGCACCCTCACACACACCCAGCAAAACCTACACTCACACACCCTCACTAGCACACACACACACACAATAACCACCACCACCCATCACCATGCCCCTAAAGAAGAATCCAAAGTTCCTAGATAGTGAATTGGAAGTCATGGTATGCGAGATCCTGAGGGTAGAGCCACAGTTGTTTGGCACATTGGTCCAACAGACCCCCATGGCGCAAAAAACCAAGATGTGGGCGAGGATAGTCGACAGGGTCAACGCACAATCACCATGTTTGCGCACAAAGGAAGACATCCAGAACAGGTGGTATGATGTGCGCAGGAGGGTCAGGGACCTACTGAAGAAGGATTACCTCCTGAGCCAGCACACCGGCAGAGGCCCTCCTGCCAAACCAGTATACCTCAGGCCCTGGGAGGAGAAGGTGCGGGCCATCCTACCACCAGTGAGCGTATACGGACTATCAAACATCCCAGAGCCTGGTGAGTACACAACTAATATACACAATATTGTGTGACAATACACACACATCACTGTCAAGGGGATAGTCAAACCATGCACCCCTAGCAAATCCACAGCAACCAAAAGATAATCATCCCAAGGTGTGTATGTTAGTCAGATAAACACGATACATGCCATGTCGTAGTGATATGTAACTGTGTCATGACATGTACAAACCCAATAACAAATAGAGCTAGGCAGTGGCACAAATCTAACCAACAAACACTGTCAGATATTTAGCCACCACTAGAACTCCACCTCACAGGGAAGCTCACTGAAAGGAAGGAATCCTGTGTATGCTGGTGAAGTCAGTGTAGCCAAGAGCATGATGGGACTCGAAGTAACAGATAATGGGCAGCCTCACATTTGGACCATCAACACCACTCTGAACCATGCTCACAACACAGGGAGTGGAAAAGGACTGACAATATGGCTGACACTGGGTACTGCTGTGGGGAGCACAAGGCCCTGCTGGGAACTGTGCACCAACAAACAACAGGACCACACTGTCAGCCATCTTGCCATTGCAGTCACACTCACACACAGTGAAGTCCACTCAAAAAGAAGGAAGTACGGGCATGCTGGGAAGGGGGGTGTAGGCAATAGCATGATGGGAGTTGTAGTCACAGATATTGCTCACCCTCACAATTGGCCCATCAACACCACTCTGAACCATGCTCACATCACAGGGAGGGGATAAGGACTGACAAGATGGCTGACACTGGGTACTGCTGTGGGGAGCACAAGGCCCTGCTGGGAACTGGGCACCAACAAACAGCAGAACACCACTGCCTGACATCCTGAAAGCCAACTTGCACTCCCTGCAATGCAAGCACGTTGCATGGTGGGATATCTGGCTGGGTGGGAAGGAGGACTGACAGCACTGACCATAGTTACAAGCAGCTCTCCTCACACACACCCTCAACACAAACTCCACATAACCCACCTGGGAGAATGCAATGCCTCACACACCAAATGAAGCTCCCACAAAGAACCACCACCCTGGGTAATGCTGTGTGAAGCACAGGGACACTCTTGGGACTTGTAGCCAAACAAATGCCAGGACAACACTGTCAGCCTTCCTGTCAGCACAGGCACACTACCCCACAGGGAAGCAGAGTCAAAAGGAAGGTAGTACGGGCATGCTGGGAAGGGCGGTGTAGGCAATAGCATGATGGGAGTTGTAGTCACAGATATTGCTCACCCTCACAATTGGCCCATCAACACCACTCTGAACCATGCTCACATCACAGGGAGTGGATAAGGACTGACAAGATGGCTGACACTGGGTACTGCTGTGGGGAGCACAAGGCCCTGCTGGGAACTGGGCACCAACAAACAGCAGAACACCACTGCCTGACATCGTGAAAGCCAACTTGCACTCCCTGCAATGCAAGCATGTTGCATGGTGGGATATCTGGCTGGGTGGGAAGGAGGACTGACAGCACTGACCATAGTTACAAGCAGCTCTCCTCACACACCCCTTCAACACAAACTCCACATAACCCACCTGGGAGAATGCAATGCCTCACACACCAAATGAAGCTCCCACAAAGAACCACCACCCTGGGTAATGCTGTGTGAAGCACAGGGACACTCTTGGGACTTGTAGCCAAACAAACGCCAGGACAACACTGTCAGCCTTCCTGTCAGCACAGGCACACTACCCCACAGGGAAGCAGAGTCAAAAGGAAGGAAGTACGGGCATGCTGGGAAGGGCGGTGTAGGCAATAGCATGATGGGAGTTGTAGTCACAGATATTGCTCACCCTCACAATTGCCCATCAACACCACTCTGAACCATGCTCACATCACAGGGAGTGGATAAGGACTGACAAGATGGCTGACACTGGGTACTGCTGTGGGGAGCACAAGGCCCTGCTGGGAACTGTGCAACAACGAACAGCAAGACACCACTGAATGACATCCTGAGAGTCAACCTGAACCCACTGCAAGGGTGGCATGCTTCATGGTGGGATAACTGGGCTAGGTGGAGAAGGATGGCCGGATGTCCACCAAATACAACCAATGCTGGCCATGCACACACCTCAACATTCACATTGAAATGCCCCAGGTATGCAGGACAATGTGCTACACCAATATCAACCTCTTACTGTGACAACTTAGGACAATGCAATGTACATGCCCGCATCCAGAGGTACAGTCACAACTGTCAGGTGTGTGAACCATTGATGCCTGTAGAAACATAACATAAAATGTGTGTCTCTTCCAAATACAGGTGATGATGATGGGGACACAGCAGCAGGCGAGGAGGAGTCCCTGTCCCAGGCTCCGGGGGACACTGAGCTCACTGGTGTGGAACAGCCTCTGCCCTCCTCGGATGGCAAAGACCTACCTGGCACCTCCGGTGTGAGTCATCATGCAGCACCAGCAGGACCAACATCTGCACCCCCTGCACCCACCCCTCCAACAACTGCCAACACACAGACCACCCCCGCCGACACGGACAGACCAAGGACCACCGATGACAACAGCACAGGGCCGAGGCCCACCATGAAGCAACGGACAACAACACCACTAACAACCCCCAAGGGGGCCTCGGGTCACCTGTGTGTGCCACCGCAGGTCCTGTACGTGTCGCCAGGGGTGGTGGGAGGGGTGGTAGACATAGGTCGCTGCTTGCAGAGGGGTCTGGACTGCATGATGACCCACAACTGGCACGCATCGCTGATGCGTACCAGAATAGCACCGGAGAGGTCAGACAGGTAGTGGGGATCCTCAAGGACGTACAACAGCAGCAGGCTGCCCATCATGCCCGCTTGGACTCCCACATGTCCCGTGTGGAGACACACATGTCTCGCATGGAGTCCAAGTGGGACACATTGCAAGAACTCACAGCGGTGCAAAGGGACATATTGACATGCCTCCGCCAGATTAGCACCAACATGACCACACCTCCCTGTGTGCCCACAACATCTGGTGCTGCAACAACTGACACTGCCACAGGGAGGGAGGAGGACTCTGGTGGAGAGTCCCCTGCACCGCAGCAGCCTGCACGTGAGGGTCCCCCCCAAAGAAGAGGGGTCGTCCGAGGAAGGAAAACTGAGAGGTTGATGGCCATGTACGTCCCCCAGGAACCCAACACCTGTTCCGGAAATTCTCCTTTGTGTGCAAACTTTTCACCCTGTCGAATGCAACACAACTCTCCCACATGACATGGGGAGTCCAAGTTGGACTAATGTATCATATGACTGTGGACTTCACTCAGGACATTTCTGCTACCAAGACTTGCAACTCATCTGGGAACTTTGGATCCCAATCCCAATGTACAGCACCCACCATCCTGTGCACTATACACACACACATTTCTGTAAATAAAATCACTAGTACACCATACTTGCCTCTGTTGTTATTCAAATGTGGATATGTTATGGTGATGATGATCTGCTAAATTACACTGTGTATGCTAACTGCTACAGCAAGTACAACACCGTCATGTGAGTCATGGTGACGTGACACATATGAGGGAGACACACCACTAGGGCTACACAACACAGAGACACCAGGGCCATCGGACTCATCGCCTACAGTGATGTTGCCAGGAAATACTGTGGAATGCACAGACACCACACCTATTCAGAGTCTGTGTCAACTAGCCCACAGGTGCAGTAAGCAAATGTCAGTCAGATGTGTGACCACAGACAACGCACATCCCAAAGTGAAGCACAGGTTTATTACACATTTGCAACATGTTGTTTCCACTACAAATGCAAGGTAATCCCACGTGGCAGTGGCCACACAGTCAACAAGTGCAGAAGATATGAAGTACAGGGGTGTGTGGCACATCAGCTGTAGGGAAACTACTGCTGCCACCCTGAAAGCTGAATCATGGTGTCGGGGGATCCAAGTTGACCAAAGTACTCAGTAAGCACCCTGTGAAGGACAGACATGACACACAGTTGAAACCACTGAAGAACAGGACAGAACTGCAATACTCATGCCAAATACATGTCACAAGACAAGTACACAAAACCAAGTTAGCATGTCAAAACTGTTGGGGAGTACAGACTACCTGTAAGGACACATTGCTGCACGCATCCAGTCAAGTAGCACATGGCCACACTCAAACAGCACCAGAGCACCACCCACACATATCATGCAAACTCACATCATTCACATTACATCTCCCTGGATACTCACATTCAGCTGAAGAAGTTGGTGATGAGCTGTGTGCGGACATCACCATCATCATCATCATCATCACTGGCATTGTGTTCCAGGCCAGGATCCTCCACAGGTGGCGGACATTGGTCATCGTCATCCAGGATGAGAGGCAACTCCTTCCGCACTGCCAGGTTGTGTAGCATGCAGCAGACAATGACAATCTTGCACACCTTTGCTGGGGCATATGGGAGGGCCCCTCCTGTCTTGTCCAGGCAGCGGAAGCGGCTCTTCAGGAGACCAAATGTCCGCTCGATCACTCTCCTGGTCCGACCATGTGCCTCATTGTAGCGCATCTGGGCTGGTGTCACAGGGTTCCTGAGGGGTGTCAGCAACCACGGCATGTTGGGGTATCCGGAGTCACCTACGGACAGACAAGTGCACATTAGCTGAGTTGGAAAAGTGGGCGGAATACTACAGAGCAGAACACACACAATGGTACAAAGTCAGTACACACCGACAAGCCAGGCACGCTGGTTCTGCATCTGTGCCATCATCCTGGGGATGCGACTACTCCTCATCACGTAGGCATCGTGTGCTGAACCAGGGAAACGGGCACACACATGTGTGATGCTCATATCTGCAAGACATACCACCAGAGCATTGATCGAATGGTAATGTTTCCGGTTCCGGTATGCCTGCTCATGTGCCTGTGGTGGTACCAAAGCCACATGTGTCCCATCAATGGAGCCAATGACATGTGGCATCCTCCCCAGGGCATAGAAGTCACTCTTGACGTCAGTGAGTTGTTGACGTGTAGGGAAATAGATGTACTGGTTCAGGCATCTCAACGTTGCCTCCAAAACATCGCGTAGCACACGGCTGAACATAGTCTGTGACATCCCACCGGCAGTCGCCACAGTGTGTTGAAAGGTACCGGTGGCAAAGAAGTGTAGGGCTGCCATTACCTTCACCTTGAGGGTCAGCGCCGTAGGGTACGGCCGACCAGGTTGCAAATGTGGTGCCAAACGCACTGCCAAATCCTCAATCAGCTGCCTGGTGAAGCGGTACCGTCGGATGCTGTCACGTTCCACCATCGTTGCCAGGTCAGGGAATGGTCTATGGACAGCTGGAGCCCTGCAGTGCATAGGTTGAAGAAAGAAAGATTGTCAGTCACCCCACATTTGTGCCATTCACCATACTCAATTTCACATGATACATCATTACGAGACACAAGTACTTGATGTGTGTGCCGTTCTGTTCGGACATAACTGGCACCTACATGGCCATCATATAACTTCTCAGTACAACATGTGTGGACAACAGGTTCCAGGTTGTGCTATGGGAAACCATTAGGCTGTGTCACAGTACCCATTTACTGCTGTCACGTTCCACACACACACCACAGTGACATGTCTGGACAGATGCGCCACAGGCATCACAGCTCATTGACAGGTAGATTCCCAGTGACGCTGTCTTGCCACATGGACACTGGCATGACATGGCGTATCATGTACACGTCAGAAAAACAAACATGACTCCCACAGTTAGTGGCCCCTGTCGCCTCCGCAGGACAGACAAGGACGCCAGTGACGCACAACATCAAAGTCCATGCACAAACAACGTTGATGTGGAGACTGTCTCCCATTGTGCACATGGAATCAGAGACATCGGAAACACAACATGCACACAGACTGTGGAGGGACATCACTATTGTGGCAATGGGTCACCCTGTGACGTACATGCCTTCCCCCATGGGACCCTGGGGGTATGTGACATGTCATACACATACACAACCTGGAAATGTGACCATGCTACATGCTTCGAAATGAACTGTTGCACATCACAGTGGTCATGTGCACAACACACAAAGGACCCTGTCCCCATGAACACATGCACACCCTGGGTGTGGCTGCCCACAAGTGCCACCACAGAAACCACATGTTAACCCCCATACACAGAAAAGGTAATGCAGCCTTACATGCCTTAGGAAACAGTGTGGACTGGGTGTGGTGTTGTAGGTGTGCCCCTGAGTCTCTGGCAGGTATATGTGGCTGGCATACGTTCACCAGTGACAAGCATGGTGACATATGCGACTGACCTGTACAGGTACGCGTTGTACAGCAATGGACCGATCGGTGTGCCCGGCCGGCCCATTGCATCTGTTGTGAGCGGGTACGCGTTGTACAGCAATGGACCGATCGGTGTGCCCGGCCGGCCCATTGCATCTGTTGTGAGCGGGTACGCGTTGTACAGCAATGGACCGATCGGTGTGCCCGGCCGGCCCATTCCATCTGTTGTGAGCGGGTACGCGTTGTACAGCAATGGACCGATCGGTGTGCCCGGCCGGCCCATTGCATCTGTTGTGAGCGGGTACGCGTTGTACAGCAATGGACCGATCGGTGTGCCCGGCCGGCCCATTGCATCTGTTGTGAGCGGGTACGCGTTGTACAGCAATGGACCGATCGGTGTGCCCGGCCGGCCCATTGCATCTGTTGTGAGCGGGTACGCGTTGTACAGAAATGGACCGAGCAGTGTGCCCGGCCGGCCCATTGCATCTGTTGGGAGCGGGTACGCGTTGTACAGCAATGGACCGATCGGTGTGCCCGGCCGGCCCATTGCATCTGTTGGGAGCGGGTACGCATTGTACAGCAATGGACCGAGCGGTGTGCCCGGCCGGCCCATTGCATCTGTTGGGAGTGGGTACGCGTTGTACAGCAATGGACCGAACGGTGCGCACGCGTTGGCTGGGGCCTGGCATGGCAACGGACGCGTATTCGAAGCTTCAACGAGTCTGATGCAGTGAATTCAGTTGGCCAGCCACAACAATGTTGCAAAATCATGGGTGTCATGTACTTGGATTTTTGAAGGATGCTGTGGGCGTGTATTAGTGCTGCTATTCCATGGATTGGTCAGATTCAGAAGATGCAAACGACTTGGACCTATCACTTTGGACACATGGGACAGTATCTGCCTCTGCAGCACACATATAATGCTGGCTGTTCCCACGAGAGCTCACTTGCCTGCACTACATGCTCCAGGACGACATCTGCCACCAACACTGCTGCTGTCTCTGCATCCTCTGGCTACTGCAATGGCACGTATTGTGGAGAGAGCCCCAGCCTTCAGCCTTGAGGAGAACCAGGCCCTGCTGGACAGCCTCCTTCCACAGTACAGCAAGCTGTATGGGAAACCAGGGGAGCAGGTGAGTGTGCTGTCCACTGCCTTACTAATTTTGCATGTAGTCTGACTAGCAGGACTTACAGTGTGCACACCACTGGCTAGCATGCTCACTGAGTAGTTCTGACCCCCAAAGTGTGTAGTTACATGCACTGAACAGGTACAGTGCAGTAACAGTGCATTCCAACAAGGTTTACTTCCCATGCAATGATACCATGTAGTAACTGCTGGCAAACTGTTCATAGCCATCGTTGCACTGCCTGTGTACATCATGTGCCCCAGTGATTGAGACATGTATATCCAACTGTGTGATGCACGTATATGTTGCATGTGTAGTAATGGCATTTTCACTTTGTCATCCTCACAGGTTGATGCCCACCAGAAGCAGGAAATCTGGCTGACCATCGCCCGGGCAGTAAGATCCGTGGGGGACTACAAGCGCTGGATCCGCAACTGCCAGAAGAGGTGGCAGGACCTTCGAGGCTGGACCCGGAGGATCGCAAGGGTCCAGCTGAAGCTGTCGCCTCCTCGCAGGAGGGGCGGACACCGGACCCTGACCCCCCACATGCTCAGGATCCTGGCGGTGGTCTTCCCTGACCTGGATGGGCAGCTGAAGGCCAGACAGCAGCAAGGAGGGGGTGAGTCCATGACAGCACTGTGCACTTTGTCTGACATGCTATGTGCCCTCCTCTGGCCTGGTTAAACTTCCACAGTACATCAGTCTTGTGGTCCAGGACCCATGTCCCTCTATTGTGACATGCCCACTCCTCATCTGATATGCATATGTGTGGCCCTTACAGTCAGGAAATTGTGTCACTTGGGGACTGTGTCATTGCATTTTGCTTTGCTCAAGGTGGGTGACAGCATTTGTTCCGGTGACTATGTTGTGGGATTCATGGGTGGGTCAATTGCTTACACAATGCCCAAGTTCTGACATGTAATCTGAGTGTAACTTTGATATGTGGTCCACTTGCTGATCTGATTCACCACATGTCCCTGGGGTATTTGGCACACCCCCATGCTGCGGGTGGGAAGAATGTTTTGGCCTCAGGAGTATGTATATCAAGTGTGTCACACATGCTTAGACACCTGCCTACTGTCCAGGACTCATCCCTCTTACAGGTGGAGCTGGACAGTCATGCCTACTCCAGGGCATACAATAGACCCTGTACTCCCACTCCCGTGGATCATCTGACATGTTGTGATCAGTGACATGTTCCCTCAGGCGTCTGCCTCTGTGTCATTGTGCTGTGGCTTCGTTGTCAGGACTACTGGTATGTTTGTCGGTTAGGGTTCAGCATGCCATCTGAGATGTGACCATGAGAGACGATACTTCTGTGACTTATAGATGTTTGATCACTTGACTGTGCACACAGGTGTATGCGACTGTGACTTTCAGGCAGCTGTTATTCATTCACAGCACACTGTGAGGTGCTCAGGTTCTGAGAGTTGTGTTTCATGTCCCCCATATGTCCAATTGGCATGACGTGGACAAATACTAGTTCATATGATGTGGTGTGTGGGGGATGGACATGTGCACTTGTCAGTTACATAACTTGCATTCCCCATGTCCTAGGATTGTGACACAGTGCAGACTGTTGTTGGCTGGCTGCCATGGCCATGTGACTGGAGACAGTGATGTATGACTTTGCACGCATGCCTGTGTCATGGCATTAAACTTCCTAAGAGTGATCCTGCAGGGGAGTGACATGTGCAACATGCACCCCATTGTGGCATGGACTATCCGGACATGGGTGCATCATGGTGTCTGGTGCTGGTATGCATCACATGCATTTCTATTTAGACTCTGGCCATACCTTTCTCCGGACACCTGCACTGACTCAGTGGCAAGAGATG
This sequence comes from Calotriton arnoldi, assembly GCA_963921515.1. Classification (NCBI taxonomy): domain Eukaryota; kingdom Metazoa; phylum Chordata; class Amphibia; order Caudata; family Salamandridae; genus Calotriton; species Calotriton arnoldi. The sequence goes on along the minus strand of CAWUFW010016212.1, from coordinate 276,618 downwards.
TGATGTGTGCATGTTCACATACTTCACCGTGTTCCCTGCAATGTCCAACAACTGTGTAGGTGGTGCATGTGTCCACACTGGGGTCTTACCATCAGACAGGCACCAGACAGATGGGTGCAAGGGCAGGAGGGGTGTGAGTCCCATGGTTGACCATCAGACTGACAATTGGCTTCTCCAAATCTGTGTGAGGAGTTTTGGCAATGTTCAACTAAGGATGCCAGGGCAGGCTCTGTAAGTGCTGTACTTACTGTGGTGTGTGCGGTCAGTGCAGGTGACTGATGTTTGTCTGTTTCCCTAATTGTTTGCAGATAGCTCCACGGACCAGGAGGAGCAGCGGAGCCAGACTGGGTCAGCATCCGACGAGTGGTCAGAGGGACCCAGTGGCACGGAGGCCAGGGGAGCCACACCGAGGAGTCCTCAGCACCATCCACCTCAGCTGAGGACCACAGCAGCTCGGAGGATGACTCCTTTGTGGAGGCGGGTGTCAGCAGCCACGACACCCCCGCTAGTCTGTCTGGCCCCGCCACCACCACCACCAGCACCGCCCTCCCATTGGCTCCAATTCCAGAGGTCCGTGGAGGCTCCCGTGTTCGGGAGCGTGTCTCCTTCGTGCCAGGCACCGCACCCCCTGCCCCTGTGTCCCCTGCTGCCCTGAGTGAGGAGTCTGTGTACCTACTTTGGCAGCTCCATGTAGGGCAGACAGCAATGCTGAGTGTCCTCCATGCACACACCACTCTGTTAACACAGCTGGTGTCGTTCATGGAGGGCATCTCGATGGGTATGTCTGCCCTACAGAGGAGCAATAAGTCCATGGACTCCTCCCTGACGGCAGCAGTGTCCCTCCTCCAACAGTCCCTCCCACCTCCTACCTCTGCCCCATCCACACTTCCTGGCACCCTACCTGTCCAAAGCACATGCACACCTGCACAATCACCCAAACACACAGACACGAGAAGCACAGACACACCCAAAAGAAAGGCAAGACGTGCACACAAGCATCCTCAGGGGACAGATACCACACACACAGGGGATGGGGAACAGACACACACACATGCATCCACAGTCACTCTGCAGTCCTCCAAATCCTCTCCATCCAAGACCCCTTCCCTTGCCTCACCTGCAACCCCACCTACACAGCAGGTCTTCCTCTGTGACCTCGGCCTCTTCCCCTCCGATCCTGCAGATCTGGCATACCGGGGGAAGAGGAAGTCCACCCACACAGAGGGGAGTGCCCCTCGCCCCCGGACACCCTCCCCCAGGCACAGGCAGACTGAGGACCCCATTCGGAAGTCCCCCCGGACCAGGAAGGGCAAGACCCCACCACCACCACCACGCAGCTCCACCACCCAGTCTCTCTCCTCCATCCCCCAGGCCACCACTCCACAGGTTCCACCGCCACACCCTGCCCCAGGTTCCCCCACACACCGATACCACATCCCCAGACTGCTTAGGCCCTCCACCCCTGCCACTTGCTCTTCCACCCCCAACCCAGACGCTCAGCCTGTTTGTGCCACTGGTGTGGAGACCGGGTCCCCCCCCTCTGTCCTGCCCACCTCATCTGCCCCCCCTTCCACTCCCTTGGAGGCATGCACTGCAGTGGAGTCCACAACCACCCCGTCTGACTCGGGCACTGCAGTGGGGACCCAGTCCACTCCATCAGACCAGCCCACTGCAGTGGTTGCAGCACCAACACCATCTGACTTGTGCCCTACAGTGGTGCCGGCCCCCTGAGTCAGACACCTCCACTGCAGTTGCCGGTGACACTCCTGCACCCACCACCCCTTCACTGCCTCACTCTGGCATCCCCTGATCCTGTCCCTGCGGTGCCTGGCCTGCCCCTTGTATGCCCCTCCAAGGGGGATGTCCCCTGTCCCTACCAGTGCAGGCAAGCAATGGGTGACAAGTTGTCACATATCACCCTGTTGGGACTGTGTATTTGGACTGGCCATTGGCCTTCGTTTAATTTGGACTTCTGATTTTTTATTGACATTTGCTGAATAAAGCCTATTTTTGTTTACTTGTGGTTTTTCTTTTGATGTACATGATGTAGATGAGTATCATCATGCATTTGCAGTTGTAATAGTGTTCAGATCAGGAAAATGAAGTGTTGCAGTGATGGACTCCATGTGGTCCATGGGATATGTGTCCTGTTGTAGTCTGGATCTATGGCATCCTCTGCTGAAGTCTGAGGGTGTGATGTTCAGCATATGACACAGGGATGTACGTTTTGCATTTGTAAATTAACATCTTTGTCTTACAGTGATGCACATCTGGTGGGCTTACCACTGTTCAATGTTTCTATTTCCCTGACTGTGTGCCCATCTCCACTGGACATGCAGTTTAGCACACCAATGTTGAAGGACTCATCAGTGTATACAGTGCACCTTGCTTGACACGTGTTTTGGGTGTATGCAGATGACTGACGTGACACTCCCGTACCCAGGCTGATGTGAGCAGAGCCTTCAGTGTGTTGTAGTTGTTGACTCACTGACCGAGTGTTCTGCCGACATGTTTGAGTCGTGCACAGACAAGGTTTGGCACAGCGGACCTTCCACAGCAGTGGAGTGCCCTCATGGCTGTGTGTAATCCCGTGACATTGCCTGGGCCCGTGTTTTGTGTTGTGTAAGCATGTCTGTGCGTGTACCCTTCCCTTTTCCTACACAGGCTGTGTCCCTACGGATGTTCCTGTTTCTGATGCTTGCTGAGTTGTTCTGTGTTCATCCAGCATCTTGGACCTGGTTACTCCAGGATGTGGGTGCATGGCAAACTAAGGTTGATCACGTTGTCATCCCAGGTTGTCTTTGTTGTCAGGGCTGGGGATGTGGGCAAACGCAGATGGGACACATTCAGGATTCCCCTTGGCACTTGTTGGTTACACATGTCATGTAATTTACAGTCTGTGGTAGCTTTCAGTGATTGTGACACGTTGTGTGTGTGACTGCTGCCACTCCTCAGGGTCAGAGCTGCAATGTTGGAAGTTGTGTACGTGTGTTCTTTGTGTGTCACCTTGTCTTCTTTATTGGTGTGTGACTATGGCCGGGATCCCATTGATTGTGGTGGATTTCACGTCATGCCCATGTACCGCGTAGTGTGCAGTGTGTCAGACATTCACGAGTCTTGTTGACTGGCCATGTGTGATGGGTTTCTGCACCTTAGTTCCCACCACCACCCCTGGGATTGTCATGGGTGCATGTGCAATGTCACCAGTCCATGTGAGCTTCACTGCTGCACATTGGTAGAGATCAAGGTGTGTGGTGTTGAGTGTGTGCAAATGTGAGTTGTTGCACGGCTATACCCCTACCTCCATATTGGCCATGGCTGGCAGGCCGTGCTGATTGATTTTTGCTTGTGTAGGTGTGATGGTAGTTTGTTGCTCAGGACACATGGCTGTGGTTCACAGTGTGAATGATATCTACCTTTGTCATCACAGTGGGATTATCATGCAGGCTAGTGTCACCACAATGTGGGGTCCCTGGGGGTAGTGCTGTGGTGGGTCTGTCTCTTGCTGTGTTAGTTGCTGTTCCTACAAGCTTGTGTGACATGTGTAATTTGGGCTCCCTCTCATCTAAAAATACCTCTTTGCCCACATTGGGGAATCTGATCCATGAGTAACTTTTGTATGGCACTGTATACACATCTGTGTAATTGGAATTCAGGCCTCCTCATGTGTTGTGTGGTTGCCTGGGGACACTGGCACACACCCCCATCACCTGTTGTGTTTGATATGCAGTGTGAGTCTGCCTGTTTGTGTTTGTGCATTTGCACCACTGCATTGGCATATCTTGAGTGTGCCATTGGCTGTATGTTGTTTGGTGGCTTTCCCCTGCTGTCTCTGGGACTCCTAGGTCATCAGTCAGCACAATAATCATGGTTTGTATGTCCCATTGCTGCCATGGTATGGTATTTGTTCACCTGACATCTACAGTCTCCACAGGATATCTACATTTGTGTGTCCATTGGTGCAGATATGTGGGTCTGCATTATGATGGTCACTTCTGTCATTGTGTTATTTGTGAATGTTGACAATGTGAGTCCCCATGGGTGATGTTTGTATGCACATGGCCAAAACGATGTTTTATTGCCACTGCACTGTTTGCCTCACCCAATCTATGTTGCTATGGGACACAAGCACTACTATGCCACTGATGTGTTTGTTGTTGTGTGACCAGGAATCATCCATGCAGTTTGGCTTTGGCAGCTTTTACCCTGACTACACTTCCCTTTTGGTCACTGTGGTGATGGGGCTTTGGGCCCCATTGCCACACTGTTCAAAATGTGCATCAGCTATGTACCCCACACCTACCTTTTGGTCACTGTGGTGATGGGGCTTTGGGCCCCATTGCCACACTGTTCAAAAGGTGCATCAGCTATGGACCCCACACCTACCTTTTGGTCACTGTGGTGATGGGGCTTTGGGCCCCAGTGCCACACTGTTCAAAAGGTGCATCAGCTATGGACCCCACACCTACCTTTTGGTCACTGTGGTGATGGGGCTTTGGGCCCCATTGCCACACTGTTCAAAAGGTGCATCAGCTATGGACCCCACACTTCCCTTTTGGTCACTGTGGTGATGGGGCTTTGGGCCCCATTGCCACACTGTTCAAAATGTGCATCAGCTATGGACCCCACACCTACCTTGTGGTCACTGTGGTGATGGGGCTTTGGGCCCCATTGCCACACTGTTCAAAATGTGCATCAGCTATGGACCCCACACCTACCTTGTGGTCACTGTGGTGATGGGGCTTTGGGCCCCATTGCCACACTGTTCAAAATGTGCATCAGCTATGGACCCCACACTTACCTTTTGGTCGCTGTGGTGATGGGGTGTTCAACCCCATTGCCACAGTGGCCATGGTCGGCTTGCATTGTGGAGGCCACACACATTTATGTGTGACACATGTGCTAGGGGGTCACATTGTATGTTCAATGTCATGTTCAGTGTTGTAGGCATTTGACACAGACTGCACACGCTTGTCATGGTGTTGGGGGGGATATAATTTTCAGACATTCCTTATGTGGGAGTATGCTGGTTGTGTCATGCATTACCCGTCCTATGAGTAGGGGTGGAGGTAGTGGCAGGCATCCATCCCCCTAAGGGTGGGGATGGTAGTAGTGACAGGCATTTAGGCCCCCCTGAGTAGGGGTGGTGGTAGTGGTAGGCATCCGGGCCCCCCTGAGTAGGGGTGGTGGTAGTGGTAGGCATCCATCCCCCTAAGGGTGGGGATGGTAGTAGTGACAGGCATCCAGCCCCCCTGAGTGGGGTGGTGGTAGTGGCAGGCATCCAGCCCCCCCTGAGTGGGGTGGTGGTAGTGGCAGGCATCCAGCCCCCCCTGAGTAGGGGTGGTGGTAGTGGTAGGCATCCAGCCCCCTAAGGGTGGGGATGGTAGTAGTGACAGGCATCCAGGCCCCCATGAGTAGGGGTGGTGGTAGTGGCAGGCATCCAGCCCCCCTGAGTAGGGGTGGTGGTAGTGGCAGGCATCCAGCTCCCTAAGGGTGGGGATGGTAGTAGTGACAGGCATCCAGGCCCCCCTGAGTGGGGTGGTGGTAGTGGCAGGCATCCAGCCCCCCTGAGTAGGGGTGGTGGTAGTGACAGGCATCCAGGCCCCCTGAGTAGGGGTGGTGGTAGTGGTAGGCATCCAGGCCCCCTGAGTAGGGGTGGTGGTAGTGGTAGGCATCCATCCCCCTAAGGGTGGGGATGGTAGTAGTGACAGGCATCCAGGCCCCCATGAGTAGGGGTGGTGGTAGTGGTAGGCATCCAGGCCCCCTGAGTAGGGGTGGTAGTAGTGGTAGGCATCCATCCCCTAAGGGTGGGGATGGTAGTAGTGACAGGCATCCAGGCCCCCATGAGTAGGGGTGGTGGTAGTGGCAGGCATCCAGCCCCCCCTGAGTAGGGGTGGTGGTAGTGGCAGGCATCCAGCCCCCTAAGGGTGGGGATGGTAGTAGTGACAGGCAGCCAGCCCCCCCTGAGTGCGGTGGTGGTAGTGGCAGGCATCCAGCCCCCTAAGGGTGGGGATGTCAGTAGTGACAGGCATCCAGGCCCCCCTGAGTGGGGTGGTGGTAGTGGCAGGCATCCAGCCCCCCCTGAGTAGGGGTGGTGGTAGTGACAGGCATCCAGCCCCCCCTGAGTAGGGGTGGTGGTAGTGGTAGGCATCCAGGCCCCCCTGAGTAGGGGTGGTGGTAGTGGTAGGCATCCATCCCCCTAAGGGTGGGGATGGTAGTAGTGACAGGCATCCAGGCCCCCATGAGTAGGGGTGGTGGTAGTGGCAGGCATCCAGCCCCCTGAGTAGGGGTGGTGGTAGTGACAGGCATCCAGGCCCCCTGAGTAGGGGTGGTGGTAGTGGTAGGCATCCAGGCCCCCTGAGTAGGGGTGGTGGTAGTGGTAGGCATCCATCCCCCTAAGTGTGGGGATGGTAGTAGTGACAGGCATCCAGGCCCCCATGAGTAGGGGTGGTGGTAGTGGTAGGCATCCAGGCCCCCTGAGTAGGGGTGGTAGTAGTGGTAGGCATCCATCCCCTAAGGGTGGGGATGGTAGTAGTGACAGGCATCCAGGCCCCCATGAGTAGGGGTGGTGGTAGTGGCAGGCATCCAGCCCCCCTGAGTAGGGGTGGTGGTAGTGGCAGGCATCCAGCCCCCTAAGGGTGGGGATGGTAGTAGTGACAGGCATCCAGCCCCCCTGAGTAGGGGTGGTAGTAGTGGCAGGCATCCAGCCCCCCCTGAGTAGGGGTGGTGGTAGTGGCAGGCATCCAGCCCCCTAAGGGTGGGGATGGTAGTAGTGACAGGCATCCAGCCCCCTGAGTAGGGGTGGTGGTAGTGGCAGGCATCCAGCCCCCTGAGTGGGGTGGTGGTAGTGGTAGGCATCCAGCCCCCTGAGTAGGGGTGGTGGTAGTGGCAGGCATCCAGCCCCCTGAGTAGGGGTGGTGGTAGTGGTAGGCATCCATCCCCCTAAGGGTGGGGATGGTAGTAGTGACAGGCATCCAGCCCCTATGAGTGGGGATGGTAGTAGTGATGGGCATCCAGCCCCCTATGAGTGGGGATGGTAGTAGTTATGGGCATCCAGCCCCCTATGAGTAGGGGTACTGGTAGTGATGGGCATCCAGCCCCCTATGAGTAGGTGGTACTGTTAGTGATGGGCATCCAGCCCCCTATGAGTAGGGGGTACTGGTAGTGGTAGGCATCCATCCCCCTAAGGGTGGGAATGGTAGTAGTGACAGGCATCCAGACCCCCTGAGTAGGGGTGGTGGTAGTGGCAGGCATCCAGCCCCCCCTGAGTAGGGGTGGTGGTAGTGGCAGGCATCCAGCCCCCTAAGGGTGGGGATGGTAGTAGTGACACTCATCCAGCCCCCCCTGAGTAGGGGTGGTGGTAGTGGCAGGCATCCAGCCCCCCCTGAGTGGGGTGGTGGTAGTGGCAGGCATCCAGCCCCCCATGAGTAGGGGTGGTGGTAGTGGTAGGCATCCATCCCCCTAAGGGTGGGGATGGTAGTAGTGGTAGGCATCCAGCCCCCCCTGAGTAGGGGTGGTGGTAGTGACAGGCATCCAGGCCCCCCTGAGTAGGGGCGGTGGTAGTAGTAGGCATCCAGCCCCCCCTGAGTAGGGGTGGTGGTAGGGTGGTGTTGGTGGTAGGCATCCATCCCCCTATGGGTGCGTATGGCATTGGTGATGGCCATCCCACCCCTATGGTTCTGCTGTTGCTAGTGTACGTCATTTGTGCATCCCTATGTGTGTGTGACATATTTCGGGTACGTGTCGTTTGTTTGTGTTGTTGGTGTTTGACTTACCGTCTGCGCCGTACGCGTCCATGCCGGTCCCGGTAATAGATGTAGAGTATAGGTAGGACCTGCGCAATGGGATTCATGCTTGGATCGTCTCGTTTGGGTTTCTCGTGTCTTCGACTCGTACTCGTAGCAGGCTTGTTCGTCTCGTAGCCGTGGATCGTCTTGTGGCACGAAACGGAGCTTATGTACGGCTCGCCCGGATGCTCAAACGTCCCGGACGTAGCAACGGGTTCGGCGCGTACGGAGTTCGCATCGTACTCGTCCGGCCGGAAGGTGCTGTGTATTTGCTTCCGTACGACTCGATTCGGCGTTTACGGATCCGGCTCGGGCGGGGAACAGGAGCTGGATTGGGTAAGTACGGCTCGCTCGGAATCTGGGTTGTTATACGCATCGTACTTGTTCGTCCGGACGAGTGTTCGAATCGGTCGGGAAACACGCACTCGGCTGGTTTTTTTGCCGGACGAATACTGTTAGGTGCGCTTCCGGCCGAGATCGGAATCGACCCCAATGTGTAAAATATTTCTTCAGTACACAAACAGTAGTAGTAAAGCGAAAACACAACACAAAAAAATTGCAAACAAATTTTAAAAAATAAAGTACATTTTAGTAAATGAAATGATACCAGAACAACAAAAATCCAATCAGGAGACTGGGAGATATTGAACTTTAAAGTTTTAAGTGAAAATAGCACCAAGAAGCATAAAGCAGCACTCGTGGTTATCTGGTCATACTAGACCGGGGGAGAGTTCAGGCCGACCACGATGGAGCACGGGCCAGAAACTTGACGCAAACTGGCCCGTTCGCAGCACGAAGAGCCCAAACTTCTGGATTTTCACTTTTTGTCTTACGAAGGAGCTTTGACTGATGCCAGCCAAGGGTCCAGGACCTGAAGGCACCTCTTGAGGATCAGGATTCACTGCAGCAGAGGCCAGTAGCATGACTCAGGCAGCTCCAGGCAGGTCTAGTTGCAGCTTGTCTGGTTGGGCAGTTGCAGGACGGCCTCGGAAAGCTTGTTGTGTCACTCTAGCTCATGCAAGAGGTCACCCAATCACCCCTTAGAATCACTCTGGGTAGCATGGGATCAAGAAAAGCAGGACCAATCTTCTTTCTTTAGACAGCAACGCAGTCCTTCAAGCAGCAATGCAGTCCTTCTTATCAATCTTCTGCAGGTCCAGGAGGGTTCTCAGGAGAGGTTCTATAGGTCCAATATTTATACCTGGTGCCAGCCTTTGTGTGGGAGAGCTCCCTGACCTACCTTCAAAACTGTTTCTGGCCAGTTCTTCCCATCGCCCTGGTCCTGGCTCCTAACTGTCTAGGGTGACAAAAGCAAGGGTTGGCCTGTTGTCAGGTTACTTTGTGTGTACTGTGGGCAAGGGCCTTCAAATGTAATTATTGCAGGGTACAGCTTCTACACAGCCATCCTGTCAGGAAGAACCTCTCCCAACTATACCCATGTCCCATTGTTCACTGCCTGGACCCAATACACATTCTTGATGGGTGAACCTTTAATAGGCTCAGACAGCCTCAGACAGCCTTTCTTATCAATCTTCTGCAGGTCCGGGAGAGTTCTCAGGAGAGGTTCTATAGGTCCTAGTTTTATACCTGGTGCCAGCCTTTGTGTAGGGGAGTTCCGTAACCTATCCCCAAAACTGTTTCTTGCCAGTTCTTCCCATCCCACTCATCCTGGCTCCTATTGTCTTGGGTTCACTGCCTGAACCCAATACACATTCTTAATGGGTGAACCTTTAATAGGCCCAGGCAGATGGAAACTCCTAGAAGGGCATCAGAAGCTTTGGAGCAGGAAAATCCCAGCTTTCCAAAATTGTAATTTTTAAAATTATAATCTGAAACCCAACTTTTAACAATAAAGAGGACTTTACATGACAATTCATTTGAGTGTAAACAATATATCTCTATCTGCTCCCAATCTGAAGTTAGCCTGTATTAAATGTAACAGGGTTACCCAAAGTTAGCCTTTAGATAGAAAGTTAGCCTTTAGATAGCCCTAGATAGGCTTTACAACAGTGAAAAACAATGTTAGAGGTCTTTCACTGCTAGGACATGTAAAATTTAACCACACATGTCTTACTTATTAAATGCCATGCACCCTGCCGTAGAGAGTCACTGTAGGGGTGACTTATAAGATTTTAAAAGGAAGGGTAAGGTCTGGCAAAAGGATTATTTTGCCAGGTCGAAATGACAGTTTAAAACTGCATAACAGTCTGCAGTGGCAGGCTTGAGAAATGTGTTTCAGTGCTACTTTAGTGGGTGGCACAATGAATGCTGCTGCCCACTGGTAGAATTTAATTTACAGGCCCTGGGTACAGGTAGTACTATTTACTAGGGACTTATAAGTTATATAACTAGGCCAATTTTACCAAGAGAGAGCACAATCATATTATCACTGGTTAGCAGAGGTAAAGTGCTAGAGTCCTAATGCCAACAATACAATTTCAGCAAAATTCAGAGAGTAAAGGCAAAAGGTTTGGAGGGACATAATGCCAAGAATGTCAGTGGTCAGTTTAACTCTAAAGTGAATACATTGAAACAATTCACTTGTGTTGCCACTAATGTGTCCCCATGCATTATGGCGGATTTTGTCTTTGTTAGACCTGCCAACGTTTTGCCTGCTTACCTCCACTTGTTGCTGTATCTTTGTGTTGGCCTTAGGACTTTGAGCACTTTACCACTGCTAACCAGTGCTAAAGTGCATTTGTTTCTCCCCTAAAACATGGTGACATTGGTGTATACCTGATTAGCATATTTAGTTTACCTGTAAGTTCCTTGTAAAGTGGTATACAACAATACCATGACCTGTAATCTAAATGTTAATAGTGGGCCTACAGCACTGGTTATGCCACCCAAACAAGTAGCCTCTCAAACCTGTCTCAGGCCTGCCGTTGCAGGGCCTGTGTGTGCAGTTTACTGCCACTTCAGCTTGGCATTTAAAACCACTGGCCAAGCCTTAAACTCCCCTTTTATTACACATAGGTCACCCACCCCTACGGTAGGCCCTAGGTAGCCCTAATGGCAGGGTGCTGAGTAAGTAAAAGGTAGGACATGTACTTTTAAGTTTTACATGTCCTGATAGTGACAAACAGCTAAATTTAGTTTTCACTACTGCGAGGCCTACTTTTCTCATAGGCTAGACTTGGGAATTCCTTAAAACACTTTTAAGCTGTAATTCCTGATTAGGAAGGAGTAGCTAAATCATGTGTCATAACTTTGAAATGGTAATGATAAATCCTCTTTAGTGCTAAAGTTGGATTTGACATTACTATTTTAGAAATGCCACTTTTAGAAAGTGGACATTTCTCTGTTCTTAACTTTACTCTGTGTGCCTGCAGCCTGTCTCCAATACACATCTGGGCTGGGTGGCAGCTATACTTTGAGCATTCCCTCTATACAGCCACACACACAGGAAGGGTGGGTGTGACAGAGGAGTCATCTGCATTCATCTGCATTCTGATAGCCTTCCTGGGCAGAAAGGGGGAGAGGGAGCTCACAAATATTACAACTGAATAGGTTGTGGCCTTGTAGTGTAGTTCCTATTTCCCTAATAGGCTCTGCGCATTGGAATAATATAACCTATAGGTTTGACATAGGACTAAGGTTGGTATGTCCCTATAGATTATATTAAACTTAATTACCTGTGCCAGCTAGCTCAGAGGCCACTAGAAACTCCTTGAGAACAAGAAGGGAGTAGTTTCTGGCAACCGAAAAACATGACAACTTTGTTTCCCTTTTGAAGCGGAACATGTCTCAGAATCGTGGAAACAATAGATAACAGTTTCACTCATTCAATCGTACATGCTTAGTTTCTGCAGAGTTACACAGAAAGGAAAGACGGGTGTTTCAATAAAAGGGTTTTATTGAACAGTCTTGTTTCTCGTGTAAGAGATATGTGCTGTTATGATCACAAGACAGTATGCAAGATAAATAATGTACAGCGTAAGCAATAGAAATAAATAATACTGCGCTAGCATTATCTTTTAGCATATATTCATGTACATAAATAACATGAGTTAAAAAATGCAAGTACTCATACGATGCGTCTCTAAGCTAGTTCTACCCCAATGCACCTAACCTAGTCTAGGTGTAGGGAAGAGTAGAAGTAGGTGGAGTATTCTCTAGTATGGTATACTACGAGTATGTTAAGTCTAGTATACCAAGAGTCCCTCTAGGATCTAGTCAGCTCCATACCTTGAGAATGAGAGAGGTGGGAATCTCCTGCCGGGTCTGGAACTCTAACACCCTGCGAAGGGAGTCAGAACACTGGAAGCTGGATTCGTCTGAATGACAGCGTCTTTTCAGTGCGTCAGGCCGGGATACGGGCTCCTCTGAAGTCGAGGTCTCCTCTAACTTGCTTGGGCAAGGGAAGGTATATTTATACCTAGTAGGTGTCGTGGAATGTTAGCCTTGACGTGAAGTCGGACAGAGGAAGACGTCAGGAATGAACCCTTAAGGTATAACGGTTCATACATAATAGATGAGTTCTTGGAGAAATCAATAGTCCTGTGCTAGGGGAACTCCCGAAGCTTAAGGGTCTGGTTTCTAAGAACTCGTTGTGACGTTAGGGTGGACGGATGTCGGTGACCATGCCTGTATTTGGAGTGCACGGTTAATGCCTAAATAAGGACAGGAATTCTATGCCTATATAAGGGCAAGGCGAATTGGGCCTATATAAGGACATGATTCAGGAAAACCTATATACGGACCCCTAAAGCGGAATACAACACCCACTCCATCTTCGATTGAACGATAATACTAAATGCTAAACATGTTAAATGCTAAACATAAAATTGAGTACCACATATTACTAAAAACATTTCTAAAAGCATTTTAAAAGAAGCTCAAAACTGTTGAAATGCCATAGGTACTGTACTGTACATTAAAGCATTGTTTTCATTCTAAGCATATAACGGAAGTAGAATGCAACGTGAATGAAACAGTAATATATACATATGATGAAATGGTCGATAAGTTCTTAAAATCAAAAGCCATTGCATATCATGGAAGTAAATGAAATGTTAGACAAGTAAGGTGACAATGTGTCCCTGGAACTATTCAAAGAAGTCCGTTTTATAAGACTAGTTCTACTGTAAGCAGATTGTTCATTTGCCATGTCATTTCAAAAAGTTTAAAAAGAAAAAAGTTCAATTCTGGGAAAAGTTCCAAGTTTGAAAAATATGAAGGCTAAATTTCATTGTTGCCCTGGTACACTGTGAGCCGAATCAAAGTCAGTGTATGGGTCTGGCGTAAACATTAGATCATCTATTTCCATAGCCAAAATATCGTCCACCGAAGTTGGCGACATTTGGAACACCTCGTTCAGAAGGTTAATTGCACAGAGATGAGAAACATCGCCTTCAGCAGAAGATGCAACGTTCGCGTCCGTTGTTAGCTGTGTGCCCGTTGATCCATCTCGTACCTCAGCAGCAGCCGGAAGTGTCTGTGAGATCTCAATGAATGCCGCCATCAGGATTGGAAGCCTCTGGGGACAACACACAGCATGGGCCGTTATCGGGTCCAGCAGAGTATCGATATCTATTGGCATGACTGATGGGAGTGTTAGACAGGTGTCTAGCACGCATTCTTCACCGCAAAACAGGCAGCGTAGAACAGGTAAGATGCAATCTTGCCAGATTGGTCTGAATGACAGGAACCATGTTGTATTAAGTTCCCGTGATGAGGCATGCCCAAAAGCTGTACTATTCGCTCACGGCATTTCCGTTCAAGGAGGGCTCTCTCCACATCGCTCGGAGTGATGTTGGTGAAGAGGCTTGCCATAGCGTAGTAGGAGGAATAGAAACAGAATTCCTGCAACAAGTGCCAGAACTAACGGTACACCACCAAACACCGAATGTGCGAAGTTTGGGATGATTCCGAGGACAGCCTGGAAAGGTGCTAATAGTCCGGAACAGATGGTCTTAAATACATGTACAATTCCGCTTGTATCTGACATATCAAAGATACGTCCTATCATTTCTACGAAATGTATAGGGCAGTTTGTACGAATTAAAGCTTGTATCTCAGCCGAAGTCCTTGCAACTTGTAGATCATAGGTTTCTTTGGCCGAGGTCAAAGGCACTGATTGTTGTATAAGCATGGCTTTCATTCTGCTTAAAGTATCAAATCGTATAAAAGAGACATTCAACGAAGGCCACAAAGGCGACTCCTGACTGTGTCTATTGGGGCAAACAATACTTGCATACAGCAAGTGACCCTGGAGTTGACCGTTACTAGATATGGGATGCCTGGCAACATGCCACAGCAACTCTGATCATTCACATAAGGTAACTCCCATTAGAAAGTTGTCCAAACGTTGGATTAATCACAGCAGCTGGTGTACCCTGCTGGTGGCAGGACAAGTTTGCCACAGAACCATTACAAGCCCCGTGTAAAGAAATGTCCTGACAAATCAGTGAACCGCTTAGTGCACTTTCACAGTGTGTACCGCTTAGAAACACTTCACGATCCCCACTCCAACATCTATAGGTGTAACGTAAATTCCAGGATGTCTTAATGTATTCTTTACCCAACCTTTCATATTTGCCTGCTTGCATCTGTTTAAGGCAATACTGAAACTGGAAAGTAGTCACGGGCAGACTAATTTTGCCATGAATAAGCCATTCCGTAGCTGGTTTTTCTGCCACTGTGAATGGTAATTTTTCAAGTTTTTCAATGCTCAGTACTGTATACTTTGCTCCCCTTTGTGCCAGTTCGATCTGTTTATCAGTTAGATTGTATTCTGCAAACAGAGCCGACGTGTTGATAAACGCCAAGGCACATAGCCCGCACGCAAAGATTCCAGCGTCCAGCTTAATAACATAATAGAACGTAACTGAGACTGGCCTTGCTGTAACATGGCTAAATCTTGTTCCAGTATGTCGATAGCAGAGGATACAATACTGTCCAATGAATAAATTCTGGAGGACAAAGTTGTTAACCCATTGTCGACCACAGAGAGAGTTTTCTCTAAGTTAATACGATCAAGTTCACGTATTCGTTCTGCGGCCTCCATCTGTGACACCTTCCATGCTTCATTATAAGCAGCATAAATGCTGGCATATATGAAACGTTTTTGACGCGGTTTTCTTGGTCCAAGCAAGAATTCCCTAAGGTTTGCGTCTTCTTTAAGTAAAGATAAGTGTTGTTTCACATCCTTAACCCCTTCCCTGCGGGGGTAATTCCCCCACAAGTGCTGGGGGGAGGGGCGTGAGCGCGGCGCCGCGGTGCTCGTGACGAGACCAGCTCATCATGAGTCACAGTGGAGCTGTGCTCATGACGAGCTGGTCTCGTCACAACCCCGCCCACTCATTAATTCTCCTGCACAGGCGGGGAATTAATCCGGCGTGCGCGGCGCGCAGCCGTTATGACGAGACCAGCTCGTCATGAGCACAGCTCCACTGTGACTCATGACGAGCTGGTCTCGTCATGAGCATCGAAGCGGTTAAGTGTAGATTTTTGCAGCCAATAGAGGCATAATTTCCCTACACTGTATGTTGTTACTACCCCCGGATGCTGTCTTTGGACGTATCGTGGGTCTGGCCTATGAATAGTAAACCCCTGTGTTTTATTCAGGAATCTCTCTTGACAGTTGTTTGTGTCTGTGGGCCAGATCAACCATTTTCTCCAATCAGGATTTGTGCTGTTGAGTTGTAGTATGGTGTCAACTGTAACCGCTGCCTGTGTATTGTTATCACTTGCAGGTGTTGGTACAGAAGGTGCTTTCATGTCTTTAATCTTGGCTAACCCAAGGCAAGACGTTTGTTGGACCGTGTCATTCAAAAACATTATTTGCTGAGGGATGATACAGGCTCTAAATAAAGCTCCTATCCCCTGCACTTGCCAATCTCTAGTACCCCAGACAGATTTTGTGTCTATTGTGTCTGTCCATAAGACGAAACCCTGTCTAGACAGTTGGGCAATAAATGCTGCAGAGTAAATCTGTTTTGTATTTGTTAACATAATTTTCAGTCCTGTTTTGTTCACATTTCTAGATTAAAATGTTTCTGGATCAGATGTATTGTATCCTGAAAAATATGGAAACTTCTTAGCAAATGTTTCTGAACTACCTTTTGGTGGTGTAGGACAATGCTCCCATTGGTTAAACATAAACACATTTCTAGGTGTTGCAGATTTATGCAAAAAATGATGACCATAGTGGTTATAGCAATACAGCTGTTCATAGTCTGATGAACCCTCTAAATATTCATTATTAGAAAATGCAGCAGATTTTTCTAGGTCAAACATCATATTATTTACAGTTTCAAAGTCCCAATCATCAGAAAAGGTACTGGATGAAACAAAATCACTTAGTGAGATCTTAAATAAATGTGGAATGTTCAAATGTTCCGTCGGGCCAAAAATATCAAAATCAGTTTTGTCCCACACTATACCATCCTGTATAGGAACGGCTGTGATGTTCACTGCAGACAAGTCTCTTGTTTCACGATGGGATGATTTGTGAGGTTTCAAAAGTAAGTTCACTTCTTTCCTTTCGATGTCCAAATGGATGTATCTCCCATTTATAAGCACGCTCATAGTCATAACCAAAGCTAGCCACAGCAGGAAGAAAAATATTCCAGAAATAACCCAAAGTTCAATCCATGGTGAAACTAGATAAGTCTTTTTCAAAAAATGCAAAAAGTCTTGTACTTGCTGTTTAAAAGTTTTTGATGCTGGCGACGTCTCGGGCTCACTCGGATCCTCAGAAAACGTATCAAAGTTAATGAAGTAGCCAGAAGCAGTTCTGTCAATTGTTGGAATTGCATCAGGATTTGTAGAAATCGCTGGAACCAGTTGATCACTTGTTACATTGGTGTAGACAGGTGTATTTGGACGACTGTTACTTGTGTTTCAAGAGGGATGAGTTCCATAGCATTGTTGCTCAGTCCTTCATCTGTTACTGCTGAATTCTCGATGGTTATCAGTCTTTCAGTCTGAACCTCTTGGATAGTAGCGAGAGGAGTGTGTCTGCTACTAGGTCGGAGTCCACAAGGCCTACTATTTAGTATTGGCCACATACTGTGGTTTGATGAGGTCGATGGACACAAATCTTTTCTCCTTTTGTGCAGCAAGGGGCGGCAGAAGTACTGTTCTTGTTCCGTGTATGGCTAGGACAAGGTACTGGTTGTCTGTAAGAAAGTCCAAATTCCTTCTTGTCCGCAATCTTCTCTCTGACTAGATCCCCAACTTTTGGAATCCAGACAGGCCTTGCTGGGACCGCCGGTTTTTCCCCAGTGGTGGTTGGCTGCAGGAATACGTTGCTTTGCTTCGATCTTAGTTCATTTAGGTCCTGTAAAACAGCCAAACGATCTTTGATATCAAAGGGTTTATTTTCCACCACTGTGCCTCTACATTCCAGATCGGGCACCCACATTCTTGTCCCAAATAGGACCTCATATGGAGTGACCCCCCTAGAGAACTTCTTGGCAAATTGTTTAATGAGCGTTGGACCCCATATAGATGTTTGACCCACCCATCATCCGAACCTAATTCCCTAGCTGTTATAGACTGCTTTATGTCCCGGTTTTTCCTTTCCACAACAGAATTTCCCTCAGGATGAAACGGAGAGGAGTACCGCAATGCAACGCCCAGACTGGCCATGGCGTCTTTGTAAGCCCGAGAGCTAAACGCAGGGCCCTGGTCAGAATGTAGCGTGCCTATTGCGTATGTGCCGATAAAGACTCGCAAATCTTTTATAACAGTTCGAGCATCAGCTGAGCGCTGAGGCCATATCCATAGGAACCTTGACTTAGTATTTGTGGGATTGCACTTGTCCATGAGGACGCCTGTGCATAGATAGTCTAATGCTGTCTAACAATGGTGTCTGTACTGGGCAGCTACATTCGTAGCATGGTGTCTGGTGGCTTTCTCGCTGTACTTTACAGTCTATGCAATTATTGATGAATATGTGTATTTCTGTATTCATCCCAGGCCACCAGTACATCTCTTTTAATGTCAATATTGTTTTAGAGATCCCTTGATGTGACAGACCCTCCCCCAGATGTGTTTCATAAATCACAGCTGCTCTACGTTCCATGTTTGGAATTACCCTATCCCCCCACTCCAGGGATTCGAGCAAAAGGAACGTTGTTCGCATCAATTACATAAGAGTACTTGAGTGGAAACTTTTTTGGTAACGTGGCACCACTGCCTTTGCTCGTAGCATTGACAGCCAACATTATCTCACTGTCTATTTTCGTTTTTGAATGAGTGATCGCAGCTACGGAAGCCGTCTAAACAGCCCCCTTTGCGGCTTCGTCAGCCAATGAATTCCCTGCAACGTGAACGCCATCACGTTGATGACTCAGTGTATGGATCACGTGAGCCTTTGGTAGTTCGCTTTTTAACTGAACTACTTGTTCCCAAAGAGTTTTATGCTTTATTGTGCCATCTTTTGCATCTTTGAACCCGTTTTCAAGCCAAGTTTGTATGTATTCATTATACGACTGTACACAGTAGAAAGAATCACACACTATTAGTGTGGGGAATTCTCGATCTGTACTTTCAAGTGCCAGTTTGAATGCTTATAGTTCAGCTCGCTGAGCTGTGCAATCTCCTAGAGACTGGGTTTTTGTGACCATAGGTCTGAAGTTGCCATCGCGCATGCGACCTTTAACGATTGCGCACGCTGCACTGTAAGCTTGCTTACTCCCTGTTGCGGGTTGTGCGGATCCGTCAGTGTAAATTATGAATTCGTACTGATCGAGAGGCAGAACCTCAGTAGGCAAAGGACATTCATCAGGGATTTTCAAACAGGCCGCTGACGGAGCGGTTCGCGGCACAGGAGCCGTTGATATTTTGGAACTGACCCTGGATTCAATAGGGTGCAGTTGCTAAACAAACTGATATATAGTTTGCCTTACTACTTCGCAAGTTGCATATTCGACAGATTATTTTCTTTGACAAACGACATATGTTCAAGCCCTGATGAAGTCCATATATCTGGACGAAACGTGTCGGCTGTCTGGCTGTTGTTCTCTAAAGAAAAAAGAAGAATAAAGTTTTCACTTGATAACCATAATGGATGGACTGAGACTCTGTGCTTGATTGTTTGTGGTGCACTCCACACTGGTTACAAAATTTAACATTACTCTTGGAGACTGCCCCTTGGGAGCGGCAGGGGCAGTGGAAGTGCACACTACCTGAGTCATTTGGCTCAGAATTTTGGACTTCTTTTTGGGGGATTGTTTTGTGTGGAGGTGCGTCACTAACACATCTTTGGTGTGTAGGGTTGGCTTGCTGTTCCACCTCGGAGACATAAAGGACATTCATGTTCATATTGCAGGAACGCTTGTGTTTTTAGATCGGGATCAAAAACATATTCAACATCTGTTGCAGCAAGAGAATTAACCCATTGTATCCATCTAGGATGTAATGCTTTAGCATTTGGAATGCTTGCTTTTGTTACCGCCTCTAAGGCCGGTACAGGGGTTACGACAATAATGCGTTTCCCTTGGGCTAGAGCTCTTTCTTTTGCTACAGCTTTTTGAACTGCTGTCAGAATTTTTTCTGTTGAAGTGAAGCGCATTTCTGCTTGTGTATACAAGTGTGATTTGTATGCAATTGGTACTTTTTCACCCTCATTAAATGTTAAGTAGGTGAATCCGCATTGACCCGAAATTATTTGGATCACTAAGTTGCGTTGACTTACGCGTGTTTGTAAGTGATTTGTTGCTAACATGTTAGCCTAGAGTGAACGCAAGATTTCTGTGTGTTCCTGTGTCCAATTTTTGATTGAAAAATCAGGTTTGATTAGTGCGTAGAGAGGTTTAACCCTTTCTGCGTAATGTAAAATGTAAGTTCTTCCAAAATTTAGGAAACCCAGGATAGATTGTAAATTTTTCAGCGTCTTTGGAGGTTGGAGCAGCGCACACCTTTCTAAAAAGTTGGCTGCCAAGCTCTTGCCTTCACCTGAAAGCTCATATCCTAGAAACAGGACATTGAGATGGGCAATTCTGGACTTTTTGAAGTTGAATTTGTAGCCCTCAGAGGCGAAGCCCAGTATAATGGTGCTCACCCTGTTCAAGTGTTTGTCCAGGTCATCGTCTGTCAGATAGATGTCATCGACATATGACAATGCCTCATTATCATAAATTTGTAGTAACTCCGTTACCCTCACTGAGAATAACCCCGGGCTGTTCTTGAACCCTTGTGGGAGTCGACAAAATTGACGCTGGGTCCCCATTATTGAGAAAGCTGTTAAGTACCTGCTTTCAGGTGCTATATTTTGACAAAAGAAACCATTTGAGATATCCAATGTGGTTTTGTATTTTTTACGCACAATGTTATTCATTAATGCTGTACTATGTGCATTTTGCACTGCAAATGTTTTTGAACAAGTGTTTAAGTTTCTGTAATCCAAAACTAGACGATAGGTATTGTCTGGTTTGGAGACAGGAAACAAAGGATTGTTCATTGAAGAGGTGCATGTTTCAATCACCCCCTGGTATTCAAGTTGATCTAAGATCTCCCTGACCTGTTTTTTAGCTTCTTGCTTTATTGGGTACTGCCTTTGTGCAGTAGGTTCATTTTTCAAATGTATTTTATGGTGAGGTGAGTCCTCATCCCATCCTACATGATTTTTGTATAATGCTGGGGCCTGGGCAACTGCCCATTTCCTGGCATAAGTATATTTTAGATGAATTGGAATATGGTTAGAGAAGGCAGGCATAATAATGTCCTCGCCATGTGGGCACTCCCTGACAAATTGTGGTGGCCAGTCTTTTTCTGCTAGAAGTATGTCATAGCCCCTTGAAAGTTTTTCCCAAAAAAGTGCTTTCACCTGTCTAGGTTATGTCTCCCTCCATCCGGAGTGTTATTTCATATAACTTTTGTGGAGTGCTAACCCTGGTGTCTACAGTCTTAACTATAATATACTCATTCAAGTCCACTGTCTCCAGAAGTTACTTCAGGTTCTGGCGAGCTATTGTGACTTCTGCTGCACTGTTCAGCATTGTCTGAGCCCATTCTCCGTTCTTGAGTTGTGTTCTCAGTATCCTCGGCATGTCTGACCTTCAGACCTGCTACCTTCTTCTTTGAGAATTGAGGTTTGGATTTACTGTTCGGAACGTGTTTGTCGTCTTTTGATTTCACGCGTTCTTCTCTATGTTCTGACCGTCCTCTTCTTTCCGATGTCTGTGACGAGATCTGAAAGGTACGAGAGGAACGTGTATCAGTATCTTGATACCTGTTAGGCTTTTTCAAATTATCCCTATTCCTGAGGTTATACCTCCTTTCAGAGGGCTCCTTTTGAGGAGACCTACCTCGGGATTGAGAACGTTTCTCTGAATTATTTTTATTAGTTTCCCACTTCTTTTTAGAAGATGTAGGAGTTTGTTTAATAGAGTCGTTCTCAGGACTTTCAGATAGTTTTGGCTTCACTGGTCTTCCACCCAAACTATCTCTGCCTAATTCTGCATAAGATTGTTCTATTATTCTGGGTAGCTCAGTTTGATGTTCTGTAACATCGAATTCCCTTAATCGTTGGCGGATCGCCACTGCTGCTGCCTCCCCTTTAATATTAGATAATATTATTGTTGAGACCTGGTCCAAATTTTTCAGTAATTTCACACCTAAATTTAGAGCAGGCTCTGCCCCGTATTCGTTTTGAATTTGTTTCAGGACATCTGGTATTACTGCAATTGATGGAATACCATGTGTTTTAGTATAGATGGCAGCAAAGACTGAGCCCCAAGTGGTACAGTCTTCCAGTTGTGGTGTGATCCCCATCGGTAAACAGATTGTTAGGATTCTGTGTTTCTCATACGGGCTAGTATTTGGAAATACTGCTTTGATTTGAGTAATTGTTTGAGCTATCCAGAATGGAATTTGCTCACGTTTTGTGGGCATTTTTCCCATGACTGCGTATAGAGTCTGTGGTGTAATTTTTAGTGTATTCCCCGGTTGAGGAGTTTGATTCGGAAGTGTCAATGGTGGTTGGACTGTGAAAGTCCGCATGACATATTGGACTAGTTGTCTAGATTTTTACTAACTCTTGTAGTTGAGTAAGTAGTTCCTCGTCTGACATTATATCGAGGTCAGGATGAGGAGTGTAGCCGGCTAGGATCGGCCATGTTGCTCCTGGTCTACCTTGTGGACCGAGCCTGGTAATGTTTCTGTGATGTTTTAGGGTGCCTTTAAACCAGAGCTGATGCTCCTGGTATGTTAGTGGATTTTCAATATCCTCGAAAGGAATATATTCCTCTGGTGGATCATCTTCTTTGTAGAAGTGAAACAGTCTTGTTACTGAATTTGATTCAGGAAATATTACCCATGAATAGAATACCTCTGTCTGAAAGGATTCGTGTTCCTCTATCACGAAAACTGCTCTACCTCCTCTTGGTGGTAGGCCATGTTTTATAAGTTTAAGAGTGATGGCTCTTCTTAAGTTTGGATTGATGTCTATGACACCCTCCTCGGTTTCAATAAAACCTGTGATGTTATAAGCTGCTATGGCTGGGTCAGCCGCAGCTCCACCGTTGTCGGAGTCAGGCATTTTGTTTTTTGAAAAATGTAGAACAAGTTTCAAGGAAACAAAAAAGATAAGGTGCGCAATATTTTGGAACACTGTATCCTTCAATGTTGAACAAACCAAACAACTAATATATAGGGTGCTTCTCTATTTAGTTATGGCGGATATTTAGCCCTACCCACTCCAGACGTCTTATGGAGTATGTGAGTAGGGGTCTCTGAGAAAAGCACGAATGAGTTACTCAGTATCTAGCGTTAAATTACTGCCTTACCAAACCATTGGGCGCCATGTAGTGTAGTTCCTATTTCCCTAATAGGCTCTGCGCATTGGAATAATATAACCTATAGGTTTGACATAGGACTAAGGTCGGTATGTCCCTATCGATTATATTAAACTTAAATACCTGTGCCAGCTAGCTCAGAGGCCACTAGAAACTCCTTGAGAACAAGAAGGAGTAGTTTCTGGCAACCGAAAAACATGACAACTTTGTTTCCCTTTAGAAGCGGAACATGTCTCAGAATCGTGGAAACAATAGATAACAGTTTCACTCATTCAATCGTGCATGCTTAGTTTCTGCAGAGTTACACAGAAAGGAAAGACGGGCGTTTCAATAAAAAGGGTTTTATTGAACAGTCTTGTTTCTCGTGTAAGAGATATGTGCTGTTATGATCACAAGACAGTATGCAAGATAAATAATGTACAGCGTAAGCAGTAGAAATAAATAATGCTGCGCTAGCATTATCTTTTAGCATATATTCATGTACATAAATAACATGAGCTAAAAAATGCGAGTACTCATACGATGCGTCTCTAAGCTAGTTCTACCCCAATGTACCTAACCTAGTCTAGGTGTAGGGAAGAGTAGAAGTAGGTGGAGTATTCTCTAGTATGGTATACTACGAGTAGGTTAAGTCTAGTATGCCAAGAGTCCCTCTAGGATCTAGTCAGCTCCATACCTTGAGAATGTGAGAGGTGGGAATCTCCTGCCGGGTCTGAAACTCTAACACCCTGCAAAGGGAGTCAGAACACTGGAAGCTGGATTCGTCTGCATGCAGGAATGACAGCGTCTTTTCAGTGCGTCAGGCCGGGATACGGGCTCCTCTGAAGTCGAGGTCTCCTCTAACTTGCTTGGGCAAGGGAAGGTATATTTATACCTAGTAGGTGTCGTGGAATGTTAGCATTGACGTGAAGTCAGACAGAGGAAGACGTCAGGAATGAACCCTTAAGGTATAACGGTTCATACATAATAGTTGAGTTCTTGGAGAAATCAATAGTCCTGTGCTAGGGGAACTCCCGAAGCTTAAGGGTCTGGTTTCTAAGAACTCGTTGTGACGTTAGGGTGGACGGATGTCGGTGACCATGCCTGTATTTGGAGTGCATGGTTAATGCCTAAGTAAGGACAGGGATTCTATGCCTATATAAGGGCAAGGCGAATTGTGCCTATATAAGGACATGATTCAGGAAAACCTATATACGGACCCCTAAAGCAGAATACAACAGCCTGTCCCGACACAAAGGACTGATTAGCCCCCACAGATAGCCGGGCAGACAGGGCTGGAATGAAAGGAGACCTGTGCACTTCAAGGACCTTCTTTAAAGAAACACCCCACTTCAAAGGCATATTGGGGTACAAGTAGTATCAAATCAGTACACTGCTGGACGTGCGGAAAACTCTACTAGAATAAAGACTGTTGTGCTGTAAGGATTGACACTTTGCCTTGACTGGCTGTGACTGGCTGTGACTGGCTTGACTGGCTGTGAGGAACTTCTTCTTTGCTTTCCTGAGCTGCCCTGCTGCCTGCTGATCTCTGCCCTGCTGGGAACAAGGACTGGACCCATCGTCCTTGAACCCAGAGGTACTCCAAAGGCTTGCTGGGTTGCCTCCTGTTTTCTGAAGTCTCATGGACACAAAAGACTTCCTGCACTCCTGCTCATGCTGCTGAACTCTACCATCTGTGAGTCCTACCTTGCCTGAGGTGCCCCGTCCAGTCCTGGGCCTCAGAAGTGGGTTCTGCAGCTACTTTGCTACAAAACTGACACATGAATGAATGAATGAATGAAGCAGCATTTATAAAGCGCATAGCTACCCGTAGGCATCCCAGCGCTGGCGGATAACTGAAGCTTCACAGAATCATTTAGGGAAGAGCCATGTTTTCAGCAGCTTGCGGAAGACAAGGTGATTAAGTTCCCCACGTAGCTGAAGAGGAAGAGAGTTCCAAAGTTTGGCAGCATTGTATGAAAATAGCCGACCACCGCTTCTAACTCTCTGAATTCGGGGAACGACTGCCAGGTGTTGCTCATCTGAGCGTAGTCGCCTGTTAGCTTGATAGGGCTTGACCATAGAAGAGATGATCTCTGGTCCTTTTCCTCCTATCAGTTTGTGTGTAATGCATAAGGCTTTAAAGTGGACTCTCTCCCGGATAGGGAGCCAGTGGAGAGCCTTCATATCCGGTCTGGCCGACTGCCGGTTCTGAGTCCCCATGAGGATTCTAGCGGCGCAGTTCTGTACAGTTTGCAGTTTGACGAAGACTGAACTCGGGGCTCCAAGGTATACGGCGTTGCCGTAGTCCAGGCGTGTAAGAATAAGTGCCTGGACCATGAGCTTTCTCGCCTGAAAGGGGAGCAAAGGGAGCACTTTGCGAAGCATCCTCATGGTGCCAAAGCAAGAGGCCACCACCTTTCTGGCCTGGACTTTAAAGCTAAGATCAGAGTCCAGCCAGAAGCCCAAGCTTTTTATTTCTGACTTAGGGACAGGTGCCGTACCCATTGATGCCGGCCACATGATGTCTGCCTTGAAAAGAGAGGGTTACCAAGGAGCATAAGCTCGGTTTTGTCCCCATTCAATTTTAAATAAGAGTCTTTCATCCACCTGGCTACTTCTTCAAGGCAGGTACATAGGGAGGTGGGGGCCCTGTCTGAGTGGTTAAGTGCCACAACTAGTTGGGTGTCATCGGCATAAGTCACAATGTGCACCCCGTGAGGGAGAACAATTTCCGCTAGGGGGGACATGTAGGCGTTAAAAGTGTGGGTCTCAGGGAAGAACCCTGAGGGACTCCACATTGGAGGGGCCAGGAATTAGAGATGGCCTCACCCTCGAACACCTGAAAAGATCTTCCCTCCAGGAAGGATTGCAGCCACGTCAAGGCTACTCCAGTCACACCAAGGTTTCTAGGTCGTTGAACCAAAATGAGGTGGTTGACCATATCGAAGGACGCGCTGAGATCTAAAAGGATCACGGCAGAGGAGCCTCCTGCATCGAGGATCTTTCTAGATTCTTCCACAACTGCTAATAAAGCAGTTTCTGTGCCTTGGCGGGGACGAAAGCCAGTCTGAGAGGGATGAAGAAGTTTATTAGATTCAAGATAGGCCGAGAGCGCCAAATTGACATGTTTCTCCAGTATTTTACTAGTTCCTGGGAGGAGCGAAATAGGTCGATAGTTGCCCAGACAGTCTGGGTCCAGGCTAGGTTTCTTCAACAGGGACCTGACCATAGCTTTTTTCCAAAGGGGGGGGACCACCCCTGCATCTATGGAGGAGTTCATCAAGTCCAGAATGACTGGAGCAACTAATTCTGCCACCTGGTTCAGCATCTTGGGTGGAGCAGGGTCTCTGGGCGACCCGCTCTTAACAAGTGCAGAGATTGTCTGTAGTGATTCGTAGCTCATTGAGGGGAAGGTCTTTAAAGAGTGTTCCTTACTCCCTGTATGAGGATCCTCTAAGTGGGAGATAGTGTGACTATTGGGTGGAGTGAAAGATTCATATATCGTTTGAATTTTTCTATAAAAGTATTCCGCAAGTTCGTTGCAACGGTGGTTCGTGGCTAAGGAAGTATCGGGGAGAGAAGGAACTCTTAGTAATTTGTTTGCAACTCGAAATGTTTCACGGGGAGAATTGGCTGCTAAAGAAATTTTTTCCTCAAAGTAAGAGGCCTGGGCTTTTTTAATTTCAAGCTTATAGATTTTGATCGCCTCCCTATATTCCTTTTTCTTGGTCATGGAGAAGTCCTTTCTCCAGACTCTTTCAATTTTTTTACATGATTGTTTTAATTCTCTGAGTTTAGGGTTATACCAGGCCGATCTATTAGGCCCTTTATGCGGCTGATTGGTTGTTTTTGGAAGGACCTGGTCTAGCGTCCCCTCGATCCAACTGTTGAATCTCTCATTAGCCACAACCGGGTTGGTGTCAGGCAGAGGCTTGGAGTCACCTTTGCGCCGATCAGAATAGATGCATCGCCCTTTGACACAGAAGCAGATGCTTTTCGATGACAGCGGTTCTACAGCCTGCACGGCCCAATGATGATGCTCTATGCGGCTTGACGATAATGCATTGCCTGCATCTCAGCGGATATCGATGACGACACAGCGACCTGACTGCATGGAAAAGATCGACGGATCGTGCCCCCAGTGTCACCACTTTGCTCCATCCAAAGTACTTTTCCATTGGGACCTGCATGAGTCTTATAGCCGGCCTGCCCTCCATCGAGGTTGGCCTGAACTTTGGATTTGGTGTTTTCATTGTGCAACTGTGTGTGTTGTACAAATACTTTACACATTGCCTCTTGAGTTAAGCCTGCCTGTTCTGTGCCAAGCTACCCAAGGGTGAGCACAGGTTAATTTAAAGTATGCAATCTAGCTTACCAAGACTAGGATTGTGGTACCTACTTGCACACAGTGCAAACCTCAGCCAGTTAGCGACCCAATTTCCAACATTGGTGATCAGCAGTGAGGATAGGGGGCCCGATTCACAAAAGTAATCTGAGACAAAATCCTAACTTTACGACTTTCGGTATTCACAAAAGGCATTCAGGAGTAGTAAAGTTAGGATTTTGTCTTAAGTTTGTCTTAAGTTTTGGTCTTAAGACAAAATCCTAACTTAAGTTAAACTTAAGTTAAACTTAAGTTAGGATTTTGTCTTAAGACCAAAACTTAAGAAAAACTTAAGAAAGAATCCTAACTTAAGTTTAACTTAAGTTTAACTTAAGTTAGGATTTTGTCTTAAGACCAAAACTTAAGACAAACTTAAGACAAAATCCTAACTTTACTACTCCTAAATGCCTTTTGTGAACACCGAAAGTCGTAAAGTTAGGATTTTGTCTCAGATTACTTTTGTGAATCGGGCCCAGGGCTTTTTGCAATACCATATAGTAATTCAGTGTTCAGGGTGAAACAAATGATGGATGGAATGCTGAACAAGTCAAACATTCACCCCCAGTCACAGATCTGGGATAAATCCATCGTTTTTTTGCTCGCCACACAATTCCAGCTTGGACCAAGCATTCTGTCCATTATTTGTTTGCACAGCATGTGCCTGAAAGAATTGAATGCCGCTCCATCATGCTTGATGTTGGTCAGCGTGATTGCTGGGATGTGAGCTCGGGTGAACACTGTGTTGGTCTGGTCTCCAATGAGGCTGCTTAGCAGACTCATGCCATCGCCTACCGCTAAGTTTATTCCCACTTTTATTTTTTTCAAAACAGGATATCCATTTTCCTGCCCCATTCATCAATGGGGACAGTTTAGTCCTGAGGCCTTGTTTATCCATTTGATTGATGGTCCCTGATGTTTAGTCCTGAGGCCATGTTTATCCATTTGATTGATGGGCCCTGACGTGCCCTTCTGCAATAACAGGCATATTTTTGCTTGGATACGCTCCGCTGGTTTCTCCCCAACGTAGCGCTCCTATCTTCTCAGGCAATCCTGCATGTAGGGGAAGTTCCACTTGGGATCTCCCCGTCCGTGCCCGATGAAGTCTTCAGCAACGGCCAGGTCCTCTGGTTCGAAGGATCCCACCTCCGGCCAGGGTTTATCATACTGACCATTCCTTTTGATCCAACTAGCTAGCAGGTGGCAAAAAGGTCACCAAAAGCACATGCCTTCTTCTCTAGTCACAATCCCACTGTGGTCAGTTTGTCTGATCTGCACGGTCGGGGTGAGCGGCTCACGTAAAGGGGCCATGTTACTTCTCCTACATCTTAATTGGGTTTAAACTAGGCTACCTTGATCCCTTATTTCCTGGTCGGCCCTTCTCCTATGCTGACGATCTAGTGAGGTTCGGGTTTCTAATAGGGGCCTCCCCTCTGGTTCTGCTTCGGACTCCTCTCCGTGTCGAGCCCTGGGCTGGCCACACTCTCCCTGGACCTGAACCAGAGAGCTGGATATCAGAGCCCTGAGAGAGGGGTTGAATAACAGCAATGGTGGCAGAATACCTACAGTGGCCACTAGTGAGTCCAGAGTTTGTTTCCCAATGGATTTTGTGCCCAGTTATGTGGTGGGGGATGAAATAGACAAATGATTTGCAGCCTTTGAAGTGGCTCTGAGAGTGCAAAAGTACCCTGATGAGTTCTGGGGTGGTAGTTTGTTGAGGTATATGCCCACGGTGGGAAGAGACACACTCCTTCTACTAGAGATAGAAGAACAGACATGCTACACTGCAATGAAGGCCATCCTAGTTAGCAAGTTTGGACTGACCCCTGAGGTGTATAGGTTCAGATTCAGGGGCAGCCACAAGATCTCATCACAAACATGGATGTATTTCTTGGATTATGCCAGCAAGGCACCGAAGGACTGGGTGAGGGGCAGCAGGGTTGATGATTATTCAGGGCTGTACAACTTGATTTTGAAGGAGAATCTGCTTGATATTTGTTTTTGAGAGGTGTACCAACACCTAGTTGATAGCAAATTAACTGACCCCATGAAACTTGCTGAGGAGACGGACATTTGGGTCAACACCAGAGTGTCCAAGAAGGCATCCGGGGGGGACTCCCAAAAGGGTGGTCAGGGTTCCCACCAGTTGATCGGAAAAAAAGACTTTGCGCCTATTTGCATCACTTTTGTGATACAAACACGGCGTAAAATCTTAGTAAATGTCCCCCTAAGTGGCAACTCCACAGTGCTTAGCCCTCTGAACGAGAGACTGGGAAGTGGGAAATGGTCTTATAAAGGACACCTTCATTAAAGATGTGAATAAAAATCCATATGGTACCTTTCAAATTGTTAAAGAAATTTTTAGCAAATGCAATGTCATCACTTATATCACCGATTTTGTAATCATATCGTTCTGTGTGACATAATCAGATATGCACGGAAGGAGGGGCAGGTGTGTAGCAGCTTCATCTGGCCAGCTTTCCCTATGTATGTGTGTTTAGATCGGAGCACTCTTCTCACTGATCTTTCATAACTAGAATTCATTGGGTTCTGTTTTCCCCTCCATATCAGCTGTCTTATTTGTAACCGAATTTCAACAGTCTGTCAATTGTAAAATGTAACTTGTAACATGACCTCCTGTGATGCTACATGAAACTGCTCGTGAATACTCACAAACGGGGGTGGGAAACTTGCAGTCACCATAAGTGTTCTTGGCCAGACACACTCAGAGACACAGTAACACCAAAGTAATTTTAATTTGAGTTTCATACCTGTCACTTACCTCTTTCCAACTTTTCTACTTTTCAGAAGAAATCTTAAATCTGACCACCTTGAGCTCCATTCAGCAAACCTACCTTGGTTCCTTAGAAACTTCAACATACCTATCAACTCCAGAACAAAGACCCCGAGAACTTTCCTATTCAGTCGAGTCAACCGAGTCAACCCTCTCCAATGGTAAAATTCGTCAACATCTCCACTATACCCATTGGTAGACACCAGTATTCCAGGACTGGTCACTTTTCCATTCCATCCTCCATCCTTGACATCAATCATACTGTTGTCTGAAAGCCAAATAAAAAATAAAAAAAAACAGACATTCTTCTTCAAACACCTAGTGGATGGATTCCAAGAAGAACTCAACTCCATCCACTAGGTGGTAGATATCAACAACTCTGGAAAAAACTGATAAAGCTCAATGCTCCAATGAAAATATGATCATCCTTACCCCGAAGAATTCTCTGAGAACAAGTGTCCCATTTGCAGACATGAAAAAACACATAGGCGAAACAATCTACCAGATGGCCTCACCAAACTGAAAGCACTCCACTCTGGATTTTGATCCATTGCCTCCCCTAAAGCCATATTCTTTAAGGCAGCAAGTAAGCAACCAACAGAAGCGAAGAGCTCTTTAAAACTGTCAAGCAGTGCAACAAATAGCTTAAGACCTGTCAATAGTTTCTACAATAGACAAATGCAACACCATCAATCAACTCTTCACTGAGAAGATTAACAAAACTAGATCCTGTATCAACACCACAGCACAGAGGATGATATCGGTCCCTAGCGATCTCTGATAGCCCTTATGGGCCCTGAAGAGCTCTGAATAGTCCTGATTGACACTTGATTACAGTTAATTACTGTTGTCTACAGCTGCTTACGTCTGAACACAGTCAATGGCATGGTTGACGTGCCCCCTACCCTCCATAATCACCGGGGTTATGTACCTTTGTACACCTTCCCTCTCCCCTCCCTCTTCACATGCGGGCACCTTACTCCCTTCTCCCCCCCCCCTCGCTCTGTGGCTGAGCCCTCCCCAGTTCTACCCTTGGTTTCTCTCTCAGACTTCAGGCCACCTTTGTTCTCTGCAGTAAGTACAGGGTTTTATTTTGTTTTGTCTTGTTCTATCAATTGAGCATGCAAGTGTGGTCAGGGATTTATTCCCCCATGGCTTTTGTGTTTTTTCACTAATTTAGGATTTATGACTTTTGATCCAGGCTCCATGGGTATCATATGTATTCCTTTGTATTCCACCTTGGGTGAGTTAGGACTGTTATTTCTTGTCACTATCTCTTGGCCTGACTTGGGCCATTGTTTTATCTCGTCCTCCCTTATTACCAAGTGACGATAATGTTGTATGGATGTACCGCTGTTTAATGCCAATAAAACCTCTATAAATAAAAATAACAAAAAAAACAACACAACATTGGCAACCTTGTTGCCTCCTATCGCTTCATCCCCCAACTGGACTGCTGTCAGTTTTTAAGGATAATAATGTTTTTCTCCAAAATGAATATAGCCAACAATCCTAATTGTTCATCTGTTTTAACAAAGATACTCAATAATACGTCAGTTAAGAACCTGGGGATGCAAGGGGGTAGGAAAGGGCTTTCTGAAACACAGGTTCGGAATTGCACCATCAGCACCCTTGGTTGTCTCAGGACCACTGCTTGGATATCTTCTCAAGCGAGAGAAAGAGAGAAGCAAAGAAATTGTAGGAGACTTTGTAAATAAGCAAACAGTGGATATATCACACCAATGGCATTTATAGCTTATCTCTCTCTCAGCAACGGCATACTGTGACTGGTAACAGTCCTACCAGAAACCAAGCCTGGAGACCAATAGTTCAAGAGAGGACTGTTGGAATGGAGCGAGGCAACATGCTGCTTCAGGAGGATAGTTGCAGAAGTTAACACAGGAGCTGATAGAAGAGGGAGAGCACCAGCATGCTTCTATATACAAAGCACACAGAGGTAAGGAAGGAAAAAACGTGTTAGGGACCAAACAGTAAAGGGAAAACAAAGGCTAGATACCAATTGGTTCAAGGGGCAAGTAGGGCGGGAAACCAAGAATGGTAAACATAACAAACAGTTAGGGATTGGAAATGCCGAGTGAAGTGTAGTAAGCCAAAACAACTGGGAAATGTTGCCAACCACCGACATAGTGCCGGCACTGTCCAATGGCCCATGAGACCCCAGAAGTCCAGCCTACAACCCAGAAGTGGGTGCTAGCCTACTTTCCATGTTCCCATCCTTTATACTCGCCAAGGCTGAACTCTTCTCAACTTAAATCAGGGTCTAAACCCTGCAAAGGTAAAGGTAAAGGGACTGTACTAGTCAGATCTTTACTGATATCCTTGACAAAAACATTCATCCTCCTCCCTCACGCAGAACTCTCTAATTTTCTAAAATGGGTCGCATCCTACCATCATCTATTGTACTATCTCTTTGAGAAGATATCCTCAGACCTCTTCTCAACACCACCTGTGCATCTCTCATCCATGAAAATGTTGAAGGTGCAATCATGACAGGACCTCCACCTCATGGATCTCACCAAATCACCCATTTGCAATTCATATGGAAATCCCATCATAATGCAATCTCCATCATGAAGCAGATGAGCTCAAATAAAGTTGTACACATTTATCAATGCTGCTTCCGGTAGGAGAAGGATCTTCCTCCGGCTGTGGTTTTGCGGATAGGTGGGGACGGTGGCCAGGGCCAGTTGGGCAGAGTGGAGGTCTCTGTTCTGTATGTCGAATGCGAGACGGTGTTTAAGGTTCACAGGTCCTGTGTCGTGTAGGGCTTTGTAGGCATATGTCAAGAGATTGAAGGTTGTCTCTCAGGCGGACGGTGATGTGGCTGTGGCGGGGATATTGAGGAGGAGTCTGGCGGAAGCGTTCTGAATGTTCTACAGTTTCTTGAGGAGTTTCTGGGTGATGCCGGCGTAGAGTGTATTGCCATAGTCAAGTCTGCTGCTGATGAGTGCGTGGGTGATGGTCTTTCTGGACTCGGTGGAGATCCACTTGAATATCTTTCGGAGCAGGCGTAGCATGTGGAAGCAGGCAGAGGGGGTGGAGCCCAGGATGAGGACTTCAGTCTTCTCTCAATTGAGCTTGAGGCAGCTGTCCTTCATCCAGGTAGCAACAGCCTTCATCCCATCGTGGAAGTTGTTCTTGGCAATTGTGGGTTCGTTGGTGAGGGAGAGGATCAGCTGGGTGTCATCAGCATAGGAGACAATGTTGAGTCCATGGTTCCTGACGATGGCAGCGAGCGGAGCCGTGTAGACGTTAAAGAGAGTGGGGCTCAGAGAGGAACCTGGAGGCACTCCGCAACTGATCTCTGTGGGTTCAGAGTGGAACGGTGGTAGTCTGACTCTTTGTGTTCGGCCGGTGAGGAAGGTGAAGATCCATTCATGGGCTTTGTCGCGGATGCCGGCATCGTGGAGTCTTGTGCATAGGGTGCGGTGGGAGACGGTGTCAAAGGCAGCCGAGAGGTCCAGGAGGATGAGGGCTACAGTTTTGCCTCGGTCAAAGAGGGTGCGGACATCGTCTGTGGTGGTGAGGAGGGTGGTCTCAGTGCTGTGGTTGCTTCAGAAGCTGGATTGCGAGAGATCCAGAATGTGGTTTGCTTCGATGAACTCAGAAAGTGGGTGTTGATGGCCTTCTCGATGACCTTGGGTGGAAAGGGAAGCAGAAAGATGTGTCTGAAGTTCTTGAGGACCTTCGGGTTTCTTCAGCAAGGGGTTGATCTTGTTTCTAGTCTTCATGGAAGGTGGCGTGGTTGATGGAGAAGTTGATGGTGCTGCAGAGTTCGGGGGCGATGGAGGTGCCGGTTCTGTTGAAGATGTGGTGCGGGCAGGGGTCCGAGGGTGCTGCGGAGTGGATACTCTTCATGATCTTGAGGGTGTCGTCAGCGGTGAGGGGAGTCCAATTGAGCAGGGTCTGCTGGGGTTCGGCGTCATTGGGTGCGGTGGTTGGGGGTGTGGAGGTTCTTGGGTATTGAGGTTGCTTAAGCTGTCATAGATCTCATTGTATAATGTTATTACGCTGGTAGTACACTGACCTGCCAAATGTACGTACATTCATATAAATAGTAAACCTGTGTAAGAAATATAATGATATGATCTCAAGCTGTATGGGCACTCACTTTGGCATGCTCAAAATGTTATACATTTTTGTTCTCAAAAGCAGCAATCAGCCACACATCAGAGTTTGGAAAGTTCCTCAAAAGCTAGCCACATAATAACACTGACCTGCATTAACACGCAATTTAAATGTACTGCTATCTTGTATTTCGGTGTTGTACATTGCACATTTAGCCTGACTGCTCGAGTAAGCTTAGCCTCATTTTGAAGTTGGCATTGACAAGCGGTAAATTGCAGATTTAGTGGTCAGCTTCCTATTGTACCCCACTGTATCAATATTTCAAAGTCTTCTCACATACATCCCATAAGAAGGGCTAGGCACCTGCTCATTAGCCCCGGTCCTGATTTTTATATTGTACTATGTCTTCTACCCTTTGCTTGCTGCATCATACAAAATGTATACAAAGAAGTTGGAATTGAAGTAAATTTAGCATTGATGGTGTGCTCCAATGGTGAAGCACTGGCCTTTGAAATTGCAAATTCGCACTTAAAATATTTTTGCTACTAGCTTGATTCTGCATTAAATGTGTTAGACTTCAGTGACCATCTCAGAGTGCTGTTTTTCTTCCACACTTTCCTCCCAGTGCTGCTTTTTTGGTAAAGTTAATCACTTAAATAACCAGCAATTTTAATGGGCCCTGGCATTTTCTAAGGAAAAATACACTTTGGTTGCTATTCATGGCAGGACTGGCCATTCTTCCACTCTTGTTTTTCCTGGTGTTCTGCAGGTTAGACATGAGGGCTGCTAACTGCGCAGGATTGAATGCCATGACCTATAAATGAAATCCCTAGTGGCCCCTTGGCACCGTGGGTTTCTGCAGTGTTGGGCTAGTTTGAACATTTTTCCCAAGGCTGATCTTGGTTTCCAGTCCAACTAAGGTGCTATTGGGGCTGAAGGCATATCAGTGGCAAAAGTATTAAACCCGGCCCCCTGATATACCTCCATATAAAATTGCTGTTCAGTGATTTTCAATTTTGATTTGTGTTTTTCGATCATTAGATTAGTAATTTAGCTTGGGGAGACATTGTTGATCCGGGCCAAATTGTTCCTGACAACATTTTTAAAAATGGCGAATGTGTTGCAGTGATGAGTAAATATTTCAGGAAACATGAGACCTATATACTTCATTTTGGTGTCAAAACATAGGTTTTGGGGGTCAAGTAGTCTCATAGAAACAGAAAATAACTCCTCAGAGCAACCCTTTTGCCATTTTCCAAAATGCCGGCTATAATAAAGGATGAAGAGACATAAATAGGAATGAAACAAAAAATAATTATCGTTTTTAATCCTCTTATGTATACACCAAACAAAGTTTATGAT
Organism: Calotriton arnoldi; assembly: GCA_963921515.1. Classification (NCBI taxonomy): domain Eukaryota; kingdom Metazoa; phylum Chordata; class Amphibia; order Caudata; family Salamandridae; genus Calotriton; species Calotriton arnoldi. Next base: position 241,476 of record CAWUFW010016212.1, on the reverse strand, counting down.
CTGAATATGAAAATAAATAATGTTTATCACTCCTGTTTTAGACTTATTTTCATAGTTCACTTTATTTATTTGTCTCGGCAATCGCTTGTGGTACATTTGCAGAATGTTGAACATTTGAGAAGAGCATATCGACAGGGACTTCTTTTTTTAGCACAGGTTTTGCAAGGGCATCAAGGTGTAAGTTCTGTGGGTAGCGGCTTTAGAAATTTCGTAGGTTTTAGCACCCCATCAATATCTTCCCAACCAAATTCACACAGATCTTTCTCCTCATATGCATGATCCAAAACATTTACACATCTTCTGAAGTAGAACACTCTTTTATGACGTCTGTGGAAGGTCCTTTAGCGGGGCTGATCTCATAAACTCATTGTAAGGAAGATCGTCAAATGTGTGACAGTCAGAACTCGTTTTCCACACACAAACAAGGTATTTTTCTAAGTCTTTAAAGTCACATTCTTCTTCTGTCTCAGAAAATCCTTTAAGAGACTTCGCATGTGTAGCAGTTAAAGGTCCAAGCTTTGTTTCACTTTTGCTCAGAGGTTCATCACCCATAAAATATGTGGCTTGATAAGAACACTGGGTATCTCTGGGTCAAGTTTCTTGAACAGAATATGAAGCTGGATTAAGTGTCCTTTCTCCCCTGTTCCTAAACATATCCATAACTCTGACAATGCTTGACTTATGAACATTGCACCAAATCTCAGTAGCACAATAATAACATCTGTGTCGTTTTACAGTACAATGACTTGATTGGAGCCATTTCAAACAGCCCACTCAACGTGTGGCACAGCACGAAGGCCAGCTTCCTCAAATTTGCTGTTAAGTTCTTCAACGATATGGCCCATGCCTTTTGAATATATCTCTGCAGGCACAATCTCCTCATTGACTATCATTCCACTTGCAATGATTGGAAATTCAGTGTTCACTGAAGCATCAGCAATGTTTTGGCGAGTTAACATCTCCAAGTTCATCTTGTTTGATGTTGATGACCAGAATTTATCAAGGTGCACAGGTGTAGGTGTCACATTTTTGATGCAGGCAAGGTCAATTGTTCCACTTGTAGACATTTATCTGATTCTCTCGCATTCTTTGACAGATAGTTCAAGATAACTGTCAAAGACATGAAAAGTTCTTGCAAGGTGCACACTGACTTTGATATCGGTAGAACAGTCTGAATGACCTCTTCAAAGTTTTTCATGGATAAAGTCTTGACCATTCGCAATTGTGACGTATAGTCAACAACAACAGCAGTTCTCAACGAGGACACCTTTTCAAATTAAAATTCTTCATGTGAAAGGTTTTTTTCGAGCTCTTGTATGAGTTTGTGCTTCACTGGTTTGGTTGCAGCATCTCCATCAAATAATGCATTTGTTGGAAGAAGATCATGCGACAGAAAGTCCTTGATAAATTCAGCCCCTTCTTTTGCTACATCTATATCTCTATGTGCTTGCAAAAGTTGTTTTATTGTGACCTGTTTTGTAGTGGCTGGTTGGACGAAACTCTTACTATGGCAATTAAAGCGTGGAAGTTTAGCTTTAGTGATTATGTCAAACAGCTTTTTCTCTTTCAATACAAATCTCTCCTGCTTCAGTTCTGTGTACAGTTTTGATCCATGTTCCAGGACATCAAGTAGACATGTCTTTATATCGTTATCCACAAATTGTTTTGTCTATAAGTTGTGCAGTCGCCTAGGCTCAGTCATTTCAAAGCAGTTTCTTTGCTGCTGCATGAAATGAAGAAGGCCTTCAACATATTTATTAAAACGTTCCCCGGTGTTTCCCACAAGTTTGTGGTGAGGAACAGTTTCACGATGGTCAATTAATTTTGAATTTGTCATCTCTCTGAAAACACTGCAAATAGAAAGGGCTTCATGGTAAAATAGCTGCCATTGAGCATCATATTCACTTTTACTTGCTGACCAACAATTTCCTTGGAGCTTTTCTGTGATCTCTGGATCATCTGTTCCAGTTTCATATCTGGAGCCACAGCATTGAACCTTATGTCTCTGTCTTTCACCACAAAATGTCTTCGGATGAATTTTCTGTTGAGGTATGGTTTTTCTACCTCTAGTACTTCACTGTTTCCAAATATCAGGACCTATATCTGAATTGAATTTACGAAACACAGTAATTAGTGATTCCATAGTCTTCACGTGCAGCACCCATTCACCTTCCCGATCAGCATGTACCAAGTTTTTCACTAGAGCTATCATTTGTAAAACATTTCCCCAGTACTTGCAAAGTTCGGATTTTTCTTCACATTCAATCAATCAAGCAGGTCATATTTGTAGAGTGCTGCTTTTCCCCCCGGGTGGGTCTCCAGGCACTTGCTGCTGGCCTCAGTTGAACAGCCATGTCTTGAGTCCCTTTCTGAACTCTGTCAGTGATGGTGCAGTACTGAGGTGAAGGAGTAGGATGTTCCATGTTTTGGTGACAAGGTGGGAGAAGGAGCGTCCTCTGGTGCAGCTGTGACAAATGCACAGAATCTCTGCGAGGGCAAGGTGTGCTGAGCACAGGTTCCGAGGGGCTGGTGGAAGTGTAGGCAGTGGTTCAAGTAGGCAGGCCCCTAGATATGGAGGGCTTTGTAGTCGTGGATCAGTAGCTTGACAGGGAGTCAGTGGAGGTCTTCATGTGTTGGGTAATGTGGGTCCTTTCGGGCAGGTTGAGGATAAGTCTGGCCGCCGCGTTCTGGACCAACTGAAGTCTTTACATGAGTTTGGTGGTGATGCCGGCATAGAGTGCGTTGCCGTAGTTCAGACGGCTGGTGATTAAGGCCTGGGTTATCGTATTCCTGGTGTTGATGGGGAGCCACTTGGAGATCTTGCGGAGCGAGTGGAAGCAGGCTGAGGAGATGGCGTTGACTTGACCTTTTATGGATAGTTTGCTGTTGAGGATGATGCAGAGGTTGCGGGCGTGGTGTTTTGGAGTTGGGGTGGGTCCAAGTTACAATGGCCACCAGGAGTCATTCCATAGGGTGGTGTGCTTGCTGAAGATAAGGACTTCCATCTAGTCTGTGTCGAGTTTGAGGCAGTTGTCCCTCATCTACGCTGAGACGTTCTTCATACAGTTGTGGAAGTTGGCTTTTGCTGAGGCGGGGTTTACTGAGAGTGATAGGACAAGTTGGGTTTCATTGGCATAAGAGATGATGTTGACGTGGTGAGATCTGACAATGTCTGCGAGTGGTGCCATGTAGATGTCTTGGTGCTGTGGTTTGCTCTGAAACCTGACTGTGAAGGGTTGAGAAGGTTGTTTTTCTCAAGGTGTTTGGTGAGTTGGAGGTTGATGTCTTTCTCCAGGACCTTGGCGGGGAAGGGTAGCAGCAAGATGGGTTGGTAGATCTGGAGCTCTCTGGGGTCTGGCGAGGGTTTTTGGAGGAGTGGTCTGACCTCAGCATGTTTCCAGGTATCTGGGAAGGTGACTGTGCTTAACAAGGCATTGAGGGTGATGGTGAGCTGGCTGCTAAACTAGTCTCAGCCGAGGTTGAAGAGCTGGTGGGGGCAAGGTTCGGTGGGTGCTCTTGAGTGGATTTTGTTCATTAGCATGTGTCCGATGTGCTGAGTTGTTTCCATGCAGTGAGTTGGTGGTCGGCGGTGGTGGTTGGCTGATGACTGAGGAGGGTGGTGGGTCAAAGTTTTTATAGATGGTTGCTATCTTGTTGTGGAATCGATCAGCAAGGGTGTCTCAGAGTTTCTGTGATGCTGGGATGGTGTTTTCAGTGGCTGATGGGCAGGTGAATTCTCTTAAAATGGTGAAGAGTTCTTTGGCATGGTTGGAGCTGGTGCCAATTTTGCAGGTGAGGGCCTCCTTTTTCGCAGCCTTGATCTGTCAGTGGTATTCGTTAGGCACTGTTTTGAGGGTGGGTCTATCGGCGAGGTTCTTGCTTGTGTGCCATTTTCTTTATAGTTGGTTCCATCTGCGTTTTGACATGTGCAGTTCTGGGGTGTGTCAGCTGGCTTCTTTGGGGGTGTATGTGTGTTTTGGCTGATTTTGGTGGGGGCAACTTGGTCGGCGGCATTGGTGATCCAATTGTTGGAATAATGGACTGCCAGGCCCAGGTTGGTGGAATCTTAGGGCTGTGTGGTGTCGAGGGCTTTGGTCCACTGTTGCTGGATGACCTTGAACCAGCTGCAGAAGGGGGTGCTGTGTCCTTTTGGGAGGATGGGGGTAGGCCCAGTGATGGTGAAGTGTACAATGGAGTGGCCTGACCAGGTAAGGTCAGAGGTGTGGCTGTATCTGATTCTACTGCAGGATGTGAATGCTTTGTGTGTGGGGTTTGTGACTAGCTGCTTGAGTCCGATGTTTTCCAGTCATTCCAGGAGGTCGGTGGAGCTGGTGTCAGTTCCGTCGTCCAGGTGGAAGATGAGGTCTCCCAGGAAGACATAGAGTTCAGATTCAATGGCGAGCGGGGTAATAAATTTAGCGATGGTGTGGCTGAAGCTGGTTTGTGGTCCTGGTGGTCTGTATGCGGGGGTGCCTCTGATGGTGGTGTTGCCATTGGTGCGGAGCTGGAAATTCATGTGTACCTTGATGTTCCCTGTATTGCATTCTTTGACAACCTCTATGAATTTGGTTTTTAGGTTTTCTGATTTTGAACTGAGTGTATTGAACATTGCCTGACTTTGCATTATGCCTGTTGAATGAAGTGCACTCTGTGGTTTGTTCACTTCTGAGATAAGATATCCAAAACATAATTTGTCATTCTTGTTCTAGAAAGCATTCCAACGCACTGTTTCTATTGCCTCAGATATGATGAGCATACCTTGTAACAAACGAACATACAGACATATGTACAATGAAATGTCGGAGCATGGAGCTGCACCAAATTTCGTAGCACTCTTCGACATATCTAAAACGCAGTGATGTGCTGCTGTGCTGCTGTGCAGCAGACCCCTGTGTTTTCCCTAGCACAGGCGCTAAAATTAGCTGCCCAGCACCAATGCAGGCACCCTTGCACCATAGTGCAAGGGTGCAAACGTTGCAGGGAATGATTGTTTATGTGCAGGAAGGTTTCTCTTCCTGCACATAAACAATCCATAATGGCAAACCTTCCTGCACATAAACAATCCATAATGGCGATTTCTTACTTCTATGTGTGCTGCATAATGCAGCACACATAGAAGTAGCAAATCGTCATTATTTAATGATTGTTTATGTGCAGGAAGGGGCACCTTCCTGCACATAAACAATCATTCATGGCGGTTTGCTCTTTCTATGTATGCTGCAGAATGCAGCACAAATAGAAAAAGCAAAAACAAGGAGAAATAAAAGCATTTCCCCTCATTTGGCCATTTTAACACCTGCTTTGGATGGCATTAGTTTTTGCGCTCCCTCAGATTTACACATTCTTGTAAATCTGGGGCAGCGTCAAAAAGCAATGGGTGTTGCAGAGGAACGCCCAAAACAACACCCATTGCATGGCCCTTTATGCAAATACCTGCACAAAAGGGTGCCATATTTACAAAGCAGTGTTAAGCCACAAAAAGTGGCTTAACACCACTTTGCAAATATGGAGCAGGGCATTGCGCCACAGGAACGTCATTAAAAGTGACGTTCCTGTGACGCAATGCCCTTCCACTAAATACTGACTGGACAGTTTTGATTCTGCATATTTCAGCCTCAATAAGTGCATCATCTGGGTCACATACACTGAGATAACTTCCTGCTGCACACCGCAACACAACTTTTGTGATGTAGAAAACTCCTATCATTGGATAAAATCATCAAATTCTACTGGATTGCTCATAAAAATGTCAGCTACAATACGAAAAACCCCTTCATCGCAGAGAATTGGTAGGATAGGCTGGTCTTCAAGCTGAGCACACACATTTTGGACATTTTTTAGAGCTTTGTATATTGTAGCATAGTTTGTGACTGCAGATAATATTACTGGTAAAACCCCAACCTTCCAGCCCACGGAGTAACTGACTTTTCTTCCTCCTTCAGTCCGCACCAAATAGGCGATATGATTAAATCAGCTTTGTGGACCACAGCATTAGGTAGAAGACGATCCATGTCCAATCTCTTTGAAACTTTCTGGTAGACTGGGACGTGTTGAGCGCTTGTAGTTATTTTGCACACATTGGCAAGGCAGTTGGGTTATAATGTCATGAAGTTCCTATAAATCTAAATAGGATCTGCATGTTTAGACAACACAAACTGTGGGATTGGTGTCCAGACTGATTCCAGACACTCCGACCGGATGTGTTTGCCTGTATACCAGCTCGCTTACAGTGCCACTATGAACCCCTCTTACCAAGGAGAGAATAGTTTCTGGCAACTATCGAACATGACAACCCTGACCCCTCAGGGATCGTGGAAACAGTACAGTTCTTTTTGCTCAGTCACTCGTGCTCACTTTATCTCAGAGAAGTACACAAAATAAACGGTAGGGAAGTTTTCAATAAGTGTTTATTGAACCAGCGTAATTCTAGTGTAAAATATGTGTGCTGTAACAACCACAAGACAGAAACAGATATAAACAGTTGTAAGGACCAATAGAGTAGATAGATGGTAGAATTCTACCACAGTGCTAAAACAATGGATATATACATGGGTATATATACATGTCAATAGCAATGCGTACTCCTACGATGCTAACCCTAACTTGATGTACCTAAATGTACCTAGCATGTATGTAGGTATAAAGCCAGGAATCCCCCTAGGATAAAGACAACCCCATTACCTGGTGTGAGAGAACGAAGGATCCCGTCTTGATCTCGCGGTAGACACCCCGCAAGGGATGTCAGACTACTGTGTGCTGTAGTGTGAGCGAGCAGGAATCTCAGTGTCTCGCATCAGTGTGTCAGCATGAAGTCGTTTTCTCCTCTGTCTGCCCCAGCAAAAATATGGTGCTTATATACCCAAAAGGTACCCTCAGGGGTTCTACCTTGCTATGTCATGTCGGTCGAGGATGACGATGGTGATGAACCTTATACACAGTTATTAAGCCGAAGATGGTAATCCTGCTGTGGTTTTGAGAATCCTCATGCATAATAAATTAGGCCAGTTTTCGGGGAAAACCACACAACATTTTATGCAGCACCTAACTAGGTAAAAGGTCAGCACTAAAAAACGTTATGTAGTACAATGGCAGGGTAAATGTAGGTAAAAGGTTAGGAGACTATCCAGGCCTATATTGGGGTACATTGCAAATCATAAAAATACGTTTGCAGCTTCATTTGTTTATGTCTACAGCTGACACAGCTTGTTTTCCAGCAGCTACTTCATTGGTACAGTCTTGAAAAAGCACCATGGCAGTATCATGTGTGCTGGATGTTCCAGTCAACGAAGAGCTTTCTTCAAAATCAAAATTATCAAGAGCAGCAATTGTAAATCCTTTCCTGGTAAAGTGACTTGGAAGTGGTGTGCTATCGGATCCACAGGATTTTACAGCATGAGCTGCTAACAAGTTTCTGCTCCATGTCATTACAGCTTGTTGATACACCAATCCTATTCATTGAAGTGATTAGCTCTCTACTTTTTGCACTTGTCATAAATTGCATGGGCAGCCATCATGTGTAGCAGAGTTTTCTTTTTGCCGTGATGTGATTCATAAAACATGATTTGGAAAAGACAGTACATTTGCACATCATAAGCCTGTCAGCTCATGGGATTGTCTTCCAGTTCTTCACTAATATCTTCAAAGTCATCATCAATGTTGTCGGCTTCTGTTCCGAACTCAAGAACTTCAGTTTGTAACATTGTTGCCTTACTGATATTAAACAATGACGTAAAACATATAAAGACAACATCAGGCATTCTTATTGACTTCTGTGATTTGCGGAGCTCTGGGGCATCACAAAATGTGCCATTAAGTCCAAAATCTAAATCTTTCACAATGTTTCTTATAATGATTCCTGCTGATTTTACTGCACCCTGCGATCTTTTTTGGCAGCAAGAACTTCAGGAGCCAAATCAGCTGAGAACACCATAAGTGGCTCATTCTTTTTGTTAAACTGACAAAAACAAATTCTGTCATTGTACATTATCACCAGAAAACTTTTAATTTCATTATTGTGGATCAATACAGTTTCATCAACGTTAATCATTAATTCTCAGATCTCACTGAGTGTGATCCTGTAGCCTGCCCTATTAAATTTTTTTTTTAAAAGAGTGACTTTAAAACTTGATTTGCTTTTTCAAAGAGTGCAAACTTAACTGAAGGCTGGTGGTTACGTTGCTGCTGGGAGCACATTGTACGTTCATATTTTTGAATGCATGAACGCATGCAGTTCGGGTTGGCATACCATTCTGCTGTGAATACATTCACCTCGCTGTTTAAATCAGCTACTCGGCTGAAAACTTCTTCTTGGAAGAGACTAGCTGCAGGTAAAAATATGATTGCCCTTTGAGACTCACATATTCTGTACTTTGTCTGTTGCTCAGATATGAATTTACCTTACATATATGAAAAGACAAGAGGCGTTTGGCAAAACTGGAACAGGTTGGTTTAATTAAACGCTGCTTCAGGGAGTGCCTGGACAGAGTCAGTCTGCTAAAAATCTCTTGGTGTACAAAGTTTTGGCTGCTGTTTTATACAGTTCATGAGGTACAACAAAACAATTTTCCACAATCCAAAAAGCATCTCAATTATAAATCAACAAGCGCAGGCATCTGATAAGGACACAGATGGCTCTCAACCTCAGTGAGAGCTAGTGTGGGCCAGTGTGTATGTGTCCAGATGTCCGGCGTGAGGAGCGCGTGATCACTACATTGGTTTGCTTGTCATAACCTGATTGGTTGAGTGTACCTATCTATATGTGGTATCTAGTTTTCTGGGATGTCTGGGGAGCGCAAGCATTTGGCCAAATGGGTTTTATTGGAGCAAATTATCTTGGACTTGTTTGTGGTGCAAATACCTATTTATGGAATCGATCAAGGTTTTCCCTGGGTGCATGCTTGTCTTTTGGGGAACCCACCTGTGACCTGTTACTAGATTGGCATGGGCATGGGTCACAGGACCTGCCTGACCACGTATCTCGGGGTTGATGGAGAGGTCACCTTGGATGAATCCGACAGCAATGCTGTGAGCTCTTCGGAACTCTTAAAAATTATATGGCAGCCATTGGTATATTTTTTATTGACATTATCAGCATCATTCATACAGTGGTCATCGTGTACATTGATATCGTTCTTTCTGGTATTGCTTAGGTCCGAATGTACATTGTCATGGTACTTATTGGCAACAATAATATTATCGTATGAGCATGAATTATTACATACATTGGTATCACTATTGCTGATGTAGGCATTGCTGCGCTGGCACAAGCCACTGTATGCATTGACATTGCATTGACGGGTATTGTGCGGGCACAAGCTGTGGCGTACGTTCATATTGCATTTACTGATATCTCCGTTGTCGGGCCTACACATATCATGACATGCATTGACATCTTATTCACTCATTCCAACAATGTTCCTTTGTCAATCCCTTTGGCACTTTTTCTTGCTATACCACAGATAACACATTGAAAATCCGTTGCATTCTGGTCAGTTTTGGACGTAGATGAGGGGTAGCCATTGATCCTTTAAGTGGATGGACATTGGTTTTGGTTGACGTCACTTTCTCAGAAGACTCAATTGTTGTTATGATTCACTGGTTTCTGCTATTTTTTGACAAATTGTTTCCAGGCTTTTTTCCAATGTATATGACTTGTAGCACTTGTTGTTACAATGATAAAATGTTTGATTCTCTTCACCCATCAGTTTCAATCTTTGTCTAATCAATAAACTTCATCTTGCCTTATTTCTGCAGCATCTCGAAATCTCTTCTGTCCAGTCACAGTTGATGTCAGCTTTTCTTTCTGAATAGTTTGGCATATGACACATTTTTCTGTGTTGAAGGAGTCCTCAGATTTTGTAGTTAGCAACACTCTGTCAGGAGGTAAAGACCCTCGGCTACTACCTGCTTCACGCATGTTTACGAATTTGAATCAATAGAAACATGAAACAAAAACAATATTAAAATTAATTACCAATATGATTGCTAAAACACATCATTATATTGGAAAATGGCAGATGGGTTGCTCTGAGGACTTATTTTCTGTCTCTATAAGACTACTTGACCCCCAAAACCTATGTTTTGGCACCAAAATGAAGTATATAGGCCTCATGGTTCCTGAAATATTACATCATCACTGCAACACATACGCCATTTTTAAAAATATCGTCCAGAACAATTCGACCTGGATTAGCAATGTCTACCCAGGCTAAATTACTTCTCTAATGATACAAAAACCCAAATCAAAAATGAAAATCTCTGGACAACAATTTTTTTATAGAGGAATATCAAGGGGTCAGGACTATATGGTGCCCTCCAGTCACTAAAACCTGGGACTGATTAATAGACCTATAAAATAAGCCATATATACTATGCAGGCCTTATCTCTCTTATAGGACAACTGCCTAAGATTCAGCCATCTGCGCTTTATATAAAGCACAAAAAAAAAAAAAAAGGGAGAGGCTGTTTTCATACAATTGGTGTATTATTAACATAGAATAATGGATCCCCTGAAGACATTTGTACTGAAAGTCATACTTGTAAAAACACTTATTTGAAATTCCCTGTGGAGTGTTTCCCATTGGATGGCACAGTGGTCCAAGACCAAAACGCCAAGCCACATTATTTTGTATTTACATTTACAACTATTGCTGAAATCAAATCAAGACACTGGTTGACTTCTTTAGAATGATGTCCCTGTCCCGGTAATTTAATATTCATGTGAGAATAGGTCTAGGCGTTGACCCCACAGGAGGCCTGGGGCCCAGCGCACTGTGGGCTCTTTCTACAACGAACAAGGCTGACAGTGCGGGACCAAATAACTCGCGCAGCAACTCCTCTATGAAGGTTTCCATTTTATCTATTGCTGTGGTTTCGGGAATACCCATTATGCGAAGGTTGTTCCTTCTTGACCTGGCCTCCAAATCATCATTTTTGGCCCTTATAACGTTTAGAAGCTTGTCCATTTGGAGAAGTTGCTCTTTGGTATCTGTTTGGGATTCGTGCATTTCAGTGGAACGGTTATCAAGTTTGTCTAGCCGGGTCTCATGAGTGTCTACTTGCTTTTTCACTTGATCCAATTGAGAGGTAAGAATGTCTAGTTTGGTATCTATAGTTTTTAAGCTAGACCTCATGTCGAGAAGTAAAGCTCAGAGGTCCTCCCCTCCACCCAAAGCGCCATCACGTATGCTAGTTTTGGAGTCAGTGTCCCCTTCATTTTCAGTGTATCTTGTTTGACGCTTGCTCTCAAATGGTAGTTTTGATTGCTTTGCATCATTCTTTCCCATCTTGACTTTTCCCCCTGGCAGAAGATAGCGTGAGGGGACGATTTCAGTAGGTAAGTACGACGTCCAATCAAGTGCCCGTAGTCAGGCCTGTACATATATCCAACTGTAGAGCCACACCACTTACCTAATATGAAAAAAGGGGGCGGAAAGGTTGTGCCCCGGCGAGCCTTAATGTAGGGATCGTTGAGGACAAGAAATGAAATATGACCCTAAAAGCGGTCGTCAGCAGCGCCGTTTTTCAATCCGCCAGGCAACTCCTATACTTATCCAGAACCTCAGGCACACAGTGCAACACACCCCAGCCCCAGCTGCCTTAAGGTGACTCAGTAAAGCTTGGCACACATGGAGAATACAGTGCAGACATGCCTTTGTTGGACCCTCACGAGTACTAGGCACCTGAGACCAGATCTCATACACGATATCTCCTGTTGCTTAATTTGTACCGCTACACGCCTGTGTCCAAAGCCACAACAACTTTATTGAATCGGGTGATGAGCATAGAACCCCAACCTGCGACCTTATTGCCCCACTTTAGGTAGCACAATCCGAGGACCCTTAGCTTCTGCTGCACCGCTAGATCCGACGGCCTCCTCAGCTACTTTGCTCAAATCAGCGCAGACAGGGACTCCAGGCCTACAACACCCCAACCCATGGGGTACGGGCAGCGCCACTCACCGCAAGAGTCGTCATGTCAGAAGCAGGGCAAATACCGCTGCATCAGGCGTGACAGGTGGAGTGTCCAGATGGTTCAGGAGGATAGCTGCAGCCTCAGTGGTGTTAGGGCAGGCTGCAGGATCGTGGCAGGAGTCAGTGGCAAATCCCAGTGCAAGACCAGCCTTCCGGGCCCTCACAGCTGCGCGCGCAAGCTGCGTAGTGCACCGTAATGCACGCCAAGACGGTCCCCAATTCAAAATGGCGTCTCGCTGTAAACACTGGCTCGTCCTCGCCCAGCACACGGACCAGCAGCAGCCCCCCAGCCGGGGACCTCCGGGGATCACCGCACGGCCGGAATCTCACCAGGATCTCCTCAGCAGCGCCATGTTCGGGGCCCACACGCACCCGCCACTCACGGCCGAGCGCCGGAGAAGGGGCACCGGAGCCACAGAAGCAGGTCACAGCGCTTACCAGAGCTCGGTAAGAGTATCCATGAAGTGCGCTGTGCGGCTCCGCCGATAAAACATTTCAGGATGCGAGGGTTTAGTCGGGGGAGTTGGTATCGGCAGCGCTTTAGGCCTTCCAGGAGAGCCCAATCGCCAGATGACGCACTCAGTCTCGGCCCGCACTGATATGCCAGATCGCCTGTAGTCGTTTTAGCCAAGCGTATCTCTCAATCGGCCATATCACTCGGATCTAGCCGCTATTCCCTGCAATCTCCGGTACTTCACAGCCACGTTGCTTTCTTGACTATGCAGGATCATGAAGGATAAGTACTGCGGCCGGTGGAGCCCTCTCAGTGAGCGGCCATCTCGCTGCGCGGCCAGCCACGCCCCCTTCAACTTACAAGCATTTTTAAATGCAATAATAACACTGTGTTTTACAGCCTTGAGTGTCAAGGGGACACTCTCATTCAGTAGGTTATTTGTGGTCACTTTGCATTGAGTTCGATCCCAGTCGGGGATCGCTAGATAGGTGATTGCCAAAGAATGAGCACCTGAAGGTGTGGCCAACATCACGAGCACAGGAGGTGCTCAAGGAGTTTCCTCTCTCCGAGTTGGCACCCTGTGTGAACTTTGGCAGTCTGCGAGGAGTGGTCTGGGTCTGCTGACCCACAAGACATGATCGATGGGGCCACAGGGTTGGGGCGAGCAGCTGACGATCTCAGGCTCCAAGCCGAGGAGAAGGTGGGGCTAAGCGTTGCTCCTGCGATGCTCTAAAACAGGCAGGCAGGACTCGGCGATGCTCCAACACAGGGAGGTGGGGTTCCTGGTGAGGAGCACATGGCGCACTGAGCTCGGTGGTGATCAGGCAACACTGTACACACAAAGATCTTGACTTCCACTGAGCAGAGCACTGGTTCGTGCAGAATGGCCTCTGTAGTCAGGGAAGGAAAGCCAACAAAGAGGTTTTTGATGTGTTAGTCACGGCGTGCTGAACCCAGAGCATTTGGGCAGTGCGATATTTCACAACTCAAAGATTTTGGCTCCCACAGAGTGGGGTGCTGGGGTTTACAGGGCAGCTTCTGCAGTGGTGTGGGCAAAAAACAGATAACGAGGTCTTTGATGTCCCTAAGACCTCGGGGAGAACAGGGGGCAAGGCAGCAAGCCCTTGGAGTTACTCCTGGCTTAATGCTTGGTCCTTTAGTAGGACAGAGGTTAGCAGGCAGAAGGGCAGCTCAGCAAAGCAGGGAAGCAGTTCCTCAGAACACAGCAGCCTTTACTCCAGCACGGGTCTTTCCAGGTCCAGTAGTAAACTGATTTGATAGGGCCAGAGCCCTGGTACTTATACCCAAAAGTGCCTTTGATGTAGGGGGAGACTTCAGAGGAACTCTATGGAGTGCACAAGGATCCCTTTCAACTCAGCCCTGGCTACAGAATACCAGTAGGGGGTAAATCAGCTCTTTGTGTGAGGGCAGCACACAATCTATTCAAATGTCAGCGTGAACCCCCTCATCCTCTCCCAGCACAGGAAGACTATCAGTATGCAGATGAATGAAGATGTATCCCCATCACACCCAGCCCTTCCTGTGTCGTGGCTGTCTAGAGAGTATGCACAAAGTATAGCTGTCACCCAGCCCAGACGTGTATTGGAGGAAGGCTGCAGGTACACAGAGCAAATTTAAGAGTAGAGAAAGGTCCACTTTCTAAAAGTGGCATTTCTAAAATGGTAGCGTTAAATCCAACTTTACCATTAAAGAGAATGTATTGCCACCATTCCAAAGATATTAAACATGAAGTAGCTACTCCTTTCCCATCAGGAATTACAGTTCAAAAGGTATTTTAAGGAATATCCAATGCTGGTCTATTGAAAGAGTAGGCCTCACAGCAGTGAAAAATGAATTTAGCTGGTTGTCACTGCCAGGACATGTAAAACTTATAAGTACATGTCCTGTCTTTTAGTTACACTGCACCCCACCCCTAGGGTCACTAAGAGCCTACTTTAGGGGTGGCCTATGTGTTATAAAAGGGGAGTTTTAGGCTTGGCAAGTGGTTTTAAATGCCAAGCCGAAGTGGCAGTGAACTGCACACACATGCCCTACAATTGCAGGCCTGAGACAGGTTTGAAAGGCTACTTGTGTCTGTGACACAACCAGTTCTGCAGGCCCACTAGTGGCATTTAGACTTGTAGGTAACCTAAATATGCCAATCAGGTATACACCGATGTCAACATGTTTAGGGAGAAGCACATGCACTTTATCACTGGTTAGCAGTGGTAAAGTGCTCAGAGTCTTATGGCCAACAAAAAGATATAGCAAAAATGGGAGGCAAAAGGCAAAAGGTTGGCAGAAAGACCTCCCTAAGGATTACAGGTCAAACAGTTCTTCAATTATATCCCTCACACAGACAGAATCCATGTTATTCAGCAGTTCCAGTCAGCACAGCCTATGTTCTAAAATTGAGTACTCCGGGTGCAAAACAATGAATCCCTTTTTAGGACGAGCATTCAAGACCTATTGTAACTTCTCTTGTGGGGTTAAAGCCACCACCCTGCTACCCATTTTGTTTGTTTCAGTGTCCTTTAAAAATCCTCTCTTACTAGTGGTCAATCCTTCTCTTTGTCCCTCCTGTTTGTCCTTCTGCTCCTCCCATTCAGCAGGGACTAAGTACTGTATTATTACGCTTTAATTGTTTATTTGTAGTTTGGGGACTTTTTTTTTTCTCCTTTCCTGCTCGTGTTAGTGTGTGCCTGTGTTCAGCTCGGCGCTGGTAACTGCTCGCATTTTAATGGAGCTTTCCTTCCTCTCATGTGGCTGCATGCCCGTGCCACTCCCCCTTGTTTATCCAGCTCGCGCCTTTGTTTATTTGACCAACGCACACTTTTCGTTAGGCGTCCCTGCCATATTAATGCTTTTTCTTAAGCGCCGCAATGTTGTGCTTTAATATTAAATATATATATTTTTTTCAATACGCCACACGGCGCTGCATAAATCAACTTTTAAAATGCCGTATTTTTTCCCAACAGTGGCAAAATGATGGGCTTTAACTTTAGCAAGGGCGCCCCTGCGCCTATTGTCAGCAGTTCGGCATGTTATAATTAGAGTGCAACGCACAAACTCGGTTTGCGACCAACTGTAATATCAGTAAGAAACAAATCGGCTTTCTTTGCGTCAGCCCAGCGAATAGAAAAAAGATAATGCCACCTTTGAAGATTTATGTCGTGAAAAAAGAAACTTTGGGGCATATTTACAACAACTTGCGATAAATATCGCAAAGCGCGCTTAGCGCTATTTTTAGTATCGCCGGCTATCGCTGGATTTCAACGCCGAGATAGCGCATTATTATCAATGCTTATCTCTGAGGCGATATGAAATCCAGCAATAGCGGCGAAAAGCGCCAATATCGCTTGAAAACCAGAGATAAATTGTGGGAGATAATGAAATCCTTGCTGATACGCCCCTGTGACCTTAACCCTGCAATCCACCTCCCATTATGTAGATGGCTTAGTCAACTTTTAAGCAGGTGTTAAAATCCTGCGATAAGGGGGCTTAGCGCGATTATTCTTGTCGCTAAGCGGGTCTGCTGCAGGCTTGTAAATACCGCGAAGCCTTTTTAACGACTATTTCCATGTAGTTTTGCTCCGGAACGCCTACTTTGCATGTCATTAGCGATGGCATGCAGGGCGATAAAAAACGGGAGCAAACTCACGGAAACTAGCGCTAACAAGGCTTAGCGCGAGCTTGTTAATAGTGCTATGTGAATATCGCCGCTTTTCTTGCTTTTAAAGCCAGAAAAGCGGCGATATGGCCTTTGATAATATGCCCCCTTGAAACTCAGATCAAAAGCAACATGTCTGTGTTCATTTCCACTGCGCCGGCCTGCTCTGAAAGCCGTAGACTGTAATCAACCCGTTTCCAGCAGGTCATTGTGTATTTAGGATTACTGTACAATTATATTTCGCTCCCCGGAGTGTTTCCGATGAATGCAGGCTAAGAGGCTGCAGAACTTAATGGTGCTGGTGTGAAAACAAAAGGCCCAGTGTTCCTGTCTCTCAGGGCCCACTTGAGGCCAGTGGCCCCTTCGTTACCGTGCCTAGCGAGGGTGTGGTCTTTAAAGTAGGGGTGGGCAGAATTTGCGTAGTCGCGCTACGCAAAGCTCCGCAAAACGGTAAAAAATCTCCGCGAGCACGCAAAAGTTCCGCGAACACGCGGAATTGCTTGTTCCGCCTGTTTGCGATGCTTTTTTCCTGTTCGCGAACGCTGTTTGCGTGCTCGGGGAGAAATATCTCGCGAACACGCATTTTGAAAGCGCGAACAAGCAAAAAATTCCGCGAACCCGCGGATCGCGAAATTTTTGGTAATTCCGCGTTCTCCGCGGAACGCGAAATTACCCAAATTCCGCAAATTCCGCGAGCGGAACGGAATTTACCGCCCAGGCCTACTTTAAAGCTCTTCGCATCACCTTAGCACAGCCGGAAACCGGAAGTGGACAAACATTCGAAAGGAAGATGAAAGTGGAGGTGTGTTCGTCTGTTGGTGGACCTTTGAAGGGACATCCATCATCTCTTCTGAGTATGATAGCTGGGCGTTCACAGTGTAGATCCGGCAAAAACATTTCCTGGAAATAAAAACTGCCAATGTGAGAGATAATATCATTTTATGCTACACGACTGAAAAGAACTGCAACACATTATTATACTGTTCGAAAGTGCTAATTAACATTGAATTTAGAACCTGAGTAATGCACTACATGGTACAAAATAACAGACTGTGTAAACTGGACTTTACAAAGAAACCTGAGAAGTATCTTTGTTTTGTCCTTTAAAAACAAATACAGTTTACAGATGTTGTGCCAGTAGACGTTGACTTACAAAAGACCAGCATTACCTTAGTATGTAGAGTTACTTTTAAACTCTTATTAATCCCATTTAAAAATTAAATCCATCCGTAATCCATCATCTACTGCATAACCTGCAGATTTTAAGAAAAAAAAATATTTCTAGCTCAAACGGATCAAAAGTTGCTAAAACATGGAGATGCGTTTGTGTGCAGTAGAAGGCCTGTCGCCAAGATTTAATGGTCATCTTTCAGTTGCTTTTTTCTGTATTTGGTTTTTAAACTGGTACCATGAGGTGAAATACTTGCCCAGATAGTATCATCATGTGTAAAAATTACAAAATAATGACGTTTTACTATAGAATTTTTTTCCCACATTATGCCACATAATTTGCCAATCCTGCCACATAATTTGGTGCTCCCCTGCCACATAATTCCAGTGGACCTGCGTATTCCCTATTATGTCTCTTGTGTATTGGCATGCTATGCTCAGGTCTGTTTAACCAATTTCTGTACAGTCCTTCGTGCAACCCAAATGCCGCTTCGAAGCACGGGGCTACCGTGTCCCTGTCATTGCTTAAGTAGGCTACCAGCTACCTCTACACTTGTTAGCATATGCACTAACTCAGGCATTTTTCGCTTAAAGGCGATTGCACTGAAGGCGCAATAAAGAAACGCACATACCCCTTCTGCACTGGCATAGCTCTGAAAATGGGATATTGACACGTGTCCTCGAGTAAAGCACATTTGCATAATCCGTCTAGGATTGAACAAAGCCTTGAATGAGAGCGCATCTATCGCACAGAACAAGAAGTGTGTTGGCATTACTATCACGGCTATCTGGAATGACACAGATTAAAGGTAATTCAACTAAATTCCCAAGATCTTGACAAGAACACTCGTAAGAGGCATCCACTCTGCACATTTGTCCATGAAAATGGCACAGGCAATAGTGTAGCAGCTCCCAGCAGTAGAACTTTGCCATTGCCCGTAGTGTGAGCTAACATAGTTTCTTGGATTCACCGGTAGATTCCAGAAGGCAAGATCCTTTCTTTTCCAATGCTATTCTCTTCTATTAGGACATTATCGGTATGTCATCAGCCTATAGTTGACAGTTGAGTCCAAAGACCTTAACTACCTTGGCAAGTGGTAACTTGTACCCATTAAAAAACAAGCATTGGCAGAGCCATTAGGTCTCGCCTTTATGAGTGCCAACCTGTTACCTTGGCCCTCTGTGCATATTCCTTTTTAGATCGAGTATTCGAGACCTATTGTAACTTCTCTTGTGGGGTTAAAGCCATCCCCGTGCTACCCATTTGTTTGTTTCAGTGTCCTTTAAAAATCCTCTCTTACTAGTAGTCAATCCTTCTCTTTGTCCCTCCAGTTTGTCTTTCTGTTCCTCCCACACAGCAGGGACTAGGTACAGTATTATTACACTTTAGTTGTTTATTTGTAGTTTGGGGACTTTTTTTTCACCTTTCCTGCTCGTGTTAGTATGTGCCTGTGTTCAGCTCGGCTCCCGTAACTGCTCGCATTTAATGGAGCTTTCCTTCCTCTCATGTGGCTGCATGCCCGTGCCACTCCCCCTTGTTTATCCAGCTCGGGCCTTTGTTTATTTGACCAACGCAATGCTTTTTGTTAGGCGTCCCTGCCATATTAATGCTTTTTCTTAAGCGCCGCAATGTTGTGCTTTAATATTAAACATAATTATTTTTTTCAATACGCCACACGCCACTGCATAAATCAACTTTTAAAATGCTGTATTTTTTCTCAATAGTGGCAAAATGCCACGCTTTAACTTTAGCAAGGGCCCCCCTGCGCCTATTGTCAGCAGTTCGGCATGACCGCTTTCCCTTTCGTGACCGTGCTAGTGTGTTTCCTGGACGTAGGTAGCTCCGAGATCCCTAGAGCCCCTGCAGCCATGACGGACGGCGGCCAAAGGTTTGTTTACTTTAGATGATCCTTCATCCTAACCTCTCTCCGAAAGCTTGTTGCTCTTGGAGTGGCTCTTGTTTGAGGGTCTTGTGACTGCATGCGGGAAACAACAACGAAGTCAGTTTGCATTGGGCCCTGCGGATTTCCAGCTTAATGAAACGATGGGCATTCGCTTTCTACATTAGTCAATATTTTCTAGTGAACGGTATATTTTCTACTACTAAATGGAGCGCGATGTCGAAAATATATCAGTTATGTGTCTAGTGAAGGCCTGATAACTCCTCGCCTGTCATTGGTCCTCTTGGGGTAATTAATTGTTTCCTGTTTTGCTTGCGGTCAGTAGACGCGTACTTTATAGCACACAAACACTACTTCACTCGGCCACTTTGGTAAATACCACTGTGCTTAAACGTTTGTTGTGGTAATAAAGCAGAGATAATGTGGTATTACTGCTAGGTCAGAAAATGCACTTGTGTTTTCCAAATGCTCTGTTTGTATACCCTGTTTAAAGAGTTCAAATAACGAGCAGACGTCTACTGACTGAAAACAGTTTTGACCGAATATATTGGATGCTGGCAAAATAAATTGGGTGGGTATGGTAGGTTTTCCGTTAAGAATTTTTTTATGGGCGTTTAAAAACAAAGGTTATTTTTTAATGAAATATTGTCACTTGCGATATATCCTGCTATACCTTGTATGTTAGTGGTTTATACGGTAAAATGGTGGCTTAGTGTACATGTGTCGGCCCCCCCTTTCACCTCCAGGGTCCATTCCATCAAACAGGAAGTGCCGCAGGGCTCAGCGTTAAGTCCAACGCTTTTCAAATTGTATGTTCAGCCTTTAGCTGCGGTAGCTAAGAGCTGACTATTGTATCATATGCTGACGATACACAATTGGTAGTTGCCCTCTCCGATGACTGTCTGAATGATGCTGTTAAGTTTCGGAGTGGTCTTGCTGATGTTGCTGGGTGGATGACTGCCAACTGTCTCCAGCTTAATGTCAGCAAGTCTGAGGTCCTGCTGGTAGGGAAAGATCTTGAGCTATGGTGCGAACAGTGGTGGCCCACCACCTTGGGCTGTGCACTTGCCACCAAACAGGTGTTTGGGTCGATTCGGCTCTTAGTTTCCAGACCCAAACTAAGAAGGTGGCAGCAACATGCTTTGGCATTCTTCGTGGGCTCAAACCTTTGCTGGGCTTTTTCGACCCTTCCATCCGACAGATGATCGTCCAGGCATCTGTGATGTCGAGACTGGATTATGCCAGCTCTATTTACCTGGGGGCCAACAAGACGGAGATTTTGAGACTGCAAAGAGTCCAAAATGTAGTCGCCAGAACTCTTCTCGGCATGCCTAGATGCTGCTCCACTTCCAGTGCCATTCGCCAGCTACATTGGCTACCGGTGGCGAGACGTGTGGAGTTCAAGTCCCTCTGCTTTGCTTTTAGGATCCTGAATTCCCCTTCCCCTGGTATTCTAGCGGGCCTGCTTTCCTCGCCATCTTCGTTCGGTGGGCCAACACTTGGTGGTTGTCCCCCGGGTCAGGAGGGCTTGCGCCGGGTGGCGCTCCTTTCGCTCACTGGCAGCTAGACTTTGGAATGCCCTCCCTGTACATATCCGGAGTATGGATAATTATCTGGCATTTCGTAAAGCACTGAAGACACATCTTTTTCCTCCACTTTAGGCCCTTTTCTGCAGTTTACTCCCTTTCTGTCGGCCTCTGTGGCTTGTAACTGTCCATTGGTCTGTTTTTCTTTCGGCATGTTGGGTCACCTTTGCTGTCAGCTGCCTCTATTGCTATCAGCGCCGGGACGCCCCTTTGCTGGGGCAGCTGCGCGCTTTACAAGACATTCTAACATAACATAACATAACATGTGCCCAATAGCTTCGCCCCCATACATTACATTCTTCACCCTCGGTTCCCTCTCAGTTAAGCCTCCATTTTCTCTTCAGCTCCCTAAATAATGGGCAAGTCCATCCTGTCCCTATACGTAGGGCCCCTGGAATTATGAGATTTTGTGACTGCAGCATGTTCTGCTTTAATTGTGTATTTGCCGCAACGTAGTGCTTTAGCTTTAAATATTATTGTTTTTCACTGCGCTGTTGTGTTGCGTGGACGATGCAAGTACTATTTCTTCTACCCCTCCTGTTCCCCCTGCCCTCTTTGCCAACGCATGCCTATGTGCCTGCATTGCTAAATGCCTCTTATGGTTGTAGTAACTAGAAGGTTAGTAGCGCAAACTATTTTCATAGTCTTAGCAGGTGTATTTTTTCTTTTATAATTTCATTTGAGTATGATCTGACAGAAAAGGACAGCTACCTAATTATCGAAGCCATTATTCACCCCTCCACCGTCAGCTCTTTATCCCTTTCAGTGCTCATGACGGAATGGTTCCGTCATGAGCACAAGTTCTAGTGTGCTCATGACGGAACCATTCCGGCATGAGCACATGCTCAGGAAATCCCTGTGCTGCAGACAGCAGAGGGATTTCCCTTTTTTTTTTTTTTGCCTGGGGAGGTGGGGAAGAGCTTCCCCAACCTCCCCTGGCCTATTTTTAGATTTCCTTGCAATGACGATCGCGCGCAGTGCGCGCAATCGTCATTGCAACGGAAACGAAACTGAAACTTCGTTTCAGTGTTTCAGTGCTCGTGGGGCTATCTCAGCCCCCCGTGCACCGGAAAAGATGGGAGAGGTATCGTTGGAAAGGGGACAGATGGGGCGGTAGCCCCAATCTGCCCCCCGGGGAGCAGAAAGCCCACTAGACACCAGGGATTTTTTTGACTTTTTTTGTTGAAAAAACCTGTTTTTTTTTTTGTTGGAATCCCCGGGTGTCTACTTTTCAAAAATGTGTGGGTTTGGTAGGTTTCCCTTGGTGGCCGCCGAGCCCCGGACCAAAAAGTCATGGGACCCCCCTTGCAAAACCAGGTCGTTTTGTGATAGGCAATTTTGATGTTGCCTTAATACGTTTTGGGCCCTTGCCTCTCGCGGGTACTTGGGCCTCCCACACGAGTGAGGCACCATTTTTATCGGGAGACCTGGGGGAACGCTGGGTGGTAGGAAATTTGTGTAAGCCCGGTGATGCCACAACTTTCCCACACAAAAATGTGTGAAAAAGTGATTTTTTCAGCTAAATTTCAGGTTTGCAGGGGATTCTGGGTAAGAAAACGTTAGGGGATCCACGCAAGCCATACCTCCCTGGAATCCCCTGGGTGTCTACCTTTCAGAAATGTGTGGGTTTGGTAGGTTTCCATAGGTGGCCGCCAAGGCCCGGGCCAAAAAGTCATGGGACCCCCCTTGCAAAACCAGGTCGTTTTGTGATAGGCAATTTTGATGTCGCCTCAATACGTTTTGGGCCCTTGCCTGTCGCGGGTACTTGGGCCTCCCACACGAGTGAGGCACCATTTTTATCGGGAGACCTGGGGGAACGCTGGGTGGTAGGAAATTTGTGTCAGCCCCGTGATGCCACAACTTTCCCACACAAAAATGTGTGGAAAAAGTGACTTTTTCAGCAAAATTTCAGGTTTGCAGGGGATTCTGGGTAAGAAAACGTTGGGGGATCCACGCAAGCCATACCTCCCTAGAATCCCCTGGGAGTCTACTTTTTAGAAATGTGTGCGTTTGGTAGGTTTCCCTAGGTGGCCGCCGAGCCCCGGGCCAAAAAGTCATGGGAACCCCCTTGCAAAACCAGGTCGTTTTGTGATAGGCAATTTTGATGTCGCCTCAATACGTTTTGGGCCCTTGCCTGTCGCAGGTTCTTGGGCCTCCCACACGAGTGAGGCACCATTTTTATCGGGAGACCTGGGGGAACGCTGGGTGGTAGGAAATTTGTGTCAGCCCCGTGATGCCACAACTTTCCCACACAAAAATGTGTGAAAAAAGTGATTTTTTCAGCTAAATTTCAGGTTTGCAGGGGATTCTGGGTAAGAAAACGTTGGGGGATCCACGCAAGCCATACCTCCCTGGAATCCCCCGGGTGTCTACTTTTCAGAAATGTGTGGGTTTGGTAGGTTTCCCTAGGTGGCCGCCAAGCCCCGGGCCAAAAAGTCATGGGACCCCCCTTGCAAAACCAGGTCGGTTTGTGATAGGCAATTTTGATGTCGCCTCAATACGTTTTGGGCCCTTGCCTGTCACGGGTACTTGGGCCTCCCACACGAGTGAGGCGCCATTTGTATCGGGAGACCTGGGGGAACGCTGGGTGGTAGGAAATTTGTGTCAGCCCCGTGATGCCACAACTTTCCCACTCAAAAATGTGTGAAAAAAGTGATTTTTTCAGCTAAATTTCTGGTTTGCAGGGGATTCTGGGTAACAAAACGTTGGGGGATCCAAGCAAGCCATACCTCCCTGGAATCCCCCGGGTGTCTAGCTTTCAGAAATGTGTGGGTTTGGTAGGTTTCCCTAGGTGGCCGCCGAGCCCCGGGCCAAAAAGTCATGGGACCCCCCTTGCAAAACCACGTTGGTTTGTGATAGGTAATTGTGATGTCGCCTCAATAGGTTTTGGGCCCTTGCCTGTCGCGGGTACTTGACCCACCCACACAAGTGAGGTACCATTTTTCTCGAAAGACTTTGGGGAACGCGGGGTGGGTGTAATTTTGTGAGTCCATGCAGATTCCAGAACTTTCCACCACAAAAATGTGAGGAAAATGTGTTTTTTTTGACAATGTTTTAGGTTTGCAAGTGATTCTGGGTAACAGAACCTGGTGACAGCCAGTCAAGTCACCCCATTCTGGATTCCCCTGGGTGTCTAGTTTTCAAAAATGTATAGGTTTGCTAGGTTTCCCTAGGTGCCGGCAGAGCTAGGGTTAAAAAACTACCGCTAGGCACTTTGCAAAAAAAGGGTCATTTTTCACTGTGAAAATGTGGTGTGTCCACGTTGCGTTTTGGGCCGTTTCCTGTCGCGGGCACTAGGCCTACCCACACAAGTGAGGTACTGTTTTTCTCGAAAGACTTTGGGGAACGCAGGGTGGGTGGAAATTTGTGGATCCACGCAGATTCCAGAACTTTCCATCACAAAAATGTGAGGAATATGTGGTTTTTTTGACAATTGTTTAGGTTTGCAAGGGATTCTGGGTAACAGAACCTGGTGAGAGCCAGTCAAGTCACCCCATCCTGGATTCCCCTGGGTGTCTAGTTTTCAAAAATGTATAGGTTTTCTAGGTTTCCCTAGGTGCCGGCAGAGCTAGGGTTCAAAAACTACAGCTAGGCACTGTGCAAAAAAAGGGTCATTTTTCACTGTGAAAATGTGGTGTGTCCACGTTGCGTTTTGAGCCGTTTCCTGTCGCGGGCACTACGCCTACCCACACAAGTGAGGTACCATTTTTATCAGGAGACATAGGGTAACACAGAATTGTAGAGCAACTGTTATTACCTATTGACTTTCAATGCATTTCTGCCTTCCAAATGAAAGACAATGTGTAAAAAAGAAGTCATTTTGAAAAATGACCTATAATTCTCATGCTAGTATGGGTACTCCCAATTTCGGAAATGTGCAAATATCTACTGTTTCTAAACTCTATATTTTGTTCCCATTTCAGAAATACATAGGTGTCTTTCATACCGATTTTTCCATGTATAAATTTTCTCAGAATAATTGCTATATACCCGGTACATAATAAAAAAACATTGCAAGACGCTGCTCAGTTATTGGCTCTGGGTTCGTCGGGTTCTTGGTGAACCTACAAGTCCTACATATCGCCACAACCAGAAAGATCCAGTGGATGTAACGGTATATTGCTTTCAAATAGCTGTCATAATTAGAAGAAGTTACAGGTGAAAACGTTGACACAAATGGCTGTTTTGTTCAACTAATTTTCAATTTTTCCTATATTTAACTGTTTGTTTCTATAAAGAAAACTTGAAGGATCTACACAAATGACCCCCTGCTGAATTCAGAATCTTGTCTACTTTTCAGAAATGTATAGCTTTCCAGTATCCATTATGGCTTTCATACCCATTTCTACCATTAACTGGAAGGAGGTTAAAAGCACAAAAAATAGCAAAAATAGGCTATGTCCCAGAAAAATGCCAAAACTGTGTAAACAATTTTGGTTTTCTGAGAAAAGTCTGCCTGTCCCTGAAAGCTGGGAAGATGGTGATTTCAGCACCGCATCCCCTTTTTTGATACCATTTGCAGGGAAAAAACCAGACGCTTTCATCTGTAGCCCTTTTTTCGCATTTTTCCCAAAAAACCAAAATTTAGCTGTATTTTGGCTAATTTCTGGGTCCCCTCCAGGGGAATCCACAAACCCTGGGTACCTTTAGAATCCCCATGATGTTGGAAAAAAAGGACGCAAATTTGGCTTGGATACCTTATGTGTTCAAAAAGTTACAGGGGCCTAAGCGCGAACTACCCCAAATAGCCGAAAAAAGGCTTAGCACGGGGGGGGGGGAAAAGGCCTAGAAGCGAATGGGTTAAAAAAACCTGAACCATTTTATTTAGGGTTTACGTTTTATAAATTGTAGCATAAACTGTACCTGGAAATGCTTTATTATATTGTATTCGTGCCGGTTTTGAGAGATTGTAAAAGGCTACTAGTTGCTGCACCCTTTCCTGATTTTATTTCACATGCACCTTACTGTATCTAACGAGTCTCTTCTAGTTGATCAAAATGCTCGTCCCTCTTCATTATGTATATCAAAGAAGCTGCATGCTTTGCATGTTTGCTGCTATTGCATGTTCATGTTTACACCTTTTAAACTACGGTTGCTTCTATTTAGTACCAACAGTTTAATAGGCATGTAAAACACACAAACTAGTAACTCGAAACTATAGCACAGAAGGTTTCGTTTTCCGTGTTTTTATTACACTTATAGTCCTATAACAAAATCCGTGCTGTAAACAACTTCTGCAGATGGGGTCATATCAGTAAAGTATACTACAGATACCTTCCTATGTGATGTATGTCAGGGCATGAAGTGCACGCCATATTAATGTCTTTGTTGGGATCTCACCCCACCCCTTCCATCGCAATAATTACATAGCGAAATGCCCAGGCCCGGATACACTCCTCTCTCACTTTCTTTCCTTCTAGTAAACAATTCTCTATATATTGATCCCTCTAACTCTGTCTTTTTCTGCCGTGTCCCTCTTCTTCTCCCAATTTTCATTCATCTCTTTTCCCTACTTTCATCTTCCAGCAGTAGTATCCATTCACAGGAAGTGACCCCCCCAGCCCAAATTGCAAGTTGCGTGCTTTCACTTTCGTAAATGCTTTCAAATGAACCCAAAAAAAAATCACAAAATAAAAATGTGCCATGTTTGTGTTTCAATTATGGGTTCCCGCATTCAAAAAAAGATACATGGTTCCATTTCTAGATTTATTTTAGCAATAATAGAAAAATATCTTTATAGTGTGCCTCGTAGTCTGCTTGTAACAATTTACAAAACAATATCGGTAATTTGGCTATTCTTGTGAAACAACTTCCAGTGATACAGATTCCAGTGGCACACTTCCTGTTATGTAATTTTCTGTGCTGCTTCCTGGATTTAAGGCTGTGCTATAAATAAGGAAATACCCTAGTTAGCCCCAGTACAAAATTACAAGGTTTGTGGAAATGCCAAGGGCCTATTGTGTTTCCCTACGAGATTTTAGCAGCTGAACACAACCAAAATCTTCAGGCAAAATTGTAGGGGTAGAGGTAAAGAAGTAATTACTGCTAAAATGTCTTGTTTGCGTAATAATTGGCCTCTACAAAGGTCCTTGCATGCAGTCTTATCGTCAAAACTTACCCCACACTGAGTCTCTGCCTGCTCATCTTATGCACCTCTAATAAACCCGATGCAGCCAGAGGTTTCATTTCTTCTCTGCAAAATCGAACTTCCGTATAGTGCGTTCAGGCAGTACCCAATGTGCTGGTCTGACAGATCAATGTGTGGGACAACACATCTATCCCTGCTCTTCCACAAACCCTTCATCTTTTCCCCACACACCACTGCCCCTCTCCCTCCCACTACCCCTCTCATCTCGCTGTCCCACTGCCCCATCTCATCCCTCCCTCACAATCCGTCTCCTCTCTATACTGCCTGCTCACAAATGCTACCTTGCTATACCTTCCCACTCTGTGCACTGCTCCTCCCACTCGTCCCTCTGTCCCTCTGTCTCTCTCTCTCGTACTCTCACCTCTCTCTCGCTTTCTGAGGTACTGTTTCTGCCTCTCTCATATAATTTACTTAATGTCTTCAAGTACATTTTCTTTCCCATGCATTTTTAAGGTTTGTGTCCCTCAAACCCATGCTATCCTCTTCTTCTTAGGGTGTCTTCTGTGTACATAGGTGCTCCCTCTTTATGCATCTGTACCCTGCTCTCCCATTCTTTCTATTTCTCACACACTTTCTGCTCCTTTGTCTTGAGTTCATGCACCACTTTCTAATCAAACTACCTATCCTTCTCTAGCTTCCTTTCGAACTATTCTGTGCGGGTGTCGCACCCTCTCTATTCACCATACCACATAATTCCATTACACAAATACACTACCCACCATACAATTCCACCCCACACAATTCCCCAACGAACAATTCCAATGCAACGCACAAAATTCCACACCACATACATCCACTACACTCCAAACCAAAACGCATACGTAAAAAGCATTGTCATTTACAATACCAATGGCTCTAACTCTCACAAATGCGAGACCTAATGCATTGCAAATGCTTGTTCCAATATGTCTTTAATACAGTGCTGCACAAATATTCCACACACCCATCAGGTGGAAATCCAGAAGCAAGAGAGAGTGCTTGGTTGGACTGCTTCTTATTTTACTTACCGTTCCTAAGCAGTCAAGCTGTCCCCGTACCAGGCTAATTTTAGTGTTGCAAATAATGACCTCTAGTAGGGCTCACAGAGTTCCACGTGGATTGCCCTTGAGTCTGACCTTGTTTATTTTATGTGTAGACCCCTAGTTCACTTTAATATTTTTTTGCTGTTGTTTCTTATGACATATGCTGATAAATATGCAAATTATCGTTAAACGTGGACAAAACTTGAATGATTTCCTTTGCAAGAATTACGTAAAATGATCAATAGAATATATTTTTTATCTGAAAAAAATCCTCAATCATGCAGCGTGGCATAATAGCATAAACTTGTACATTTTGCAAAATAACCATAATTCGAAATGCCAGAAAGTACACTAGATTAGATCGAAGTAAACACAATTCTGCCCGGCTTTAATTATTATATGACTTGATGACTCTTGTCAGTCTTCTTTTGGGGCAGGCCCACTGTTACTACCCCTAGTTGTGCTACAGACATTGTCCCATTTAGACCCAACGGGACCTGTATTAGGTGGAACAGAGTGGATCAGACTCAATTTCTGCAAGATATTTGTACTAAGAGCTACAATTTTATCATGTGCTGTTTGGAAGATGTGGTTACCCCTGACCAGATACTCTATAACTATACTGGCATTATCATATAATTGATGCCCTCTTGACTCGTCCCATCAAAACTGGCCCGATCAGATGTAAAGGCTGGTTCGACCATGCATGTACCACTGTCACTAGGGATTTGAAACTGGCTCTCTGTAAATGACCTAGAGACAATCTATTGATCAAATCCCTTAGATTTAAACACAAAGAGGTACTATTAGTTAGGAAAAAAGAACCACAAAATGTGGCATGGTTGAAACTGTTCCAAGCAGCGGATACAGGAGGTAGCAAACTTTTCTGGGATACTGTTAATTCTCCTTTTTAAAGGATGACTCTTTTCCAGAATTGCTGTCACATGTTACTTGTGACTCATGGGTTGCCCATTTTACTAGTATTTTTAGCCCACCCATGGCACCAATGGTAACCACTCAAAATGAGGAACAAATGTTATATTCACCTGTACCCTTAGATATTACACTACAAGAAGTGACATGGGGCCTGAAAGAAAATAAAGGGGGTAAAGCCCCGGGACCGGATGGGGTCCCAGTAGATGTTTTTAAGAACAACGTTGAGTTATGGGTGCCAATTTTAACAAGGGTTTTTAACATGGCTTTGGAGACAATGACTCCGCCGACATGGGGCACATCTATTATAGTTCCAATTTTTAAGAAGGGCAACCAGTCAGATCCCAAAAACTACAGGCCTATTTCACTTTTAGATTCATCGGTGAAAGTGATGAGTAAAGTCTTGCTAAAAAGACTTGAAGAATGGGCCTGGGATTACTCAGTACTTTCACCCGTCCAGTTTGGTTTCGGGAAAGGCCTGGGGACCATAGAGCAATGCGTGAACCTTGATCTACTCATAGGCAAGTACACATGTGCCAAAGGCAGCAGATTATACTTCTGTTTTGCTGATCTGAGCAGCGCCTTTGATGCAGTAGATCATACTATTCTTTGGTCCACTTTGCTTGCTATGGGGGCACCCAGGCCAATCATTTATTTTCTGGCCAGATTATATGAGGATTTGACAAGTAAAGTCAGTTATGGCCCCAGGGGTGAATGCACCAATACCTTTGCAGTTAAGCGAGGCATTCGGCAAGGCTAAGTACAAGCACCTCTGTTATTTTCTTTGTTTATTAATGGGGTAGACGAGACCTTATAAGTAGTGCATGCCGATGCCCCCTAAGTGGCTGGGCGCCCTACATCTGAACTTTTGTATGCAGACGATGCTGTCCTGCTGGCCAGGACTCCAGTGGGGCTGCAACGTTTAATGGATGCTTTTAGTGATTTTATTGCCTCTAGGAAATTAATTATTAATAAAAGTAAAACCTATACTATGGTCTGCGGGTCACGGAACAAACAAAGCAGAACTTTTTTTATGGATCAATAGCCTGTGATCACGGTTGATACTTTCTAGCTACCTGGGCATTACTTTCTCAGGTAACGGGTCGTGGACTCGTGAAATTACCAATGTCAGGAGCAAAATGGCTAGAAGCACCCATGGTATTTTTAGATTTTCATCAAAACTGGCCTCTAGACCGGTCAAGGAGATGACAACAATTTATAGGACAAGGGTTTTATCGATCGCAACATATGGGGCTGGTATTTGGGGTTACCACAATAGTTCTGCGCTACAGACGGAGGAAAATAGTTTCCTCAAACGCCTCCTCAGTCTACCGAACTCGGCTTCTTCAGAGATCATAAATAAAGAAGTGGGGCTACAGTATCTTATAGATATAGTTGCATCTCACCCATTACTGCTCTTGTACTCCATATGGTCCAAGGAGGAAACCAGTTATACAAAATCAATTATTTTAGACTGTCTTTCTGTGGATAATGCCATGAAGATTCCCTGGTTAAGTTACATCAGTTCACAGTACAGTAAATGTTTTGAGATGTCAGTACGGACCAATCCCTCCCAACTAGTATTACTTAGGAAGCTGTTTATCAGAGAAATCTTTATGAATCATAGGAGGGAAGTTCGGCTTGATTGCGAATGTAGGAAACCAACTGTAAAGTTTTATTTAACACTTCTAATGTGGGCTGTCAAGATTATCTAACATACATTCCCAACCTTATGCATCATTTTGTATTAGTCAGATTCAGACTGGGAATCGCCCACCATTTAGTAGCTTTCCCCAACATGAAAACTTGCCCTCCAGCCATGACCCCTTGCCCATGTGATGGACAGAGCAAGCAGAGCACCGTGCACTTTATGCTGTTTGTGGTTTTTATTCGGGTTTTAGGAATTATTATTTAAAACCACTTTTGCTTGTGTATGGCAGTGGTTCGCATCTTGCCGCAGTTAAATACTTGTCTGATCTTAACGATGCCAGGGTTTGCCTTAATGTGGCACTTTTTATTATAAACGCCGTCAATGCACGTAAACGTATTGTTGTATCGACATTGCGACGACCCCCTGACGATTCTTAAGAAATTGAGCTGCTTTTATAAAATATATTTTACTTGTTTTAAATGTGAGTAATTTTGGCCCCATGTTGCAGACCAAGCGTCCCCTGCTTTGTTTTTTACTACTTGATATTTTCCATGTGTAACGCAACCAGTTTTAATGTATGCACGTTTTTAGATGTGATTAATTTTGGCCCCATGTTGCACATCAGATGTTAACTGTTTTGTTTTTTATACGTAATGCAATCAGTCTCGATGTATGTACACTTTTATGGTTGTTTTACACATACCGAATAAAGTTTTTGAACTGAACTGACTTGATGACTCTACAGGGAATACGATAAATGTTTTCAGGAGCATCTGATTTTAGTCGTTAATTTATGAAGACGGCGTTTTGATTTTTGTACGTTAAAAATGTAGATACAAATGTATAGTGGGTTGGATAAAAAAATTGTGATGATGGTGTCACCATTAAAAATATTTTGTTTTTGTTTTTATTGTAGTTATATTTAAGGGGCCTAGTGATTTTGATCTGATGTATGTGAAGTCTATCGGATTTGTAATATGTTATGTCTTGATGAAGGTGGAGTGTATTAAATGTAACTACCGAAATGCCACATCAATGAAAAAAATTGCAGAATTTTTGTATGTGTATTAATGCAAATATGTAGCACAATATGCCAGTATTTTCCTGTATATTGTCGATTTTATAGTTACTTTACTGAGAAATTGTTTTCACCTTTCTAGCATATATGTTTAATGTATGTTTTAGAAATTGAATAACATGAAATGTGAATCTGTATGAATTAATGGTGGTTATTGCTAATTGTTTGAGTTATAACAGCTGTCTTCTAAAATCTTCACAGTCACTTGTGTACTCATGGGAAATAATTGTGTAACTCACAATGCACTCAAGCGGAATATGTGAGGAAAACTGAAGTCTTAGTAGCAGAAGGTTCCAGTTAGGATTGTTTTGCGGAATTAACAATATTGTCTTAGATTAAACTGTAATAGTGGGAGCAATCTTTCTGCTCACTGCTAACAAATGCTGCCATGTTGTGTCCATCTCTGACCTGTAAAAAACTCACTTTCATGTGTTCAATGGCTTGCTGAGTTCTGAAATATTAGATTTTTTATCATCCCACAATTCCGGTTTCTGCAAATCTGTTTCGGTTTCGTCACATGATCTCCATTGGAGCTCTGTGTATGAAAACATATAAATTAGCATTCTGTACTTGTGGGTTTTACCTTTATGCTCATGTGGCACCATCAGAAACCCTTGTCACCCAGCTCTGTGATTGCCAGATTTGTTTTTTTTATTGCTTACAAACATTTTCAGACATATTGTGCATGAGTGTGGTATCTTTAACAGTGCTAAGCGAGTGCCTTCGGGACACCCCCTACTCCAACTCTGACAGCGCATTGTTTTGGGATTTATTGTTTATCAAACTCTCTCTTTCCAAATTAATAACAAGTAATGTGTTCTTCTTTCTTTCACCTGGTAGTGTTGACGAAGAATTTGCTCTCTCCTGGCAAGCACAGATCTATGTTTCAAGCCATATCTTACGCAGACTTCATTATGCAAACTTCTTGTACCTGGGAATCAGGGGCGTCTACTCCCCTATGGTGGAGGAGCGTCACCCCACTGCTGAAATGCAGCAGAGAGAAGAAAATAAAATGACAATAAAACTATTTTATTTCATTATATTTTTCACTTCCAGTTGGGAGTCTGGGGCGGGGCCATGCTGCAGTGTCAGCAGCAAGGGGAGGAGGAGTGGTAGGCACTGAAAGTGCACATGTTGGTTTGGCCGGCCGTTTTAGGATGGCCAAACCAACATACGCACTTGGATATCTCCAAGCTGTTCCTTGGAGGTTTCTTCAGTGCTTAGGGGCACAGGCTCCCGGTCCCTGCTGGAGCCCGAAACCGGCTTCTCTCATGCTGGGATTAATAGTATGAGAGAAGTGCTGGGATTGCGTGAGGTCTGGGAGCCTGTGCTCGTGGAAATTGCAGTGCTGGTACGGGAGCAGAGGAGCAACGAGGCGCGGCGTAGGACCAGAAGATTGTGGCGGCAGACACGAAAGGTAAGTTTATACTTTTATTATTTTTTTCTGCGGTGCCCCCCACGACGAATTGGCAGCAGCCGCTGCTGCTGGGAATGCCTCAATGTTGGTTGCAAAATTGCAGATGGTAACAAATGCTGTAGCTATACCTATTTTCGTCCTGGACCATAGTCTACATGATGACATCTCACATTGAGTCCTTACATTAATTTACAATAATTGAAAGACCTGTGTTTAAAAGCTATTGCCTAGTCTATACAGCACCGAGCAATATGGGCCCTACCAATTTGCAATCCATATTCAGATTCTATGCACTGGTCCAACTCCTTAAATCTGCTTCCAAATACCAAGTTATAGTCCACAGTCCTAAGAAATCTAGGGCTGGTAGCAATTATTTCTTTCTTTGACACCCCAAGCAATGCATAAATTGCCTCTGAATTTATTTCTTTAAAGGAGTCACCTTCTGCTTAGGAAAAATAAAACTTGGTTGTATCCCTAGTTATGCTGGTGCTAGACGTTAGCTAATCAGGCAGTCAGTGAGGCAGTGAGAAAGAGTGAGTGACTGAGGCTGAATGTGTGTCTGTGAACATGAGTGAGTATAAGTGGTAGTGAGTGTATGTGAGTGTGAGATAGAGAGAGTGTGAGTGTAAGTAAGTGTGAGTGAGTGAGTGTGAAAGTGTGCATGAGTAAGAGTGAATGAGTGTGTGAATGAGCATATGCATGATTAAGTGAGTGTCTCCAACTTGGTCTGACAAACTCATAGATGATGCTCACTTGACCACAGATGAAGATGTCTCCTACCTCCTGTTATTGCTGGACCTCTCAGCTGCCTTAAACACAGTCAACCATCCCACCCTTATATGCACATTGGAGTCTTAAATGAGATTGTACAACAATTGTCTTTACTGATTTTCCTCCTACCTTTCTAAACACCTCCAGGACCCAAAATATCCCTATTACCTGCAGAATTCCTGTTATTTGCCAAGAAAAACAAACAAGAAACAGTACAAACCTTTCTCAATGACATGAACCTTGACAGCTTCGAACCCCAACTTTCACTGAATGCCATGTCACTTGGAACTACCCTGGACATCAACCGCACCCTCAAGGAACAAATTGCCAAAAACACAAAGACAGCCTTGAACCAACTATCTCTTCTAAAGAAAGTGAAAACATTTCTTCTGTAAACTGACTACAGAACTGTGTTCAAGCCCTCGTACCTTCTCATCTGGATGGTGGTAAGGCCCTTCTGTATGGCCTCCCTAAAGTCACGCTGGCACCCCTTAAGGGTGGCATACATGCTGCAGCATATCTCATTCATGGCCTAAAGGAATATTTAAAATATCGAGCCAACAGTGAGTAGTTAGCTGCTTTTTATTCGTACACAACCTCTGGCCTCCAAGTCAGGCAGCAACTGTTGTCCCCCAGAACCCCAAGTGTAACACTTCTTCCATGTCTTTAAATACATTTTTCATCAATCTCTGAAAGACAGAGGAAGCTGATGCTAAGCCGAATGACATAAAGGCATACCAAAAAGCTCCCTTGGGCATCACAAATGAGGTAATATGCCATGAATCCTCGCATAATTCATTTTGGTGAAAGACATCTGACCTGTCTATCGAAGTAACCACTTTTGCCCCCTCTATAGTTTCCAACATCTCATTGATATTGGGGAGAGGTTGGCGATCAACTCAAATGATTGACTTTAGGTTGCACAAGTCAACACATAGTCGCAAGGACTTATCTGACCTGCGTACCAGAAATACTGGGGCCAGCCACTCTGATCAGTCGATAGGTTAAATAATTCCCAAATTACACAGTTTATCTAATTCTGATTTCAACTCCTTTTTCAACTCATTGGAACCTTGCAAACCTTGTGCAATTTAGGTTGAGCATTATGTTTCACCACTATAAGATGTTGGAAACCTTTTAACTTACCCAATTCTTTACTGAACAGATTCCAAAAAGGTATGCTTGGACACTACCATCTCAGGATGATTGGGATCTAAAATTATTTCAGGTTCCCCTTGGTTGTTCCACCGCAGTAAATTTGACCATTCTTTACAACTTGGACCTGAGTAGAGATAGCACTGTCATCAAATTGTAACTCAGCATCCATTTTTCCAACTACTTCTACACGTTTCCTACCATATGCAAAAATGTTGATGAGTCACGTAACTGCACTTCCCGAAGAAGCTGTCACTCACATTCACTTATCAGTATAAATGGGGAACTCGAATCTGCAATAACCTTGACATCCTTACCAAAAAGGCGGATTTCTTTTCCTAACCTTGTCAACAGTGGCTAATTATAACACACCGCCCTCCTTACACCCCTGGGAAGACAACATCAATACGACATTATTGTCGTCATCTAGCATACCTTCATCAAGTGCTTTAACAAATGGAACCAGTTTAGCTTTTTGGCGGGATGAATCTTTGCACACCCTTGCAAAGTGACCTTTTCTCCCACATTTAAAGCAAACTGAATTGAGAGCACTACAATATTTCGCGTCCCCCAAATGAGACTTACTACCACATCGAAAACACACAAGATTGTTCCTATCACTCGGACTGTCATTATGAGAGCTTGCATTCTTAGGTTTTTCAGTTTCAGATTTTACATATCGTTTTTCACTTTGTTTAGTGGCCAATTGGACTTTGTTTAACTTTGCACTGGTGTTCATTCCCTCATGCACATTTCAGAGTGCTCAATGTTCCTAGCAATGCGTAAAGCAAGTTCAAGGTTAGGATCTTCAGTGGACAACGACCTTTCTTGAATTTTCCTATTGTTGGTCCTTTCTATTAGCTGGTCATGAATAATTTAGTCCTCAACAAACTTGCGATATTTACAAATGACTGCCAATGTTCTCAGTGCAGCTACAATGTCGTCTATCAATTCGCCAGGAAACTGAGCTCGCTGCAGAAATCTATGATGTTCTAATACACCGTTTTTATATGGATTGAATCTCTTATCCGGCGTTTTAATGATAGGTGCATATTCATCCTGTACCTCTACTGTGTTGCCTTATTCCCAAGTACTTACAGCTCATTAACTACCTTCAATGGAAGCGTCTTTAAGATACTTCTACCCCGGAAGTTATACACCAAAAGAGACTTCTTTTTACAAGTAATGTATCTCCATCAATGGCCTCAAATTAGGACTCAAACGCTTCATGCCATAGTTTCCAACAGAAAGAAGGAGCACCAGGAGACTGAAGAAATGGAGGTGGTACTGCAATCTTATTCTTTATGATAATAATTATAGGAATGGATCGTTGCTGCCTACACCCTAGCTGCACTATTTTATTACACTAGAGTGCTCAATTTATAACTTTTGTTTAACATAGGTGTGCTTGTCACCCCAACTTGAGCTGTAGCAGGCAGTCAGTTATAACAGTATCAGGTACTGTGATGAAGGAGTGCCTGTCACTGCAGTAAATGCCCATAACAAGCAGTGCACTTGGCATACGTGTTTTCCATAAAATCGCGTTTCTTCCCAAACACTTAAAATGGCCGCCTGTGTAACATGCGTTTTACAATAAGTGGGGCTTGTACAACTCCTCAGACCAATCTATTAACAGGGCCGCCAAGACGCCAAGACGTGTGTAATGTGTTTTCGAGAGTCAATAGGGCTTGTTTTGCAGGATTGCCCAACCCTCAAGCACGCGCATATGAAATGTTTCTACGGCCTGTGGGGCAAAGAGAATCCAGGCCACACAACTAGTCAGAGAGTCTAAATTCACCCTCAAGCCTCAGGCGGGACACCTGATTCACCAAACAGAAGGGGGTGGCCTTACACCATACAGGAACCCACCCATAAACCTTCAAATGCAAGGCACACTGGAAACGCGGTCATGGCAGCCTGCGGAAAACCTTCTTCACTTCATAGGACCAGGAGGAACCAGTGGTCATTCGTCACCACTGAAAAGATGGAGCCAACGGTGAGTAGTTAGTTGCTGTTTATTCGTATACAACCAATGGCCTCCAAGTCAGGTAGCAACTGTCATCCCCCAGAGCCTCTCCCAAGATTTCACCCAAAGGTTCCATGTTCTAAGAACCAAGAACAACCCAACAAATATGATCACAACACTCCCATCCTGATGGCACTCCGATATCTCCCCTTGCAGGCCTGCACCGTCTTCAAAACCAGCTGCATCCTTTGCAAAGCAATCAAGATCAGCACCCCTTGCTTAGTTTGCAGACAAGCACACCATATCTGGTAGTTCTTGGGACACCAACAGCAAGGACACTTTTAAATTGCAGACCAAGAATCATAAAAACAAACAAGGCTGCAGGCCTTGGAACATGGGGAACAACATCCAGGTTTCCATCAGGGCCTCCCTAGTGCTGCTCCCATGTAGGAATGAGTAGAAAGCCAGGATACCTTTCCTCATCATGCGTGTCCCCAAAAGTGACAGGTCTGTGTGTCACCAAAAGTGACAGCTGGTGCACAAAACGTTTGGGGACATGATGAATGTGTGGCAGCCCTAACAGAAGATGAGCTCTGAAATGTGCAGGCCGTCCTCAAATCCCCCCACCCCCAAGGGTGTCAGTGTGAGGTTCATGAAACGCTTGTCCTTAAAAGTGCCAGGGTGTTTCTGTCCTTAAAAGTGACAGCTTGTGCGCAAAAAGTTTCGGGACATGATGTATGTGTGGCAGCCCTAACCGGAGCTGAGTTGTGTGGGGGTGTGTCAGAGCGTGAGACAGTCTTGAAGGCTGTGTTAGGCTAGCAGGGTATTTAGGTTATGTAAAGAGAAATGTGTGCGCAAAAAGTGCCTTCATCTAAGAGGGAGATGCCTGGACATGTTTAAAATGTGTGCAGAGCAAAGCTGAGAACAGGAAAAAACTAATTAGCCAGTCCCAAGCTTCCCAGGAGAATGAGTACCAAGCACAGCTGATTACGCAGCTCTTCTCAAGACAGGCCGTAGGTTTAACTAAAAGCTGTCAAATGCTAATGGGTGTATCTAACAAACAAGGCCCTGATTAGAAAATGTACCATGGACATACGGCAGGTCCCTAAACTTCAGACGGCGCCATTCTTCCCAGGAGAAGGAGTCCCAAACACAGCTGATTACGTAGGCCGTAGGTTTAACAAGAAGCTGTCAAATGCTAATGTGTGTATCTAACAAACAAGACCCTGATTAGAAAATGTACCCTGGACATCCAGCAGGTCCCTAAACTTCAGACGGCGCCATTCTTCCCAGGAGAAGGAGTCCCAAACACAGCTGATTACGTAGGCCGTAGGTTTAACAAGAAGCTGTCAAATGCTAATGTGTGTATCTAACAAACAAGACCTGATTAGAAAATGTACCCTGGACATCCAGCAGGTCCCTAAACTTCAGACGGCGCCATTCTTCCCAGGAGAAGGTGTAAAAGCGATGCTGCGTTTCTGAACCCTCTCCATGCCTCAAAAGGGCGTCCCCTCTCAAACAAATCCCCCCTTAACAAGAAGCTGGGGGATCCGGAACCCCAACCATGTCCCTTAAACCTCAAGAAGATGCCTGGGGTCCCAGAGTCCCAGACAAAGCCTTTAGACCTCAAGAAGAAACCTGTGGTCCTTGAACCCCAAACTGTGCCTCTAGATCTCTCATTAAAAAATGTTGTGACATCTGTGAATGAGCCCTCTACATCCCTGATCTCTAAGGGGCCCGTGGTTGTGAAGGTCGCTGCAGAAGATCGGGTACAGCCCCAACCCCCTAAAGTGAATCGCCTCTCAAGAAAATATCTTAAGAAGAAGCAAGGGGTACAGGCGTTACAAGGGGAAACAGTAGCAGATCCCTTAATCAAGCCCATTACACCGCAGGCCCCTACACATACCCTGAAGCCCTCTATAGTTTCAAATAAACTAACGGCATCTGTAGAGGGGTCCCCCCTAGACCAGCGCCCAAAACCTACTATAATCATGCATGAGGGGTTTAGGAACTCAGAGTCTGAAAATGCTCAACCCTCAGGACCACCTTATAACGGCAGCAGTGGGTGTCTCAAGGCAATGACAGGTCTGGTAGACAAAGTCCCTGCGCTTCTTACGCTTGCTCAAGCGTAAAAAGTACATGGAACCCCTCAAACAAAGTCATACAGTTTCACAAACAGCGTCTGAATCACATACACCAGTACCATGCACCCGGCATTACATAAGTTCAGGAGAGAACAGCCCGAGGGGTGTGCAAGTGAAGGGATCGAGGGGTGGAGCGCCAACACACCAACACCAGGAACACCCAGAAGGTCCAAGGGCTGGGTCTGTAGCAGAGGCCTCTATGAGCACGGCGACCCCAGACACAAACCATACTGTTCAGATAGGCTGGGGTAGGCTACCTAGAAAAGCATGGTCCCGTAAAAAACAAAAGTGGGCTAATAGCGCTAAGCAGCGCAGGCTTTTAATAAGTAAACTAAAGAAAGCCAGAATATGCGCTACAAGGCGGCTTAAAAGACCCCCAGAGCCCTTGCTAAACCAGAATCCCCAAAATGATACAGCAGCAAACTCCTCCACAAGTCAGATTCCTCATGATGAGGATTCAGAGACCGTGTTCTTAGAGAGCGTTAGAAGCTACAGCCGGACTGTAGAGAGATTTAACGCTACAGAACACTACGAGGAGTTTAGGTTTATTAAACTTCACCAGATAAGGTCTTCCACTCATGGGGTTTTAGCCATACATCAGGCTGTGCAAACACTCATAGAAAGGTTGTTACGCGATGTGGGTCCTAATGATTTTTTCCAGCTATGCTTCCAGGGGCAGGGTTTTGACAGTCCTTTGTTCACCAGACGAAAGTCCCGCGATGTGTTTGATGCCGTGGAGTTTTTAGAAAACCTCGAGTGGCTTTTACAGAGTAAGGCTGAATTAGTCGCCTATGGCACTTTCAGAGTCATAGCCCTCATTGTATGGGGTCGTGAGGGGGGTGTTTCCAGGCCTTTAAAGAGCATGTTATACAGCAAGATAATTGGTAAGAAACAACGATGGCTGCTCAACTTTAACACCGAAGCAGTCAACACCTGTCTGGCGGCTAGCATCGTGGGGTTGCTGATGGGGCGCAACACCGCCGACGCTGTCATCCTGTCTAGAGCGGCTGAAGCCCATGAGGTTCTTGAAATACCTCCAGACCGTATGGTAGGCTTTGGCGACATAGGTCTTTTTGAGAACTATTTCGCAGTTACGGTGAAAGTTCTTTATCACAACGGTTCTTGGAAGTACTTTACAACCGGGGAACGTGTGAAAAACAAGACCGTATATGTCCTTCACCACGAAAATCACTTTTACGGTATCTTGAACCTTAAAGGTTTTCTGGGAGTCAAGTACGTGTGCACACATTGCGACCATATATACAACACTAAGACACATCATCAGTGTGAAATGCACTGTAAGATGTGCCAGAGGGACGGTTGCGTCGTAGACCACTCCTTGAAGGTGAGGTGCCGCAACTGTAAGATGTTTTGTCGCTCGCAAGCCTGCTTGAGCATACACCGCAAAGCTGTTAAATGCATCCCTAAAATGGACTGCAGAGAGTGCGGCCGGTATGTGGCGACAGATCACAAATGCGAAGGCATGAAATGTCCAAGGTGCCAGAATCCGTGTAGGGTAGGAATTGTACACCGTTGTTACATGGTTAAAGGCAGAACCCAGACCAAAACCGAAGATTACATAGTGTTTGATATAGAGTGCACACAAGAGATGGGGGTACACCAACCTAACTATATTTACGCCCACCATCTAACTTCCGATGAGTGCTGGGAGTTTGAGGGGCGAACATGCGTTGGTGATTTCCTTAATACATTCATTCAATCCAAATTCAAAGGGTATACCATGCTGGCCCATAACTCAAAAGCATACGACTCATTCTTTATTTTACAAAATATGATTCGTGAAAAGGTGCAAGTAGAACTCATCACTCAAGGTTCCAAGCTGATGTTGTTAATGGTTGGCCAGTTACAAATAAGGTTCATAGACACCCTGAATTTCCTACCGATAAAATTGAGCAAGCTGCCAAAAGCCTTTGGTTTCCCTGGGTGTAAAGGTTATTTTCCACACTTTTTTAACACCTGGGCGAACCAGAATTATGTGGGGCCCATGCCGCCTCCGGACAGCTACGGGGTCGAATATATGATGCCTGCTGAGAAAGAGAGCTTTCTACAGTGGTACTCTGAAAACCATGAAAAGGAGTTTCATTTTCAAACCGAGTTGAAAGCCTATTGCCAGGCCGATGTAATGATCCTGCGACAAGCATGCAACCTCTTCAGAGATGTTGTGGTGTCTATGACTAAGAAAGTCAGGGTCTTAAAATCCAAGAAGCCTCAAATGACTAAGAAAGTCAGGGTCTTGAAACCCAAGACCCTCAAATGACAAAGACGGTCGAATACATAGACCCTTTTCAAAACATCACATTGGCCTCCATGTGTATGTCCATCTACAAACACATGTTTTTAAGACCAAAAAGTATCGCTCTAGTGCCGCCAGACCTCTATAACGGTAAACAGAAATGTTATTCAACCCCGTCTATCCAATGGCTCATGTACGTCTCTGAGAAGGAAGACACACATATTCAGCACACCTTACAAGGTGGTGAATACCGCCTGGGTCCCTATTACCTGGATGGGTACGCTGTAATTAAGGGAGTGCCGACGGCCTTTGAATACAACGGCTGTTTTTACCACGGCTGTCCTCAGTGTTAAAAACCCCACGAGTTTAACAGACTGATGGGTGCCAAATTTGAGCACTTACACAGACGTACTCTGATGAGGGCCCAGTATGTTGAAAAATGTGGCTTTGCTATGAGGGTCCTATGGGAGCACGAGTGGTTAGATATGCTAACAACCGACACAGAGCTCCGCTCTTTCCTTCAGAGTCGTGATTTACCACAACCTCTGGAACCCCGCGATGCCTTATTCGGGGGGCGTACAAATGCCATACAACTGTACAGGTGAGGGTGAGAAAATACACTATTATGATTTCACAAGTCTATACCCATTTGTGAACAAAATGAAGGTATACCCCTTAGGACACCCCACCATCATATATAGAGACTTTAAGCCCCTTTCCGAATACTTTGGGCTAGTCAAATGTGAAATCTATCCTCCAAGGCAGCTTTACTTTCCAGTGTTACCATACAGAGTCGATGGTAAGCTGATGTTCCCCCTCTGTCGAACATGCGCTGTGTTTAAAGAGGTCGGTGGTTGTAGTCACACCGAAGAACAAAGGATGCTCACTGGGACCTGGTGCAGCATCGAGGTCCAAGCCGCCTTAGAGAAAGGTTACAGACTCGGGAGAGTACACGAGGTTTGGCATTTTAAGAGGACCACAACAAGCCTCTTTGCCCCCTACATTAATTTGTTTCTCAGAGACAAACAGGAGGCCTCAGGTTATCCCGACTGGTGTACTAGTCAAGATGCAAAGCAGAAATACATCGATGACTACCACACTCACAAGGGTATACGTTTACGGCCCCATTTGATAGAGGTCAACCCTGCCCGCCGACAGTTAGCCAAACTCTGCCTCAACTCCTTATGGGGAAAATTCGCACAGCGTACAAACATGTCAAATACGACCTTAATAACAGATCCTGACGAACTGTTTAAGTACCTTTTTGCCCCTTGTTACGAGGTGTCCAGCTGCGAGTTTATCGATGACGAGACCGCTGCTGTGTGTTGGAAATACACAAAAGAGTACCCCACAACGTGTAACAACATAAACATCTTCATAGCTTGCTTCACAACTGCACACGCCCGTCTAGAGCTTTACAGGGTTATGGATAAACTCCAGGACCGCTGCCTGTATCATGATACCGACTCTGTGATTTTTCTGAGTAAACCGGGGGATGAAGATCCACCTCTTGGGGATTATCTAGGTAATTTGACCAGCGAACTCGATAAGGATGAACATATAATAGAATATACCTCAGCCGGACCTAAGACATACTCGTACAAAACAAACACCAACAAAGTGTGCATGAAGCTCAAAGGTATAACATTAAATGTCAGCAACACCCTAAAAATTAATTTTGACAGTCTGAAGGATCTGGTGCACGAATACTCTGCATCGGACGCCCGTGAAAATGATAAAACCATAGTTGTTAACCAGCCATGCATAGTCAGATCCAAAAAGAAATGGGAAATTACAACACAGCCCCTACATAAAACCTTATGCGTTGTTTTTGACAAAAGGGTCCTGACTACGGACTATAAAACACTGCCGTACGGTTATTAGGCGCATTAGAGAGGACAACAACAGCACAATGGACACCCGATTACAACATCCGTTCTCCTGCGTGTTAGCAGGACCCTCAAACTGCGGTAAAAGCTACTTTATAAAAAAGCTCTTAGAAAATGCTGCTGGTGCTTTATCCCAAACACCTAATAACATTGTGTGGCTTTATTCGTGCTGGCAAGATCTTTATACAGACATGTCCCGCAGCTTCCCTCATATCAGATTTATAGAAGGTATACCTGATAATCTCAACGATGATGAGCTGCTACCCCCGACCCTTGTAAACATGGTAATTGTCGATGACCTTATGCGTGAAGGTGGCGACCATCCTGAGTTAGAGAGATTTTACTCAATATTCACACCATCGCAACCTAAGCGTATGCTACATTGTGCAGAACTTGTTTTACAAGGGTAAGAACAGTCGCTCTATAGCTCTCAACGCCTCATACCTTGTTTTATTTAAAACCCCCGTGACAAACAACAAATATCCATCATAGCTAAACAGATGTACCCGGGAAACACTCACTTCTTCATGGAGGCCTTTAACGACGCTACAGCAAAACCCCACGGCTACCTGCTGGTCGACTTAAAAAATAATACTCTAGAAGACTACAGACTGAGGGCTGATATTTTTCCCCCTGATCTCCCAGTCGCTTACACCCCAAAGACTAAGTCCCGAGCCTATAAAAAGCAGCGCTGAAGACATTTAGAGACATTTGTAGCCAGGCCCTTATAATACAAGGTGTCGACCATGTCTGACCCCCTACGCCGCAATTTGGCCCTCCTGAAAATGTTGGTTACAGCCAGTCCTCAGCACAGAAAGGCCCTCCTCTGCGCTGCTTCTGACGATTTAGTGGCGGCCATTTCAGAAATAGCCCTAAACACCCTAAAAGGCAACATTCCTATATCAAGGAGTCAGTTACAGGTGT
Organism: Calotriton arnoldi; assembly: GCA_963921515.1. Classification (NCBI taxonomy): domain Eukaryota; kingdom Metazoa; phylum Chordata; class Amphibia; order Caudata; family Salamandridae; genus Calotriton; species Calotriton arnoldi. The sequence goes on along the minus strand of CAWUFW010016212.1, from coordinate 197,371 downwards.
TGAAGAAGAAGTGTCATCTTATCAAGAAGCTCAGTAATAAAAGGGCCTCACTCATCACCAAGAAGAAACTGGTCAAGCAATCTGGGGGCTTTATAGGATCATTGTTGGGCATAGCTATACCCATAATTACAAGCCTCCTCTCGGGGCGGTGATGGAGCATGCCGTAAAGATGTATTTGGTTCCTAGACAGCAGCTGGAGAAACTGGGCTCTTCTGCGGACAATGCCTGGGATATACGACAAAATGAGACTCTACGCCTGGATGCTGAAATTAAAGACATTTTGAACCGGACGGATCTAAACCCGTACGACAAAGCTACCCTTTACACCAGCACCCTTAAAATTTTTCTAAGTTACTACAAGCAGTGGGATACCGAAAAAAATAAGCTAACTTTATATGCCCCGGACTCTGAACAGCCAGCAATGCAGACGCCTGCTACGCAACCCCAGCAGCCGCAACCGGCACCGACTCCGACCACGGATATCTTTGTTGATGACCTTCTAAAAAATATAAGTCAGAGGCACCGGGGGGCCGCGCAAATGTTGATGAGTAAACTAGCCGCTTCTAAAGACCTAACAGCGTGGAATGAGCGAGGCGAATTTCTCTACAAGGGGCAGCCGGTTGTTGGTTCACACATGTACGATCTAGTCAAAGGTCTCACTCACCCCAAAACCCTAACGCAGCAAAATGCTCCTAGAGGATGGGATCAGTTTCTGTGAGCCGCCGCTGCACTCAACATCCCTTCCACCCTCGTGGGTAATAACGATCACCGACGTATGCTTGAAAGTTTGAAGGCCCCCTTCCCTCCATCGCCGGCCACCTCTGACGTCCCACGTCTATCCCCCTCTTGGAGCACCCCACTTGCGACGGCTGTACGGACAAAAAGGACACTGCCAAAATCCCATACGTGGATTAATCCTTAATGTTTCTATAGACTTTTTGAATAACTGTGCCTATTACGTGTATAACCGTGTCTGATTTTTCTTCATATATTTCTCTAGTAATGGATGTCATTGTAATGCACACCCTACATAGCTGTTTGTAATAAACACTTTTATAACTTTTCAACCCGTCTCACTCGTCTTTTAAAACATTTTAATTATGGTGTATGTGGCAGCATAGAAATACAGAGTCTGACTGCTTGTTTTAAAAAAAAATGTCTTTATTTTAAACGTTCATCATTAAACATATATACGTTACAGACCATTACAATTTTGACAGACGCTATATTCTGTTTTCACAGGTCTGACCGATGCCCTTGTGTTTTCTTTTACATATTTCACAACTAGACTGTCATTGTTAACAAGGTCACGCGAATATAGATTTAAGAAATTTCTAAACGTCACACCCTCCGCCATTTTACTGATAAAATAAATACAGTGTTCCCCGCATGTGATGGCTAACGAATCCTGGACCCTTAGCTTGTTATACTCAACCCTCGCTGCGGCTTTTTTCACAAACTTGAATATGGGCTGTGTATAGATACTGTGTTCGGGGAACTCTGCTGTACTGTCAAACACTGTAACCTTGTCACTATCTATAAACACGGCCGCCCAGTGTGTTCCACCCTTGTAATGAGGATCTGTGTTAAAGACTAGGGTGCGTGGTCTTTCCGGCCCTATTTCAGTCGGTAGCCCATCGCTAGGGAAAACACCTAAAAAGTATTTCCTAGCGTATTTATGTCTGCTTAAGAAGTCCCATATCTGCACAGTGTCCATTTCACAAACGTTTTAAAGATAGTCAAACAAAATCTGTCTGGCGTGGTTGATCTGAATGATGCTGTCAAATACCGAGAATACGACCATGTTCACATTCGCAGGTAGCGGATTACTAAAACGTATTTCAGCTTTTAGATTGCCGTTTTTGACCAGGTTGTAATGATCATCGTCTTCCATGTCAGGAGTCAGGTTGAATGCGAACAGCGTGTATCCGGCCCCATAGCCTTCTCTTGTCACGGCTACCCAGCAGTCCCGTAGATGCTTCCCGGTTATCGAAACCAACCCCTGGTATTCCCTGATGTAGTTGGAGGTTATAAAACTGGGTGTGTAGGGTTTTGCAGGAATCACGGTGCCCTCGTGGACCAGCGCAGCGTAGTTGATGTTGTAGTGCTTAAAATTGAACAGATTTGAGGCGTAGACGCCGCTAAAAGCTGTATTGTCCACAAACCCGATGATGATAAGCTTGGGTAGTTGTCCCATAAATAAATTCTGTTGCTGTGTTAATCGGGTACCGGCTGGGATGCTGAATACCTTCAGAGCTACTCTTTCCACAGCGTACTTGGCGTTTGATATTTGCAAAGCGTCGGCGTGAGCGAGTCTGACGCTCGGGGACACTTTCACCCTCTTTACAAACAGACTCGCTGACAGTATGTCCAGCTTGTACTGGTCCGCATCCCCGCTGATGAGACAGAATGCGTCCTTGTTACGAGTGAGCTTGATCTTAAGATCAATTCCGTTGATGAGCAGCTTATCTTGGAAGAAGAGGTCTGAATGTATGCGCCCCAGGAGGTCAAACTGGCGACTGCCCGCCGCAAAACTTGCTCTTTTTACAAAACCCTGATTGTCACCGTCCAGCTCCTTGGCTTCAAAGTGTCCGTATGTGTCCTTGTAGAAGAGTCCCGCTGAAAGCTGCGTGTCGAGGGCGTTGCTACTGTAATTTAGAATACTCTCGAGGTAGGCTCTGTAGGCGTACATGTTATCGCTCTGTGTGATGAGACGATCGCCCAGGGTGATGTCCACCTGATTAAACAAGGTTGCTAGGGGGTAAGCGATCGTCGCCACTTTAGCGTCTGCGGCTATGTCGGAACCATCCGCATTTACGATTTTACACATAAGATGGAGTAGCGTGTTGTTGAGATCCAAATACATATCCGTGGACCCTGATACATAAAACTCAATAGGTGCCAGAGGTGTCAAAGCTGCTAAAGGCGACACCTCCATGAAGAAGCTGTTTTCGATGCTTGTCTGCGTGGGCTTTAGAGTAAACAAGTCTAACTCGGAATTGGCGCACTCGCCCGATGCACAATGTACGAAGGCCATACTTTAGTTTGCGCCGCTTTAAAAAATATTTAGTTTAGAGGCGGATCTCTTCTTCTTCGAAGCTCTCTTCCGTCTTGGGGTTTTTCTTTTCTGAACGCGCTTTGAAGAACTCCTCCTTTTTTTATAGGGGGCAGGCGGTCCTCGGCGTCTTGAAGCACGGCGCGTCCTTTTAACAACGGCACAAGGTCTGTACACCAAACCGGCGCCTTCTTGCGGCTGTTTGTTCATGCGTTCGGCAACCGCCGAAGTAACAGACCCTACCATGTCCTGGGCAATGTTCGTAGCCGCCGCTTTAACATGAGGTTTTACAATTTCATAGCCTTTTCTCAAGAAGGGCATAGCTCTTCTAAACAGACTGCGGAAGAAACCTCCTAGACCAGCCCCGTACATAACAGGGGACCCTTGAAAGTACGGCGGGCCTCCATATCTGGCCGGGTTTCGGTAATAGTCCCTGTACATAGACGGGTCCCCGTATGTTTTCACAGCCACCATGATGCCTGCTTAATAGCCTCTGTCGCGTCTCGGTCTTAAATGAAGCTTAACAATAACTTTCCCATATTTAAAGGACACAGGGATGGACTGATCATCGAAGATCATAATTGAAATAGTGTCAAAATGGTTTTTAGAAACTGCGACGTAGTCGGGTTTGTTGAATTGAATATTGACCATCGTGTTATTTTCGCCCTGTATATGGACCCATCTTAACAGCGGCGCGTAACTATCGCCGATCCTCTGGGCCTCCACAATATCGCTATACACATAGAGCGTGTAGAACCCCCCGTTAATATCGGGGCATGTATGATCCTGTTCGATTGGACTTTTCGCATTCTGTACTGTGCCTAAAACTCTTCTTAATTTACCGGAACAGTTAAATGTCGTGGTGCGACTCGGGGTTTTAAGAAACACCTTCCTTCTGACGTTATCTAACGACAGATGAGTATTCGTATATGTTTCGATGCTGCCTATGGCTTTGTTGATGGCGTCGACAACACTTGAAACGGTTGGATAGTAGCCGTATGGGATGCTCTCGTGCATGCTCATAGGGTCCAGCTCACGCTTTATGTAAAACGTAGCCTCACTCTGTGTAAATGTATTCCATGTTCTAGGGTATTGGATCTCGGTTAGGGCTACCTCCCAATCCCCTTTCAGGTCCACAGGCTTAGCCAGTTTCACAGTATAATTAGAAATCTCGTTGTCGGGGAACATGTCTTTAGAAGCGTTGGACGGCAGGGTGATATAAAAGGACTTTGTCTCCATCTTAACAGCAGCTTTTAGACGTTCCTCAGCTCACACACCCTTCAGGGAGCTTGCCACCACCCAACTGTTAAATTTCTCTGGCCATCCCCGCCATTTGACATATGCCTGACTATTAGCACCTCTACCTTTCCTTTTCAGAATCTTTTCAACCCTATACACCCTGTGCGGATCGTCGGGTATCCTTTGTAACTCTTCCTTGTAAAAGACCCCGACACGGATTCCCCATCGTAGTCCTTTAACCTGTAAATATACATCCCTTCTTTAAGCTCCACACTTTCCACTATAAATATTTTGTCGCTAAAAGTCTGGCGGTAGCCCTTTGTAAAGACACCTTTCAATTTTGAAATCCTTACGTGATCACCTTTTTTAAAAATAGGCTTCTTCACCTTTGTAGCAAAATTACGCCCGTACACAGTTCTCCAAACAGATAAAGAATTACTAGGAGTTACCTCTACGGGCGCTGCTTTGATGGTCCTATGATAAGTGGCATTATATACAGCTAAAAAAGCCTGTAGAACATCGACGTATCTGTAGGTGTTGTGGGCTGTAAAATACCTCCACATCTTAGACTTTAAAGTTCTGTTAAACCGCTCTACAACCGCCGCTTTAACCTCTGTGTGTGTTACAAAATGTTGAACCCCGTGGTGCTTTAATAATTTCTGAAATGTCTTGTTTATGAATTCTTTACCGGCGTCTGTTTGTAGTTTTTGAGGAATTCTGCCCTTCTCGAAGATGGCTTTAAAAGCGGCTGTGACGCTAGCCCTACTTTTATCGCGTAGCGCTTCTAGGTAGGCGTACTTGGACAAGATGTCTATGACGGTTAATATATAACGAGCGTCATTGTTATGTTTTGCTATATCTTGAAGGCTGATGATATCCGCCTGCCATTGATAATCTATTTGCGCATTAATGATTGTAGGGCGCCTCTTAAAGCGTCTTCTGGCGGGTTTATGGAGTGAATACGCCTCCTCTCCTGATAACCATGTCTTCACCAGTTCTCTGCTTACAGGTTCGTTTTCATCTACAGCCCCTCTATACAGAGCTTCGGCGCTTCCCAAGCTGCCAACTCCCCTTGTATCGTAATAAAGTTTTCTTAACAGGACCCCCGGCATGTTATCAGCCGCTACACCGCAGACAATGAATGACACTTGTTTTGCGTAAGGACATTTTATTAAAAATAAAGAATATTAACAAAACATAAACATAAGGTACTTTACATTTTCATAGTAAGCGTCGTAAGGATGAAGGGAAACGCTCTTTACAATGTGCTCGTTACACCGCTATGCAGTCACATCGCGGGCATTACAACGCAAATCGTAATGCCCGCGATGTAATGTCCAGCGCTCTAACAGATCGCGTTGTAACGTCACATATTCACGGTTGAATTAACACATAGTCACCTTATGGCGTAACATTCTACTACTTTGTTCTAAATACACGCTATCATGTAATGCTAAAAAGACCTTATTTAAAATAGTCTTCGGGGGCCAAAGACCCTATTTTTCTATTTTTTTATACAGATTACACATACGCCTTTCTATGAGTCTTTCTATCATCTTTCTATCAAAAGTCGTGCACATACCCTGCATACATGGTAGTTTTAAGCTCGGTTCCTGGGCGTATCGGATCTCATTGAGTGCCGCTGACAAGATCCTCACCATCTCAGGGTGGACATATTTCTTTTCAGTGTACAGACCGTACACCACCCTTATCAGTTTATACACTTTGTACGGGTCTAACAAACTACAAATATATCATATTGTTCTTGTTCTGTATGATTCGCACAAACACTCATGCGCCGCCTGCTGAGGATTGTTCATTTGATGGCCGTGACAAAGGCTGTAATAGTCACAATTGACACATTTTAGTACCACCGCCGCTGCGAAACCCCTAACACACTGTCTGTCAATGTCGGACAATCCTGGATCTTCCTTTTCACACGCTCCGTTCTTATAGCCGCATACACATTTGTCGCACCCATCACTGTTTTGGCATGTGGGGCTTTCAGTCTGTTTTGAACACCACAGACAATTGAAGATTACATTGCTCGCTTTTGCTGACCGCCACTCTGCCGCTGGCCTTTTTGGGGCTTCTCTCTAGGGTTCAAAAGAAGAAAGATTGACAGGCCATTAGTTGAAGAAATAAAATACATCCTTATGTAGCTGACTGCGCATAACATTTTCCTACTAACCTCCGCATTTTCACCGCCCTGTGCGGCGACTCTGAAATCTTGAGAGTCGCTAATGTCCTGCGATGCCCCGTCATCTTCGACGCTTGTACCGGGCTGTTGCACAACGACCTTCTGAGCAGCCGTATCCTCCTGAAGGTCCATGTCTTCATAGACGGGGGTGTCAGGAGGTGCTACAGCTTCTTTACCATAGTGCATTATGAAGTAGGTACATCCAGCTGGGGTTGCTCTCTAGGGGTCAAAAAGAAGAAAGATTGACCAGCTGTTAGTTGAAGAAATAAAATACATCATTTTGTAACTGCCTGCGCATAACATTTTTACTAACCTCAGCATTTTCACCGACCTCTGCGGCGGCTCTGAAATCTTGAGAGTCGCTAATGTCCTGCGAGGCCCCTTCATCTTCGATGCTTGTACCTGGTTGTTGCACAACGACCTTCTCAGGCGCCGTATCCTCCTGAAAGCTCATGTCCTCATCGATGGGTGTGTTAGGTGGAACTATCGATTCTTCATCTTCCTCCATGTCCACGATACTAAGGTCAGCATACACGCTGCCATTACACGAGCCCTCACTCTCGCTGCTGCCGCCCTTAATCGGGGGCATCCGGTATACGCAATCCTTGAGACTGAGTTCTTCCATAGGCCGACAAATACCACTGCCAAAACCAGTAACGTTGCATCCCATATCCTTAGGTGTTTCTTGTTGACGTTGGTGTTTCTTGTTGCATTCTCGTCCATTACCCAGGGTGTTAAGCGGCGGTAATATCTATTGATAGTGGCCTGTGAGCCACCCAACACTGGTCTTTTCACAAGTGGGCTGTATCTCTTCATTTTGATGTGGGCACCTTTTCGTATTCAGGCGTCTGCTTGCTGTACAAGGCTCTTAAGGATGCCTTATATGTATCCTAAGCAGCCTCTAAAAGGGGGGCGTACACCTCTACACCACAACATGTCCACCCGACGTCATAGGGCTCTGATTCGCTGCTGTCTCCAAAAGCAGCCCCAACCCTATGGCAGACCGCCCCTTTGGTCAAATGGACACCTACATCCATCACGGGGGTTTGGGACCTGTCACTTTTAAGGACACGTCGAGGGGGCGTGGCACCTGTCAGTTTTAAGGACACAGCTATGGGGGCGTGGCACCTGTCAGTTTTAAGGACACAGCGAGGGGGCGTGGCACCTGTCACTTTTGGGGACACGAAGGATGAGGAAAGGTATCCTGGCTTTCTACTGGAATGATTTGAAAGGCACCTCCTCAAAGAACACTACATCAAAAAGCATTAACTACCGCTCCTATCACTATCCCTATCACCTATCAACTATGACTTAATGCTTGTCTTTTACCCTCTCCAGTGCACTGCTGATTTTTGGCCAGGTTTGGGCTAGAAAAATATCATATGTACATACCAGTAACAATTTTGGCTTATGGAAGCACCCTTTGAAAAATGCTAGCATATTGAAGATAATTCTAGGCATAAGATGGGGCACCCTTGGTATATGGTAGGGTGGGTAGATGACAAAATGCAGGGCCTGGCATACTGGAATTAATTCTTGGCTAATAGGGGCACCCTTGGCAAAATGCTGGCACTGGTGTATTGGGCATAATTCTTGGCATAAGAGAAGGCATGAATGTCATATGAGAGGTGGATACCCTTAGCAAAAGGCTGGCCCTAATATACTAAAGGTAATTCTTGGCATAGGTAAAACTCATCTTATACGGGGAGTCGCAAATTGCAAACATTTGACACTAGAATTTTGCAGGCAAATTTTTGCTTAAAGGGGCACCCATGGCATAGGCATATTGGGGCACCTGTAACAAAGTGCTGACCTTGGCATACTGGAGATAGTTCTTAACATATGGAGACACCCATGGTAACATTTTGGCTCCGTATTACTCAAGGAAATTCTTGACATATGGACAGGAACCATAGCAAAGTTTGAAGAAAGCAAATTCCAGTCAACTCCTGTGGAGCACCAAGCCTTCTTGGCAATGTTCATGAGTACCCTTTTAGAGTCTATGGCTTTTTACTAAGTGTAATGAAAGTATTATTTTACCCCATTTTTTTCTAGAGGAGAGTAGGTTTGATCGCTTCATTCTCTCCCTCGAACCTGGGGCACAAACTGCACCCCACCACTTTCAACGAATACCAGCCATCATTGAGGAGTGCCTATTTGACAGTTTTGCCCTCTCAGCTTATTTAACACAATAACTGGTAATTCAGAGAACTCAGAGGAAAATTGGAGCAGAAAGGGTCACACAGAGCCTTCATGTAGAGGATTTCCCATACTGAGTAAAATCAGATGCTGAATTCATCCTGAGAGGCGCCACCTTCCCAATAAATATTGCATTTGGTTTTACCACTTACTCGAATGATATTCAACGGTCTGATCTGGAGTTTGGCGTATGGTGTACTCCGTCACAAATGTGGCTAAGATCCTGTCCACCTTATTAAAAGCAATACAAAAGGGGATGATGGACGGAACGTTTGAGCCAATCAAACACTCACCCCCAGTCAACTGATCTGGGTTTAATCCATCATCATTCTTTAGCTCACTCCACCACCCCAGTTCAGACATGGCCATATGCAAATCAGTCTGACCCTGTGCCTCATGAGAACAGTCCAGCCCGAACTGCCAAGCCATGTCTTCCCTGGACCGGAAACAAGCATCCTAGGACCGGTTTCTGGCATTTCAGCCGTCATCAGCCAGGCTTGCTTGAATCCAGTGGCAAAGTGAGCAAGGGACCCACGTCTGGGCATACCCCCGCCAACTTAGGGCGACCAAAGCGATACAAAAGGGGATGATGGACGGAACGTTTGAGCCAATCAAACACTCACCCCCAGTCAACTGATCTGGGTTTAATCCATCATCATTCTTTAGCTCACTCCACCACCCCAGTTCAGACATGGCCATATGCAAATCAGTCTGACCCTGTGCCTCATGGGAACAGTCCAGCCCGAACTGCCAAGCCATGTCTTCCCTGGACCGGAAACAAGCATCCTAGGACCGGTTTCTGGCATTTCAGCCGTCATCAGCCAGGCTTGCTTGAATCCAGTGGCAAAGTGAGCAAGGGACCCACGTCTGGGCATACCCCCGCCAACTTAGGGCGACCAAAGCGATACAAAAGGGGATGATGGACGGAACGTTTGAGCCAATCAAACACTCACCCCCAGTCAACTGATCTGGGTTTAATCCATCATCATTCTTTAGCTCACTCCACCACCCCAGTTCAGACATGGCCATATGCAAATCAGTCTGACCCTGTGCCTCATGGGAACAGTCCAGCCCGAACTGCCAAGCCATGTCTTCCCTGGACCGGAAACAAGCATCCTAGGACCGGTTTCTGGCATTTCAGCCGTCATCAGCCAGGCTTGCTTGAATCCAGTGGCAAAGTGAGCAAGGGACCCACGTCTGGGCATACCCCCACCAACTTAGGGCGACCAAAGCGATACAAAAGGGGATGATGGACGGAACGTTTGAGCCAATCAAACACTCACCCCCAGTCAACTGATCTGGGTTTAATCCATTATCATTCTTTAGCTCACTCCACCACCCCAGTTCAGACATGGCCATATGCAAATCAGTCTGACCCTGTGCCTCATGGGAACAGTCCAGCCCGAACTGCCAAGCCATGTCTTCCCGGTTTCTGGCATTTCAGCATTCATCAGCCAGGCTTGCTTAAATCCAGTGGCAAAGTGAGCAAGGGACCCACGTCTGGGCATACCCCCGCCAACTTAGGGTGACCAAAGCGATACAATGCCAGAAACCGGTCCTAGGATGCTTGTTTCGGTCCAGGGAAGACATGGCTTGGCAGTTCGGGCTGGACTGTTCCCATGAGGCACAGGGTCAGACTGATTTGCATATGGCCATGTCTGAACTGGGGTGGTGGAGTGAGCTAAAGAATGATGATGGATTAAACCCAGATCAGTTGACTGGAGTGAGTGTTGATTAGCTCAAGCGTTCCGTCCATCATCCCCTTTGTATCACCTTATTAAAAGCGCCATAGGATATAATGCACATGTAATAAGGCAATACAAAAGGGGATGATGGACGGAACGTTTGAGCCAATCAAACACTCACCCCCAGTCAACTGATCTGGGTTTAATCCATCATCATTCTTTAGCTCACTCCACCGCCCCAGTTCAGACATGGCCATATGCAAATCAGTCTGACCCTGTGCCTCATGGGAACAGTCCAGCCCGAACTGCCAAGCCATGTCTTCCCTGGACCGGAAACAAGCATCCTAGGACCGGTTTCTGGCATTTCAGCCGTCATCAGCCAGGCTTGCTTGAATCCAGTGGCAAAGTGAGCAAGGGACCCACGTCTGGGCATACCCCCGCCAACTTAGGGCGACCAAAGCGATACAAAAGGGGATGATGGACGGAACGTTTGAGCCAATCAAACACTCACCCCCAGTCAACTGATCTGGGTTTAATCCATCATCATTCTTTAGCTCACTCCACCACCCCAGTTCAGACATGGCCATATGCAAATCAGTCTGACCCTGTGCCTCATGGGAACAGTCCAGCCCGAACTGCCAAGCCATGTCTTCCCTGGACCAGAAACAAGCATCCTAGGACCGGTTTCTGGCATTTCAGCCGTCATCAGCCAGGCTTGCTTGAATCCAGTGGCAAAGTGAGCAAGGGACCCACGTCTGGGCATACCCCCGCCAACTTAGGGCGACCAAAGCGATACAAAGGGGATGATGGACGGAACGTTTGAGCCAATCAAACACTCACCCCCAGTCAACTGATCTGGGTTTAATCCATCATCATTCTTTAGCTCACTCCACCACCCCAGTTCAGACATGGCCATATGCAAATCAGTCTGACCCTGTGCCTCATGGGAACAGTCCAGCCCGAACTGCCAAGCCATGTCTTCCCTGGACCAGAAACAAGCATCCTAGGACCGGTTTCTGGCATTTCAGCCGTCATCAGCCAGGCTTGCTTGAATCCAGTGGCAAAGTGAGCAAGGGACCCACGTCTGGGCATACCCCCGCCAACTTAGGGCGACCAAAGCGATACAAAGGGGATGATGGACGGAACGTTTGAGCCAATCAAACACTCACCCCCAGTCAACTGATCTGGGTTTAATCCATCATCATTCTTTAGCTCACTCCACCACCCCAGTTCAGACATGGCCATATGCAAATCAGTCTGACCCTGTGCCTCATGGGAACAGTCCAGCCCGAACTGCCAAGCCATGTCTTCCCGGTTTCTGGCATTTCAGCCGTCATCAGCCAGGCTTGCTTGAATCCAGTGGCAAAGTGAGCAAGGGACCCACGTCTGGGCATACCCCCGCCAACTTAGGGCGACCAAAGCGATACAATGCCAGAAACCGGTCCTAGGATGCTTGTTTCCGGTCCAGGGAAGACATGGCTTGGCAGTTCGGGCTGGACTGTTCCCATGAGGCACAGGGTCAGACTGATTTGCATATGGCCATGTCTGAACTGGGGTGGTGGAGTGAGCTAAAGAATGATGATTGATTAAACCCAGATCAGTTGACTGGGGGTGAGTGTTTGATTGGCTCAAACGTTCCGTCCATCATCCCCTTTTGTATCACCTTATTAAAAGCGCCATAGGATATAATGCACATGTAATAAGGCAATACAAAAGGGGATGATGGACGGAACGTTTGAGCCAATCAAACACTCACCCCCAGTCAACTGATCTGGGTTTAATCCATCATCATTCTTTAGCTCACTCCACCACCCCAGTTCAGACATGGCCATATGCAAATCAGTCCGACCCTGTGCCTCATGGGAACAGTCCAGCCCGAACTGCCAAGCCATGTCTTCCCTGGACCGGAAACAAGCATCCTAGGACCGGTTTCTGGCATTCCAGCCGTCATCAGCCAGGCTTGCTTGAATCCAGTGGCAAAGTGAGCAAGGGACCCACGTCTGGGTATACCCCGCCAACTTAGGGCGAAAAAGCGATACAAAAGGGGATGATGGACGGAACGTTTGAGCCAATCAAACACTCACCCCCAGTCAACTGATCTGGGTTTAATCCATCATCATTCTTTAGCTCACTCCACCACCCCAGTTCAGACATGGCCATATGCAAATCAGTCCGACCCTGTGCCTCATGGGAACAGTCCAGCCCGAACTGCCAAGCCATGTCTTCCCTGGACCGGAAACAAGCATCCTAGGACCGGTTTCTGGCATTCCAGCCGTCATCAGCCAGGCTTGCTTGAATCCAGTGGCAAAGTGAGCAAGGGACCCACGTCTGGGTATACCCCGCCAACTTAGGGCGAACAAAGCGATACAAAAGGGGATGATGGACGGAACGTTTGAGCCAATCAAACACTCACCCCCAGTCAACTGATCTGGGTTTAATCCATCATCATTCTTTAGCTCACTCCACCACCCCAGTTCAGACATGGCCATATGCAAATCAGTCCGACCCTGTGCCTCATGGGAACAGTCCAGCCCGAACTGCCAAGCCATGTCTTCCCTGGACCGGAAACAAGCATCCTAGGACCGGTGTCTGGCATTCCAGACATCATCAGCCAGGCTTGCTTGAATCCAGTGGCAAAGTGAGCAAGGGACCCACGTCTGGGTATACCCCCGCCAACTTAGGGCGAACAAAGCGATACAAAAGGGGATGATGGACGGAACGTTTGAGCCAATCAAACACTCACCCCCAGTCAACTGATCTGGGTTTAATCCATCATCATTCTTTAGCTCACTCCACCACCCCAGTTCAGACATGGCCATATGCATATCAGTCCGACCCTGTGCCTCATGGGAACAGTCCAGCCCGAACTGCCAAGCCATGTCTTCCCTGGACCGGGAACAAGCATCCTAGGACTGGTTTCTGGCATTCCAGCCGTCATCAGCCAGGCTTGCTTGAATCCAGTGGCAAAGTGAGCAAGGGACCCACGTCTGGGTATACCCCCGCCAACTTAGGGCGAACAAAGCGATACAAAAGGGGATGATGGACGGAACGTTTGAGCCAATCAAACACTCACCCCCAGTCAACTGATCTGGGTTTAATCCATCATCATTCTTTAGCTCACTCCACCACCCCAGTTCAGACATGGCCATATGCAAATCAGTCCGACCCTGTGCCTCATGGGAACAGTCCAGCCCGAACTGCCAAGCCAAGTCTTCCCTGGACCGGAAACAAGCATCCTAGGACCGGTTTCTGGCATTCCAGCCGTCATCAGCCAGGCTTGCTTGAATCCAGTGGCAAAGTGAGCAAGGGACCCACGTCTGGGTATACCCCGCCAACTTAGGGCGAACAAAGCGATACAAAAGGGGATGATGGACGGAACGTTTGAGCCAATCAAACACTCACCCCCAGTCAACTGATCTGGGTTTAATCCATCATCATTCTTTAGCTCACTCCACCACCCCAGTTCAGACATGGCCATATGCAAATCAGTCTGACCCTGTGCCTCATGTGAACAGTCCAGCCCGAACTGCCAAGCCATGTCTTCCCTGGACCGGAAACAAGCATCCTAGGACCGGTTTCTGGCATTTCAGCCGTCATCAGCCAGGCTTGCTTGAATCCAGTGGCAAAGTGAGCAAGGGACCCACGTCTGGGCATACCCCGCCAACTTAGGGCGACCAAAGCGATACAAAAGGGGATGATGGACGGAACGTTTGAGCCAATCAAACACTCACCCCCAGTCAACTGATCTGGGTTTAATCCATCATCATTCTTTAGCTCACTCCACCACCCCAGTTCAGACATGGCCATATGCAAATCAGTCTGACCCTGTGCCTCATGGGAACAGTCCAGCCCGAACTGCCAAGCCATGTCTTCCCTGGACCGGAAACAAGCACCCTAGGACCGGTTTCTGGCATTTCAGCCGTCATCAGCCAGGCTTGCTTGAATCCAGTGGCAAAGTGAGCAAGGGACCCTCGTCTGGGCATACCCCCGCCAACTTAGGGCGACCAAAGCGATACAAAAGGGGATGATGAACGGAACGTTTGAGCCAATCAAACACTCACCCCCAGTCAACTGATCTGGGTTTAATCCATCATCATTCTTTAGCTCACTCCACCACCCCAGTTCAGACATGGCCATATGCAAATCAGTCTGACCCTGTGCCTCATGGGAACAGTCCAGCCCGAACTGCCAAGCCATGTCTTCCCGGTTTCTGGCATTTCAGCCGTCATCAGCCAGGCTTGCTTGAATCCAGTGGCAAAGTGAGCAAGGGACCCACGTCTGGGCATACCCCCGCCAACTTAGGGCGACCAAAGCGATACAATGCCAGAAACCGGTCCTAGGATGCTTGTTTCCGGTCCAGGGAAGACATGGCTTGGCAGTTCGGGCTGGACTGTTCCCATGAGGCACAGGGTCAGACTGATTTGCATATGGCCATGTCTGAACTGGGGTGGTGGAGTGAGCTAAAGAATGATGATGGATTAAACCCAGATCAGTTGACTGGGGGTGAGTGTTTGATTGGCTCAAACGTTCCGTCCATCATCCCCTTTTGTATCACCTTATTAAAAGCGCCATAGGATATAATGCACATGTAATAAGGCAGACAGGATACCTAATTTAGAAGGGCTAATGTAGCTTACACACTTAGGGTGTGATGTAGAGTTTGGAGGATGGGTTACTCTGCCATAAACTTGACAGATATCTTGTCGTTCTTATTGCAAGTGCATTGTAGCCTACAGCACTTGTAATAAGGCGGATGGGATATCTGTCAAGTTTGCAGAACAGTGCCCATCTGCCAAACTCTAAATCAGGCCCTAAATATCTAAGCTAGAGCACCCCTGCTATAGCAAAGTAGGTTACAGCGGGTTCTTACAGCAAGTGGGAAAATTAAATATTTGGGTATAACAAATGTACGCCTCCCCAGTAGAGCAGCATATGCATAAACAAAAAGGGAAATACCAAGTGGAATTAAAGGCTGGTCCTGCCCTGAATTGAAAGCTGAGAAGACAGCTCAGACATACCTTGCAATTAAAGGTGCCTCATGCTGGTGTAAGGGTCATGAAAGTGGTCAATCGATATAATGAGGTCGAGGTAACAGACTGCAATTATTCAATCATTCCTTCTCTAATCAGGCCACTATGTTCCTTATTCACAACAACATGGTCTTGTTGGAATTTGGGTGACATTCTACTTTTGGAATAAAGACCCTGGACGCAGAATCTCAGGGAGGGAAAAATATTGGGTAAATCACAGGTAAGGAGTAGGAGATAAAGGTAAGAGTATGAAAGTAAAAGGGCACATTTAACGTTTAGGGATGGTGGTGTGAGAGAGGTATCCCCAGTGAATTTATTTTGAATGAAAAATTCCATAGGAAATTCCAGAAAGAAAATTAGGAAACAGCAATTTCTCGAGATTAAATACTTTCGATCTCAGAGTGCTTAAATAATCCAGAAAAAAACGCAGTGTGATGTCAGCCACATCAATTTTAGTCGTTAGGTATTGTTTCTCGAGGAAGCCGTACATTGATAGCTCTATCATCCGAGCAGTATGGCTCAGAGGCCTGAAGCCTGTCATCTCTCTGGTGCGATCAACCACCTCCCTGAGTCTCTACAGACCTAAGAGAAGCAAGGGACCTCAGGGATGGCCCGGCACCAGCAAATGCCTATCTCCCCTGTCAGCGGCTGGTCTCAGGAGACCTGCGCTGACAGGGAAAGGAAGGCCATGCTGACGAGCTCCATGTAGTGGGATTTTGTATGTGTGGTGCAAGGGGACGAACAGGGCCTGTTGAGGGCGTTGAAGATGGATGGCAGGAGATGAGGTATTTTTTTCTCCATTTTTTGGGCAGCGAACTGAAGAGGGCGATGGGGGTGGATGGGAAGGACACCAGGGGCTGTATAACAATAAGTGCCCGGGGGGGCGCAACATGCGTTTGCGCCCACTTTGTGCGATCCCCGTGGCACTTTGGTATTATAGAAGGGGATGCAGATGCTTGTGCATCCCCTTCACTAATACCAATTGCACTGGCGCACTTAAAGCGCCAGCGCTATCTTCAGAGGGTGTTCCCTCATTTGCATAGGCGTGTGCCCTATACCAATGAGGGAATTCCTTTGACTCTGCACCCGCGGCATATTACAGAGGCATAGAAGCCCTCAGGAGTGCGCCATTTAAAAGGTGGCGCACTGTCAGTGCGACTCCTGAAAGTAGCCCTCTGCAGGGGGCAAAGGGGGTCCCATGGACCTCCAGATATCCCCTTGCAGGTGGGTGCAGTCACTGACTGCACCCGCCTGCAATAGGATCTCTATTCTCCTGTAAAAGTACAGGCGGGTGCCACATGCACTGTGAAAACACAGAGCAGCGCGATTTCGCGGCTGCCCTGGGGGCAGCGGATACATCCTAATAGCGCTCATATTTTTTTTAAATGTGTGCAGGGGAGCGGAGGTGAATGCATAGGGTGGTCGTGGGTTGGGTGGCTGTACTCCAGGGTGTGCCAGGCTCCCTCCTTGCTCCTCTGCCACTGTGCTGCTCATCTGAGAAGGGTAAGAGGGTATGGTGGAGGGGCCGATGGGGCAGGGGGGTGGCACACAGAACATGAAACTTTGCAAGGATATCTGTGACAAAAAGAGATATTTTTCACCTTGGTGTTCTGAGTGACATCATAGACAGCAGAGCTTCATTTTGTTTAATTTAATGTCCTTGAGAACCCCCCCCCCGTGTAAAGCATCTCGATTATTGTAAATCACCTACCTATATAATTCCGAGGGCCTGATTCACAAAGATAAACTTAGTTTTTGTGTAAGTTTATGATTGTTTGCTATTCACAAAGGTATTTTACGGGTAGTATCTTTACGACTGCAGAGTCTCCGCACACACAAAGATAAGACTGTCCTATCTTTTTATGTGCAGAGACCCTGCAGTCATAAATACACTGCAAGTAAAATGCCTTCGTGAAAAGCAAACAATCGTAAACTTTCACAAAGTGTAAGCTTCCCTTTGTGAACATGGCCCCCAATGTTATCAGAATAAAGGCAGAACGAAAGCAACAAAAAGTAAATCTCCTATTCAAAAGGAATGTCAGTGCTGCACACTAAGATGAAGAGAGGAGAACAACAAGCCCATGAGGCTTTCATAAACACCATTTTAGAATGAGGCTAGCAGCGACACTCTGGGGCTGTCAGCACCGTGAAACTGAAAGGTTACATCTGACCGGAACAGCCAGAGGAGCTGCAAGAACCAGCATGAACAGGAGGCCGGACAATGACTCAGAAAAGAACAGGTCGCCAGGGGTTGCCCATTCTCATGTATGAATTTGTAAGGTGTTTGTAGCAGTTTCCTTTGATAAAAACCGCACCATCTCGCCAAGTAGCAGGGGACCACCCTGACATTTATTGATGCATGCTCCAAGCATCTGAAGTAGATGGGATACAAGCTGAGCCTGTGATTTACTCAACATCAAAGGAGCCCCGTGCTGCAGAAAAATCAACGTGCGATCAGGAGGGCCAGTGGGCGTGAGCGTTTCCCCCTCAGGAAACACCTTCTGAATATTTTTCCTATAACTATATCAAAATGGATCATAGACTAATTACTCACTAGAGCCAGGCAGTTGGTTGCTGCCCATCTTAATTAACATATTTTGCTCAAGATGTGCCATCTTAGAGAAAATATTTCTGAAACAGCGCCTGCCTTGGGTCCTACTGCCAAGCTGAAATATTTGCTCAAGAGCAACTAAAAGTCTGTGCGGGTGCTTCAGTGGCACAAAGTTATGCAAACAGCAGAGTCAATCATCTTTCGAGCTCTAAACGTTAACCATTGCACCACGACAAAACGGCATTGCCCAATGAAGGGTTAACCTGATGCTAACGCATGCAAAGGCAGTGTGTCTGGGGTGGTCACATGCTAACACCCCTAGATATTAATGCAAAGCCTGATCAACTACCATGCAATGCCCCGGCTTTGTGTTACAGCTTAATGCCAAGTGAAACAACATGTAAATGATTGTCCAAGTCCTACCTCACATATAGAGCCTAGATGTTACACACGTGCTTTATCTGCTAGCTCACATCTAACACGGCTTGCCTGTCTGCACCTGTTTTTCCATGGGACATTGTTCTGGAATGTGTCCTTGAGAATAAATCCTACCGACAACATTCCAGGCTCCGGTTTGCACCATGGCCCAAGGCTGAACCTCATATTAAACAGGCATGTTTGCTTGAGCGCAACTGGAGATATCATTGGCCGGCAACTCTCTTATCCTAGCCCTGCTCATATTTCTATCATTCGTGCATCGCAGCGCTGCTATTTTTCGTACAGTGCTCCACTGGATAGAGGAGTGGCCAATAGTGTCAGGACATTTTTACCCTCATCTCTCTTTTTTTAGTCCATTTATTTTACATTTGGGATCTGGAAAGTGAAGTCTCTGTTCTTTGTCTCTTGGTGGTGTAGACTGGGGTTATCTGAGGCAACAATGATGGGGGTTAAACCGGCTGTACAGAAAGGGTGAGTGGATTATCTTTGGACGACCGCTTCTCGTTATTCACAATTTTTGGTGCATATATTCATAGACTATATTGTTGTGATTTCCTTTCTTATGTAATTGTTGTTGCCCATTAAGCGCTCATATATTTATTGCCTTTTTCTGTTCTCTTTACTGTGAGCTACTATATGATATATATTGTTGTAACATCACTTGGCCCATTTCCTTATCGCCCTGTTCCCTAGTGGACTTGGAACATTCCACTCCCATTGTCCGTTCTGTTTTACAGCTATGGCAGTTACTGTGACTCTGAGGTTGTGACTCGAAGTTATTAAATCTTCCGGTCACCTATTATTGTTGCTTCATACTTATTTTCAACATATATCTAGACTGGGTCTCATTAGGCAGGTACATGTTCGCTGGAATTCCAGGTAGGTGCTGCCTCAAGAGACATGGGGCCAGATGTACGACCATGACAATTTGCGACTCCCAAATTGCGCTCGATTGCGAGTCGCAATTTGCGAGACGCAAAATGCCATGTACAACAGTGTCTGAGACACTGTTTGCGATTCCCAATGGGGTCGCAAATCGCAAATTGCATGCCTCATGAATATTCATGAGGCACTTGCAATTTGCGACCCCATTGGGAATGGCTGGCCCTCCCAGGGATGGTGGCCTGCTGGGTTCAGCAGACCTCCAAGTCTGGAACTGCTTTTAAATAAATCAGTTTTTTTTAAAATGCAGCCCGTTTTCCTGCATTTAAAAAAAAAAAAAATGAAACGTTTTTGTTTTATTTTTTAAGAGCAGGTAGTGGTCCCTGGGACCACTGCCTGCCCCTAAAAAATATTTTCCCCTGCAATTGCAATGGGGAAGGGGTCCCCTGGCCCTGGGTACCCCTTCCCATTTGCGAGTGCATTACCAATCTCTTGAAGAGTGCGGTAAATTGCGAGTGTTTTGCGACTGCAAAACATTCATACATGGGGTAGAGAGTCGCTATTAGGAAGGGACGCCCTTAAAACGCCCCTTCCTAATAGCGAGTCGCAATTTCTATTTATCAAGTCGCAAATAAATTGCGACTCCCTCAATAGGAATTGTACATGGCCCTATTCGTTTTTGCATGCGCAAACGGGTCGCTAACCCTTTTGCGCATGCAATTTAGGGTCGTACATCTGGCCCATGATTTTGCATCTCTCTACAGAATGTCAGGAGGGAGTGTGAAAGCCTGATTGGGGGAATGAAGGCATTTCAGAGTCGTATAGCATGAGAACACCACTTGTGTGTCTTTGCTTTTGGGTTTTTTTGTTTTTATTTTTCTTGATGGAAGAGATTTATATTTCAATTCTTTATTGAGTTTTGCCACCCACTCTTAATGTGATCCAGCTCATCCTAGCCTTAACACAGATGGTACCCCTTGCTCCAATCGAAGTGCATACAAAACGGACTTCACCCAGTCTATCCATAAATCAACTATTTAATCTCACCGATTAATAGGTACACCTTGTCGCCTAACCTCAGCTGCATAAAAACAGAACTATGTCTAATTTGTATGTACTGTAGCTCATGCATTAAAAGTCAAATTTATGTCCTCTGTATGAAGGTATATTGTGTGAAATTCAGTATAGGATTACAATGTGGGCTTCTCTGTTGGTGTATTGTACAAATATCTGATGCAGTTCACCAACCAGGATCTGCACTTGACTCTACGTGCGGATGGCTAATGCACTCTTGAGTACCTTCCGGATTGACAACGAGTATTGACAACATTTATGTTTCCTGTTAGCTACTCACATATATGTTTCTAGTTTTTACTGTTTTCTAGTTGATGTAACGTTTGTAAAGCACTCTGATACCCTTCCAGTTTCTAGTTCACGCTATATAAAACTTTATAAATAAAATAAAGTAAATATCGCTAAGGCACCTTTAGATGTCAGAGTATGCAATTCTAATTCCACCCACCTCAGTGTTTCTTTCTGCATCTTAATACTATATATCTTGTGAGCAAATTGGTTGGCCAACATGTATTTTTCTGTATGGGGAATACATAAGGTCTCTGCCAGATCTTATTTATCAACGTAATCTCTTGCCCCCGCTGCAGCGTTTGCTAGGGGATGTGCGTCACTGGAGGACAATGTCACTCTCCCTATTACGGAGAGCTGCCCTCTTTAAAATGATGGGTCTCCCCCGATTCCTATATATCCTGCAAAACACACCATACCCAGTTCCGTCACATTTTTTCCTGACAGTAGACAGCGAACAAAGGATACTATTATGGAATGGGAAGCCGCCGAGAGTAGCACTTCAGAAACTGGTACGGGATGGTATGATGGGGGCATTGCACTACCCGAAGTACGGAAATATTATTGGGCAGCGCAGCTCGTAGCCATTAACCAATGTGTGTATCTGTCAGGAAAACGATTGCCTGCTTGTCTAAATGTCTACCTGATCTGAGAAGACGCAGAAATTCTTGGTATCCCCAGTGGTTGCGGTGACATCCCCATCTCTGGCTTCTGTTACGGAGGCTGCTGCTTGCATTCGCTCTCACTGGGCAAAAGACAATTCAAGATGGTGGCCGCCACAGTACCCTGGTTCTGCGAACGGTAAGGCAGACGCCTTGTCAAGATTGGACACTGGGTCTAAAAGCAGAGAAATAAAAGAAATTCCAATCATACCTGCAGACAAATTTGCTTGTGCCTTACAATTCCCAGAAATAAAGGAGAACATTTGAGAAGCCATGTCAGAAGAAGAAATTTTGAATTGGGTTAAGGAAGATTAGGACAGAAAGATCTATGAGAACCTACCTTACTTCAAAGAGGCCTTGTACTTACCCACTCAAGAGTTACCAGAGTCTGCTCTTCAGGCGTGTCATGATGACCCTCTAGCTGGTCACAAATGGATTCAAAAGACCACAGAGTTGTTGAAGAGATATCTTTGGTGACCTGCAATGACTCCTCAAGTAAGACAATACATTCACACCTGTGATAAGTGTATACGAGGAAAGACTAACAGGTAGGCCCCAGAAGGGAAACTCCAGCCCCTCCCCACTGCTCCTTATCCCTGGCACACCATAAGTATGGATCTCATTGTAGACTTACCTTCAAGTCAAGGTCATGACACCATATCGGCCTTTGCAGATACATTCTCGAAGATGAGTCATTTTATCCCACTAAAAAAGATCCCAAAGGCTCCTCAATTGACCCAGTTATTTTCACAACACATAGTCAGGGCACATGGCATTCCAGTAGTTGTAATCTCAGACAGAGATACCCAGTTTGTTTCTCAATTTTGGAGATCCTTCATGCAGCAATTGGGGATAGGCTCACGATTCTCCACCAGCTACCACCCAGAAACGGATGGTAGGACTGAAAGAGTCAATCAGGAAATAGAACAGTATCTCCGTCTGTATCTTCTTGATCAAGATGGTGAATGACCTGACCTGATTTGGACTGCGGAATTTGCGTATAACAATGCGGTTCATGCCTCCACAGGTTATTCCCCATTCTACTTGAATTCAGGTAGGCACCCGAACATCATCTTGGGAAAGTCTGATGATTCAGTCCCTGCAGTGGCTGACTTGAGTAAAAGAATCCAAAGAACTTATCAGTCAGCTAGGAAACACCTGGTTCAGGCTAAAGTCTCCTATAAAATATACACTGACACTAAAAGAAGGGACAATCCTAATTACTCAAAGGGAGATAAGGTCTGGTTGTCCACTCGACATTTACACCTTAAGGGAAACAAAAAATTCCAACCCAGATTTTTGGGCCCCTTTACAGTGAGTAAGATCATGAAACCAGTAGCTGTAAAACTCAGATTGCCCCCTCAGATGAGGATTCACCCGGTTTTCCATGTATCTCTACTTAAGAAAAGCCCTTCAAATTTCAGAACAACCACACCTCTAGATCCAATCACTATAGACTCCCATTATGAGTATGAAGTTAACAGAATTTTAGATTAGAAAATCAAGAAGGGAAGGTTATTTTACCTTATTGATTGGAAAGGTTTTGGTCCAGAAGAGAGATCCTGGGAACCCTCTCAAAATGTGCATGCTCCACGACTAGTTAAACAATTTCACAACACTTCTCCCAATAAACCCTCTTTTGGGGAGCATTCTTTGGAGAGGGGTACTGTCAGGAAAACGATTGCCTGCTTCTCTAAATATCTACCTGATCTGAAAAGACGCAGAAATTCTTGGTATCCCCGGTGGTTGCGGCGACGTCCCCATCTCTGGCTTCTGTTACAGAGGCTGCTGCTTGCAATCGCTCTCACTGGGCAAAAGACAATCCAAGATGGCGGCCGCCACAGTGCCCAACATCAGTGCTCTAGTCTTTTGACTTTGTCCTCGAGCAGCAGTGTTCCTATGGCGCGCTCGCTCTGTGAGCTGCGCACTTCAACTGCAGTCTGAGGAGGAAGAGTAGTGTTCCGTTATTGCGCTCGCCCAATGAGTGTAACCCTTGCAGTATAATCCTGATTTTTGGTCTCCGCCTTCGCGGAGCGGTGTGCACAACCCTTATTTGAAGAAGAGTAGTGTCTCAAGATTTCCTGAGGAGAAACTCCTTCTGTGAAGAACAGAAACCCTGAGAAAGTATTCGCTAACTTTGAGAGAACTTCTTAAGGACAGTAAGATTAGAGTTTACATTGTGAACTGTGGAGATTTAAAACTTCCTCTTAGAAATTCGTTATTGTTCTTTTAAAACTCTGCAGTTAATCCTTATGCCTGTCAAGAGAACAGATTCTTTTCCAGATAGTGGTGACTTAATTTTGCGTTTTCTTGCATGAATGAAAATAAATCAGCGCAAGTTCAGGAATACATACACAGAATTGTTCATACAGAGAAGCAAGCCTACAAATGATTCAGGTAGGTGAAAGGTAGAATGGAATGAGTCAGAACAAGTGTGAATAGAGTAGGGTAGTAGAAGTAATTTTGTCTAACCATTCACTCTACAGGATTCGCCATCACTTCTTCTCACATAGAACACACCCACATCTACATACATAGAAGAACTGAAAGGAAGTGGGAGGTTGGCAGATTCATGATTCCAGAGGCAGTCTCTCTTTTCTATTCCCATTCCCCTTTCCCCCCTTTGGGTGTGAGTGCAGACTTGTTGTTCCCACTGGCAGCTGCGGTTGAGACTGGGGAGTAGTCGTCTGCTCCTGTGGATTCTGGCACGCAGGTAAGATTCCTGACAGAATCAATCGCCAGACGAGCCCGCTTACCGAACGGATCGGCAGGTATTAGGCAAAAGGGGCTACACCAAAGCGTCTTTACACCGCACCCAGGCATCTATACCTGACGGGCCCAACAGAGACTGCCGTCCAACTTTGGCACAAGGCCCATAAACAGATGGGATGGAAAAACAAAATAACACAGTACACCCTACTGTGGGATGCGGAAAGGTTAGGCAACATGGGCAGATTCGGTGGCTTTGACAGATGGGATCAAATAGGCATATCCTGCGTGGCCGACCTATGGGCGGGGGGCATGATACCCTTCGCAACACTCCAATGAGAATATGAGCTAGTAGACGCAGAGAATTTTGGAAGAATGATCATTTTGGCCAGGGAGATACGGCCGGCCATAGACAATGGTAGCCTGGGCCATATCGGAACGCAGTTTTCAAACCAGTCCATCACCCGCCCAAAGTTAGCCCGCAATAATTCAACAGGGTCCCTACTTACTCAGATGCCCAAGTATTTGGTCGAACCGGAGGCCCACCTCAGTGGATATTCTGTGGGGAAGGGCAGGGTTGACTCCGCTAAAGGAAAGATGATGAATTTGGCCCAATTAACTTGTATGCCAGAATAACCTCCAAACCTCACCTCCTCCCGCGTTAAGGGGCCCAAGTTGGTCTGCGGGTCCTGCACATAAAGGGTAACATTGTCCACATATAGAGATACAACCAGACCTCAGGATATCAAGCCAATTCTTCTCTCCGCATGGTGTTGGCGCAGCCATGTGGCGAGTGGCTCCAGTGCCACTGCAAACAGCAGGGGGGATATGGAACACCCCTGCCTCGTGCCGCGTGCTATCGGGAAGGATGGTTCAGAGACGAGGCCGTTAAGCCATATGCGGGCTGTGGGAAGAGAGTATAAAAGTTGAATCTATGCAATGAATTGGGCCCCCAGACCAAGCCTCCACAACAATGGGAAAAGCAATGTCCATTCCAATTAATCGAATGCTTTCATAGCGTCCCGTAATGCCGCTGCACCAGTGATCTGTGGGTGGCGATGATGCATTACTGCGGAAAGGGCTCGGAGATTATGTGAGGTCGACCTCCCCAGAATAAAACCAGATTGGTCAGGCCGCACCATCACCGGGAGCAGCAGCCAGTTTGCCAGAAACGTAGCAAATATTTTATTGTCGGCATTGATAAGGGATAGGGGCCGGTAGGAATCGCATTGGTCCACCGGCCTGTCTGGTTTGAGTAGTGTGACTGTAACGACTTCTCTTAAAGCTGGAGGAAGGGATATTGTTGTAATGGCATCTCGGTACATATTGAGAAGCTTGGGGGCTAAGATCTGGGAATATTCTTTGTAAAAGGGTGTGCTGAGCCAGTCAAGGACAGGAGCCTTGTCTGTGGGCAGACTTGCGAATATCTGGGTTATTTTCTCCACAGTGATAGGGGAGCTCAGGAATTTCTGTTGGGCATTCGATAACCAGATGACTTGTATAGTGTCAAAGTAAATCTGGAGGTCTGCGGGGCTTGTCACAGGGGTGGCAGAATATAGGCAGGTGTAAAAAGTAACTATGGTGTTCATGAGTTCAGATGAAGAAGAGCAGAGAAGGCCCTCTGGGTCATGGAGCTCCGACATATAAACGGAAGCATGTGACTTCCAGAGCAATCCAGCCAGAGTCCTCCCAGTGTGGTCTCCCTCTCCATAGTGTTGTGCCTGAGTCTCCCTACCCAGGTAATGCATTTCACGTGTCGCTTCCGTTTGATATTTAGTCATCTTGGCGTGGATGCCAGCCATAGCGGCAGGGTTGTTAGAGTGGAAAAGGTCTGATGATAGGGCACCAATGTTGGATTCCTGTTTCGCGAGCGACCCGCGGATAGCCCTGAGGATGCTATTCTGCTTAGCAATGCATATGCCCCTATGACCACTTTGAAAGACTCTCATAAAGTAGGGGGAGAGTCGACGCAGCCAGTGTATTGTTCAAAGTATTCTATAATGGCTGCCCTAATTTCTTCTTTGAAAACTGCGTCTCGTAGCGCACTGGGTGGGCGAAGCCAGGTGAATGCGTGGGGGAGGGTGTGAGGTATCTGTACGGCCAGCAGCACGGGTGCATGATCGGAGAGGGTATGTGGCAGATGGGTAATAGACGTTGCCCATTCGTGCACATCTGTAGAGGTCAGCCAGAAGTCAATTCTGGACCAAGCATTCTGGCATGTAGAAAGGCAGGTACCCTTGCACGCGTCTTGGTTTACAGTGCCGCAGATATCTACAAGATGATTGTCTAGCATAATCGTGTGTAGGGTGTTAGCTGCTAAGGGGTGAGGGCGTAGGGAGCTGCCGAACCTGTCCAGGGAGTCCTTCAATGGAACATTAAAGTCTCCCTCTATACTATGGACCGGAGACCAATTTCAGCGATCAGGCGCCATACCTTTGCAAAGAACTTGGGGTCATCAGTGTTGGGCCCGTATATGGCTGCCAGTGTGATAGGATGTTGGCAGAGGGTGCCGGCTAATATGACGTATCATCCCTCTGCGTCACTGAAGCAGTGGGATGTCTGCCACAGTAGGCCTTTTTTAATCAGGATGGTGACCTCCCAGGCGTAGTTGGAGAATGTGGAGGAGTAAGTGGCCCCCCATCCACGTGGAAGGGGTCCAGAAGTTGGAGCCTTAGCAAGATGGGTATCCTGTAAGAAGCAGATGTCAATTTTGTGTCTTATGAGGTAGGCATGCATCATTAAGCGTGCGCAAGTTCCATGTAGGGCAAGACACAGTGGAGTTCCTAACCGGGGCTTGTCAGGGAGTGAACAGACGTATGCCTGACCAAGTGTAGTCTACTAGGACCCACAGCATTGTAGGTGTCAGATGTGTAATGTCTTCGCTCTGTGATGTGTCTGGGCATAACTGCATGCCAACAATTTTCCAATAGCCACAAACCCCTCCACCCCCCTTCTCAGCTTCGAAAAATAGTCGCTTGCCCACCCACTATCCACACCAACCCCGCCAAACAGGTTGTGAAAACCCACCACATGAACCAACAAGCCATACACTGAGCCGACAAACCCACCTTAGGGGCAGGGTGGCTGAGCAGTGAACCCATGAGAGCTCCAAGATCGATGCAAGCCTGACCAAATGTGTGCAAAGATATCTAACAATGACATTGCATACCTAAACATTGTAACAACTCTCGTGGGACAGTATACTTTAATGGAGAGGCGCTTTCAACCCCTCCCCTCTGCCAGCGAGGCGTCAGCATCTTATGATCCCAAGACATCAGTCGTTGTCGCTGAGCTGCGCTCCCTGCAAGGAATGCGGCGAAGCGGCCCGGGAGCTATTGTATTTAGCTTTCTGTTTGGCGAATTTCAGGGCCTGCTTGGCTCTGTAAAATAGTATGACTTGCCCTCCTGTGAGATCTTCAGCTTTGCAGGGTACAAGAGGGCATATGGTATGCCCGCCCGTTGGAGCATTTTCTTGGCAGGTAGAAAGTCCCAGCAGGCTGCCTGTACCGCTAGGGTGAAATCGGGTAGAAGGATACTGTGTTACCTTGATGTTGGATTTGTCCCTTTTCATGAGCCAGCCGTAGGATCGTGTCCCGGTCTTTGTAATTCAGCAAGTGGGTAATAATAGGTCAGGGGGAAGCCCCAACCGGCGGGTTGGTGCCGAGCAATCTATGGGCCCTCTTGACAATGAAGACAGGTGAGAGGTTCGCTCCAAAAATCTCCCATAGCAAAGTTTCAACAAAGTCTTCCATTCTTTGGTATAGCAGTGGTCTTGGGGGCTCCCACTATGCAGAGATTGTTGCGTTGGGAGCGGGCCTTGAAATCCTCATTTTTAGCCTTAATGAGCTCAAGCACTCTCTCCATGTGCAGGAGATGCTCCTTCGAGTCAGCTTGGAGGTCGTCCACATCAGACACACGAGTTTCTAAATGGTCAAGTCTTGCATCATGTGTGTCAACTCGCTTTTTGATGTGATCGAGGTGTGAGGAGTGCAAGTCTAGTTTAGAGTCTATTCATTTCAAACTGGCCTTGACATCCAGGAGTATCTCTTGAAGATATGCGTCCGGCTCACCAACCTCCTCCATCCTCGCCGAGTCAATCTCCTGATCTGAGGTATTGTCACCTTTTCAGGTGGAACGCCGTTTTTCAAAGGAGATCTTTGTCTGCCTCCCGTCATGCTTGTCCATTGTGCTGTGACGTGAGGGAAGAGTCCAATGGCAGTTTATCCGTGATGTGCAATGCCAATGGCCGAGTCGATGATCGTAGATGGGTGGACTGGCACACAACCGCAGATCTCAGCAGGGAAGCCTCCTCATCACCTGTCTAAATGGCCACCAAAGACCTGCCGCACCTCCTGACTCCAGTCGAACAGGAGGGGCCCAAGTAGGCTCTAATGCCAGGTAAATATTCCCTGCGATACTTCCAGGAGACCACAGGTGTGCTATAGGCCCAGAGGAGGTAACAAGCAGAGGCTAAGGTCCAGCCAAGAGTGACTCACAGCCCGCAGGTCTGGCACAGTGGAGTGGTTGCTGCACCGGAGGCCTCGATAGCCCAAAACACCAGGTGAACAGAGCCCCCCATGGGGAAAAGCCGGTATCCGTTGCGGGCACACGTCCTGCCCTCACCTTAGGTTGATAGGAATAGAACACGTGGTTAAAGTGTAATCCCCTTCACAAGGTTAAAGTGTAATCCCATTCATGAGGTTAAAGTGTAATTCTAATCACAAGATTAAAGTGTAGTCCCATCAGGAGGTTAAGGTGTAATTCCATTGACGAAGTTAAAGCGTCGTTCCACTCATAAGGTTAAAGTGTAGTCCCATTCACAAGGTTAACGTGTAATCCCATTCACTAGGTAAAAGTGTTATCCCATTCATGAGGTTAAAGTGTAGTCCCATTTACGAGGTTAAAGTGTAGTCCCATTCACGCGGTTAAAGTGTAATCCCATTCACGAGTTTAAAGTGTAATCCCATTCACAAGATAAAAGTGTCGTCCCACTCATGAGGTTAAAGTGTAATCCCATTGATGAGGAGGTGAAAGCGTCATTCCACTCACAAGGTTAAAGTGAAGTCTCATTCACGAAGTTAAAGTGTAATCCCATTCGTGTGGTTAAAGTTTAAACCCATTCACAAGGTTAAAGTTTCGTCCTACTCATGAGGTTAAAGTGTAGTCCCATTCATGGGGTTAAAGTGTAATCCTATTCATGAGGTTAAAGTGTTATCCCATTCACGAGGTTAAAGTGTAATCCCATTCATGATGATAAAGAGTAGTTCCATTCACGAGGTTAAAGTTTTCCCATTGACGAGGTTAAAGCATAGTCCTATTCATGTGGTTAAAGTGTAATCCCTTTCACGAGGTTAAAGCTTCGTCTCACTCACAAGGTTAATGTGTTTTCTCAATCACGAGGTTAAAATGTTCTCCCATTCATGAGGTAAAAGTTTTGTCCCATTCACGAGGTTAAAGTGTAGTCCCATTCACGAGGTGAAACTGTAGTCCCATTCACAAGGTTAAAGTGTGATCCCATTCACAAGGTTAAAGTGTCGTCCAATTGACGTGGTTAAAGTGCAATCCCATTCACAAGGTTAGGTGTAGTCCCATTCACGAGGTTAAAGTGTAATCCTATTCACGAGGTAAAAGAGTCGTCTCTTTTTAAGGTTAAAGTGTAATCCCAATGATGAGGTTAAAGTGTAATCTCATTTACGAGGTAAAAGTGTTATCCCATTCACGAGGTTAAATTGTAATACCAATGATGAGGTGAAAGTGTAATCCCATTCACAGGGTAAAAGTGTTATCTCATTCACGAGGTTAAAGTGTAATACCAATGATGAGGTGAAAGTGTAATCCCATTCACAAGGTAAAAGTGTTATCTCATTCACGAGGTTAAAGTGTCATCCCATTCAGGAGGTTAAAGTGTAGTCCCATTCACAAGGTGAAACTGTAGTCCCATTCTGCGGGGTTGAGAAGGCACCATTCCCACCTAGTCCAATTTCCGTTTCTCACTTTCCTTTTTTGTAACATAAACATCCTGAATACAAGCAACATGTGGTCATTATAATCACAGAAATGTGAGCATCTCTTTTCGCTTAGCATAATGTTTCGAAGTGTTCAAGTTAAGTAAGAGTACTTTTAAAGATATGTGATGTGTGAGGCACATATGAGGTAAAAAAATTATATTTGCCCATCAACTCAATAATTGCATAGGGAGAATCACAAGGCAATTCACCCTTTCACCAATAGTATTCCTAGTGTTTGATGTCTGCTTGGGAAAGTTCTGGTTAGGTGGGTGAAGATACGTGTGTCCTCTAACCTCAAGGAGGATGAAAGTGATTGTTTAAATGAGTAGGAGTGTGACAACTAGAATGAAAGACTATCTCCTTTCACAGTGTGGGGAATCTACTTACTAGGTAAGAGATCGAAATCTACAAGGAAAGTTTAGCACTATAGTAAGGCATCATACAAAAGCATAAACTGTGAAATCAGAAGGGCTTACAATCGTCCAACTCAGATCAACGGGCTACTTCTTAATCATTACTAAGCCATAAGCCATTTTGACAGGTATGTACATAGAGAAGTCACTCCCCAATCCCAAGGGAAAAATCCCCAAGATACAAACACATGAAAAACATGTTTATTTTGACAAACAGGATACAGAGGAAAACCAATCCCATGTCCCCCATCATGTTTGAGAGGCAATTCAAATATACAAAGGGGAACTGTTAATAGTTTCCTGGTGCACAATTGAAAAAGAAAGAGCTTACTCCTTGTGTGGTTACAAGTACCCATTAGGAGCAAATAGCAGTCCACTCACTTTAAACTTTACCATCCTCATCATACCCAGTAAGTCTTCAGAGGTGATCTAGATTTATCTCTTGGTTCAGCATGTCATTTGTACTAAATTTCCTCCCTGTGTGACCATGATTGCAGTTGTTGTTTTGGTCACTTCTGTCTCAACTGATCCAACAGAAAGTTTTATGTATTTCCAATTTTTTCAGAAGCATTTCCATCCTGCAGGTGGGGAGTGGGGCAGTGTCCATCATCTCCTTAGGATGGGTCTTAGTCTTATTAGCCCTAGCTGTTGCCTCAAAGAGTTGTGCTGGTTTCACCTTAGGCATCAATAACTGGAGGTACCCGTAACCCACAGAACTGGATGAAAAGTGCAATGACAATACCAAGGTATACCACTTAGTCCAACTGTGGCACAAGAGCAACAATAAGGAGGATTCCAGGTCACTAGTCTTCGCAACTCAATTCAAGCGTTAATGTGATCTCAATCAAATTTAGTCAGTCTATGTATCACAAAAATATAGACCCAGGTAAAAGTGAGTATCCTCCAGCAGAATGAGCTACAAACACATTTTCAAAATAACATCAGCTTGAATTGCTCTGCTGGGTACACAATGTTGGTCAGTTCGCTCAGCATTGAAAGCATTAGCCTGGAGTAATCATGGTTGCCACTGATTTTCATATCCAACCCTCTTTCTATGATGGTGAGAAAGCTTGATTGAGGACCGCACTGATGAAGGGCTCCTCAAATGGGGCCCAATGTACGGGACGGATAACCCTGCTCAATCAATCAATCAGGCGTTTGTTAGGCGCGACTACTCACCCGTAAGGGTCTGAAGGCACTGGGGGGCGGGGGTGTTGGCAGGTTCCAGTCCATCAAGGGGGGGGTCTGTCGAAGAGTCAGCTTTTGAGGTTTCTTGCGAAGATGGGGAGCGATGTTGTCTGTCTGAGGTGGAGCGGAAGGGCGTTCCAGGCTCTGGCCGCGAGGAAGGAGCGGCCTCCCGATCTGGTCTTTCTGGTGCGGGGGACCACGGCGTAGGAGAGCTGGGCTGATCGTAGGGTCCTCTGGGGTGCGTGGAATTTGAGTCGGCTGTTCAGGTATGCTGGTCCGGTGTCGTGGAGGGCCTTGTGAGTGTGGGTGAGCATCTTGAAGGTGACTCTAGCTTCGATGGGGAGCCAGTGGAGTGTGCGCAGGTGCTGGGAGATGTGGCAGTGTCTTGGCAGGTCGAGGACCAGTCTTGCGGCGGCGTTGTGGATGTTCTGTGGCTTGCGGGTGAGGTTTTTGTTTATTCCGGCATAGAGTGCGTTGCCGTAGTCGAGTCTGCTGGTGACCAGGGTGTGAGTGACGGTCTTTCTGAGTTCGAGGGGGATCCATTTGAGGGTCCTACGTAGGAGGCGGAGGGTGTGGAAGCAGGAGGACGATACGGAGTTGATCTGGCGGTCCATTTTGAGCTTGGAGTCCAGGATGATTCCCAGGTTGCATGGGTGGTCCGTGGGAGTGGGCGGGCTTCCGAAGGTGGGGGGCCACCATGTGTCGTTCCAGGCATCGAGGTTTGGGCCCATGATGAGTACTTCTGTTTTGTTTGTGTTTAGTTGTAGGCAGCTGTTTTTCATCCATTTGGCGACGGCTTCCATGCCTTCTCGAAAGTTGTGTCTGGCGGTATTGGGTTCGGTGGATAGGGAGAGGATGAGTTGGGTGTCGTCTGCGTATGACACAATGTTGAGTCCGTAGGTTCTGACGATGGGGGCGAGCAGACCCATGTAGACGTTGAAGAGCGTAGGGCTGAGGGAGGACCCCTGGGGGACTCCGCAGGTGGTTGGTGTAGGGTCTGAGAGGAAAGGGGGCGTCTGACCCGCTGAGTTCTGCCAGAGAGGAAGGAGCGGATCCAGTCGAGGGCCTTGTCTTGGATCCCTGCGTCGTGGAGTCTGCGTATTAGGGTGCGGTGAGAGACTGTGTCGAACGCCGCTGAGATGTCGAGGAGGATGAGGGCTGCTGTTTCTCCTTTGTCCAGTAGGGTGCGGATGTCGTCTGTTGCGGCGAGGAGGGCGGGGAGGGCGGTTTCCGTACTGTGGTACTGCTCTGTTTGCACACTTGCTGTAGGCCAGACAGGAATCACTGTTACCCAAATGAACTCCTTGTCGCACGTGATTACCTGCTCTGGCACCTACATGAGTAGTTTAGATCACCTATCTGCACACTGATCCCCCCAATGGCAACGATTTCATCACTGTTGCGTATTTAAAGCAAAAATTGTTTGCTACTATTTTTCATGTCCAGTCTTTCTTCTATGTTGATGCGAAAACTTGGTTGGAGAGCACATTGTTGAAGGACACAGCAAGTGGGGCCTAAAGTATGGGACAGATACCTCTGCCCTCCTTGTACTTTTGTGGAGTGCCAGAGAGGAATTACAGTTACCCCAACGAACTCCTCGCAGACAGCATACTCCTCAGCTGACCTGTGGCCTAGTAGTTTTGGCGACCATCAGCTCATCTATCTCTTTCAATGGTGCAGTTCTGTTACTGATGATGATGAGATCAGGCACAAGGCATCCTTAAACCATTGTTAAAGTTTTCCAAGTCGGGCCCAGCTCTAATTAGGCCGGGCGGAATTACAATTTCGCTCAATTGTCGGCATTTTGTAACTCTGCGTGATGCATGTTACGCTGAGTTCTTGCCAAATTCTTCCAATCGGCACCTGGCAGAATTATTCAGCTGTTTGAGCCTCACACGTGTTCATGGGAACAATGCGGGGCTCCATCAACGTATGCTTGCGAGCGAGTTTTGTTAGTCATTGGTGCGATTTCCGGTCGGCGCGGACCCTTACAGTGCCATTTCGTGACCCCGGCGGTCGCAAGCGGTCGGGGCTGTTTCTCAGGTAGATTTTCTACTCAAGAACAGCTAAATCAACTAGACAATACCTTTTCGAGTGAATATTCTAAGCATGGTTCAGGTAGTTTTTTAGTGCAAAAATGTTGTTTTGTATTTTTTTTTTTGAAACAGGAAGGAAGTGCCACAGAGACTCAAACTTCCTCTTCCTGTCCCGAAGGCTCCTCCTACTGCTTTATCCAACTTCGGGTTACTTTTCATTTTGTTTTCTAGGTGAAAGGGTCG
Organism: Calotriton arnoldi; assembly: GCA_963921515.1. Lineage (NCBI taxonomy): Eukaryota > Metazoa > Chordata > Amphibia > Caudata > Salamandridae > Calotriton > Calotriton arnoldi. The sequence goes on along the minus strand of CAWUFW010016212.1, from coordinate 163,471 downwards.
CTCTCTTTGTCTGCAATTCCTGCTGCATAAATACCATTGGATTTTAAGGACTTTGCTTTTGTGATATCACAACAAGTAAGTTAGAAAACTTTTAATTCAGGGTGTTGTTTGATAGAGGGGATGCACCAGTATGTATTTGTACCTTTTGTTCAAATTTTAAGTTTGATTGTGGTTGTAGTGTGTGGACTGAAGTTGCAGCGGAGGCCTATTTTTTTGCATTCAAGTTTTAGCTTTTATAAAGAAAAAAAGGTTGCACAGTTACATACATTTTTCTCCATGTTTGTGAAATTTGCACTATTCATTTATTTTATCATATGCCCTAGTCTGTCCATGGGCCATCCAGCCAGTACGAGGCATTGGGTACATTAAACAACTGTTTCTGCGGTGCATGTTGTTTTAAAACATCTATGATTTGCATCAGGGATGGCATTGGATTAAAGGAAAAATGTGTTATTTTTGTTTTGTGTTTCACATTTTTCTCAGCAAAAAGTGTATTTGGTGGAGAAATATTGTGATGCCTTGGAAGATGTGTGTTCTTGGAAAAAATTTATAGACTTAATTTTCGTTTTTGCCATTGCTAGGATTAACAAATGTTTTCTTCTTTGTTTACCATGCCTCTTTTGTTTGCTGGCCAAGTGGCCATTTTTTTGTCTGGGCAATGTGTGTCTGTGTGTCTGTGTTTGTGTGTTTGTGTGTTTGTGTGCTGTAGGTCACCATTTTGTGTTTGTTCTCCATGCCATGTGGCCATTTTTGTGTAGTCAGTCACAATGGCCTTGCATGTGTTCTTTATTGTCCTTGCGCCCTTGCTTGTTGTTATTTGAACTTGTGACAGGTGGCCATTTTGGGTAGTTGTCAGTGTGCTTAGATCTGCATGTGTTCTTTGTTATTCATACCTTCTTGCTTGTTGTTGTTTGAACATGTGGCTGGCGGCAATTTGGTGTATCAAGCCAGTGTGCTTTTGCCATAGACCTGCGTGGGTTCTTTGTTGTCCATGTCTTCTTGCTCGTTGTTGTTTGAACATGTGGCCGGCAGCCATTTTGTGTAGCCAGCCACTGTGCTTTTCCCATAGGCCTGCATGTGTTCTTTGTTGTCCATGCCTTCTCACTTGTTGTTGTTTGACCATGTGGCCGGCAGCCATTTTGTATAGCCAGCCAGTGTGCTTTTGCCATAGCCCTGCATGTGTTCTTTTGTAGTCCATGCCTTCTCGCTTGTTGTTGTTTGAACAAAGTGGCCGACTGCCATTTTCTGTAGCCAGCCAGAATGTAGAATCCTCTTTTCTCAGTTTTCAAAGCCTTTTTTGGGACATTGATAGAAAAGGGTTATGCCTTTTATTTTTTGTTTACGTACAGTGTTTATATGATATTATATGCTTTTTCCATTTTCCTTTGCACCTCCTTGCCTTGCAAAGGAATTCTCATAGTTCCTAGTGAGACTCCAGCAATTACTTATTTTTTTACATTATTTGATTTTTCCCTGCCTCCTTGCCCGCCATAGGTCTCTTAGGCCATGGGTGCACACCAGCATTCATTTTTTAAGGATTATTCAAATTTCCCCTGCACCGCCTGCCTGCGATTAATCTCATAGGCCATAGGTGCACACCAGCATTCCTTCTTTTAAGGACTATTCATTTTTTTCCTTGCACCCGATACCTGTCATAGGTTTCTTAGGCAATAAGCGCAACCAGCATTAATTTTCTAAAGATTATGTCATTTTCCCCTGCACCCTATGCCTGCCATAGGTCTTCCAGGCCCTAGACGCACACCAACATTAATTTTGTAAGGATTATGTAATTTTCCCCTACACCTCCTGCCTATCATAGGCGCACACCAGCATTAATTTTTTAAGGATTCTGTTATTTTCCCCTGCACCCCCTGTCTGCCATAGGCGCACCAGCATTCATTTTATAAGGATTATTACATTTGTCTCTGCAAACCCTTGCCTGCCATAGGTCTCATAGGCCATAGGCACACACCAGCATTCATTTGTAAAGGATTATGTGACTTTCCTCAGCACCCCCTGCCTGCCACAGGTGTCTCACCTTAGAGGCACATAAAGCAAACTTTTAAATCTGTAAGTTGTTATCCTAATTGAAATATTATGTTATGTTTTGGATTGGAATGGATACACTATTGTTGTTAATTATTTGGGATAGCCTCACTAAATTGTATTGGCTGTAGGAATAATTCAAACTGCAAAAATGCCACGGGTCATTGAATGTTTTTCCTGTTTGCTTTTAGGTGCACAAGAGACATCACCCACAGTACTGCCAGACAGAAGGCCGGCACAAAGTAACACCACATCACACCACCTGAGTCTTCCTCTGCTTCTGCTTGTGCAGCTAAGTGCCAACTGACAGAGTTTGAAGATGGCCCCAAAGAAAGGTGTTCCTGCCAAGAAAGTAGCCAGTGAGGAAGAGAAGAAGATTCAGATTGCCACCACTGGTGTGCCACCCTCCACCTTTTTAAGGAAACGTGGTGTGCCTGCAGCATTGTACTCCAGGCACCAAGCTGGGAGCAGGACTCCCGCATCAAAGACATCACCCCAAATTGAAACCATGTCTCTCAGTGAGGCAGCCACTGCAATCATGGCGATGAGCATTGAGTCTGCATTAGATTTGTCTCAGGCGCAAAGTACCTAGTCGTCACAGGAAACTGAGCAAAGTGGACAACAGGAGCCGCAACCAGCAACAGTTCTTCCAGAAGTAGGAGCAGAACAGGAGATTGAGCGTCCTGCTTAGCAAAATGTAGCTCTTGAACCATTGGCTTCACGATCTCCAGCAAGAAAAGGGAAGGTTACTCCACCATTTTCTCCAAGCCCCCTTCCGATTATCTGGACATGGATTGGACCCTGGCTGAGTCCGAGACCCGCCATGAGAGACAAGGGAAAAGGAAAGTTCCTGAAAGCCTTAGAATTATCGAAAGTGACAATGATGATGATGAGCCAGTGATTGTCAGTATGGAAGGTGGCTTAGAGGACACCAAGATGACCCATCTTATTCAACCTGCTCAGAGAGATGTGGTTCCACCACCACCACCAGCTTCCATATTTGTAAGGCCCCACTGAGACCTGCATCTACTACTAACTCAGTCAACATACTCACTGCAGAGAGGCAAACAACACCTACGTCAAGTTCTTCAAGCAGTGGCAGTGGCACATTAAAAAGTTCCCCTCTTTCTTTACGATTAGCAAGCATGACTCCCAAAAGGGTAGTCAGGGTTCCCACCAGAAGAAGGAGAGGGAGAAAAAGAAGGAGTTCTCTGAAGGCCCCAAAATAATTCACGGGGGAAAGGGTTTCATTCCCAATCTGGCCACCAGAAATAGAGCTTCCCTGATAAGAATCCCAATGCTATAAGCGCTTCAAGTATGAGCATTACATGGGCGACCCCATTTACCCAAAAAGAGCACAGCCACTCACTGGAGGTAAGTCACCAGGGGTGGCAAGTATAGTGCTTGGAGAGGCGTTTGTCCCAGTAAGTGGGAGGGGCGCTCAGTGAGATTACATTAGTGTCCCTGGGTGACTTCGAGATGGTTTCAAAAACCCATGTGCCCTCCAATGCTGCAACGTATAAGCAGTGGGATACCATCAATGAACAAGGTGTTGAGGCTCTGAGGGACACAGGAGCCAGCATGACTATGGTAGGGAGTCAGTTGGTGGCACCAGAGCAAGTTATGCCCAATGGATTCCACTAGGTTGTGGTGGTTGACAACCGTGAGGGTCACTATCCAGTGGCCCTTGTTTCATTTGAGTGGGAGGGTCTCAGGATCTGAAAGTTGCTGTGAGCCATGCCATGCCTGTGGGCTGTTTGCTAGGAGTGAGGTTGAGCTCACTACCTGGAAGGAAGTGGAGCCCAAGTCACACCTGGAAATATTAGAGTTGCCTGAGTGGATATGTGCTACCACCAAGTCCGTGGCTGCCCAGGAAGGGAGTCAAGGAGGTCTGGAGCATGGAAGAATGGCCCAGACATTTGCCCAAAAGAGAGAAGGGCAAGGGGCATGGGAAACTAGATCCAGAATGTCTCCCTGCTGAGGTGGATGGGGCGCAGAGGAGGGCGCCCTGGAGCCCACTAAGGAGGACACTGCCTTCCTCGGCCTGCCTGAACTTGCTAATGGCAAGTAGGGGGCGACCCACCAGGGAGGAGTTCTGCAAGGCATAGAGAGAGTGCCCAACCATGGAGGGCATGAGGCAACAGGCCGAAGCCCAGGCAGCAGGTGATGCCTCAGGGAATCACCGCATTTACTGGGAGGGAAACATTCTGTAAAGTGAGCCTAAGGCACCTGTGCATGGGGCGACAAGGGCACTGGTCATTTCCAAATGCTACAAGGCCTTCCTACTGGAGCTGGCTCATGAACACCCCTGGCAGGACATCTAGGGCAAGACAAGGCCTTTTCCAGGCTTGTCCCCCATTTTTATTGGCCAGGAAGTGTGCAGAAAGTGTGGGTGATGGAACCAGTAGAGCTCAGGGCCCTCCAGGACCGTTGGACTGGGCCCTATGAAATAGTTGAAAGGAAGGGGGAGGTCATCTACCTGGTGGACCTCAAGACCGCCAGGCAACCCCACAGGGTGCTCCATACCAACCATCTCAAACCACACTTTGAGAAGTCTGAGGTCACCATGTTGCTGATGACGGAGGGGAGGAAGAGGAGAGTGAACCTCTCCCTGATCTCTTAGCCTCCAAAAAGAAGGATGGGTCAGCGGAAGTTGTGAAACTCTCCCCTACCCTGACTTCAGAAAGGCAGAGGGACTGTCACCAGTTGCTGGGACTGTTCTCTACTCAGTTTTCCCTCACTCCTGGGACTACCCACCTGGGTACCCATAATGTGGACGCAGGAGACAGCCTCCCTGTCAAGAATAAAATTTACAGGTTGTCTGACAAAGTGAGGTCCAACATCAAAGATGAGGTTTCTAAGAGGCTGAAGTTGGAGGTGATTGAATCCTCCAGTAGCCCTTGGTCCAGCCCTGTGGTGCTGGTATCAAAAGCTGCCACCCCCACCCCCCTGGGCACTACACCAGAACTCAGGTTCCATCTAGATTACAGGGGGCTCAATTCAGTCACCAAGACTGATGCTCATCCCACCCTCGGGCTGATGAGCTGATTGATAGGTTAGGGACTGCCCAGTTCCTGAGTACCCTTCACCTTACTTCAAGGTACTGGCAGATTGCCCTAACCGAAGGAGCCAAGGAGAAGGGCAGCCTTTTTCACCCCAGAGGGCCACTACCAATTGTGAGTGATGCCAGAGGCTGGTGAACCAGGTTTTGGCTGGTAGGGAGGCCTTCAGTGCAGCTTACTTGGATGACATAGCTTTCTTCAGTAGCAGCTGGAAATACCACCTATTTCACCTGCAGGAAATGCGTCAGGCCCTGCAACGGGCAGACCTAACTATCAAGGCCAGCAACTGCCAGATAGGGCAAGGGTCTGTCGTGTACTTAGAACACGTGGTGGGAAGAGGTAAGGTGCAGCCCCTCCAGGCGAAAGTAGAGACTCTCATGGGCTGGGTGCCCCCCAAAATCCAAACTGAAGTGAGAGCCTTCTTAGGCCTTATGGGGTACTACAGGATGTCTGTCAAGGGATATGGCACCATGGTTGCCTCCTTGACAGAGCTGACTTCAAAGAAGCAGCCCAGAAATGTGATTTGGACAGAGGCATGCCAAATAGCATTGACTCCCTAAAGCAGGCCATGTGCACAGCCCCTGTGCTCAAGGTCCCAGACTTTTCCAGAGAATTCATTGTACAACATGGCATAGGGGCAGGGGCATTGGACACCATGGCATGGGGCAGTTATATCACAGCTAAATGATGAATGCCTTGACCAACCTGTAGTTTTCATCTCTAGAAGGTTTCCTCCCATGGAACAGAGGTGGAGTGCTATTGAAAGGGGAGACTTTGCTGTGGTGTGGGCACTGAAGAAGTTGAGGCCATACCTGTTTGGGACTCACTTCCTGATTCAGACTGACCACACCCCTCAGGTGGCTAATGCAAAGGAGGGGTGCGAATTCAAAATTGTTGAGGTGGTCAATCTCCCTACAGGGAATGTACTTTACGGAGTAGCAGATACCTGGGGTAGGCCACGCCAATGCCTATGGTTTTTCCAGGTTATTTCACTTTAGTAATGAGAACTCCCAAGAGGTTGGGTAGCTCTCACCACTTTCAACTGGTGGTGGGGGGGACACGTGTTAGACCTGACAGCCATAGGGTGGTTTTTCCACAAACTTTTTGCCTGCTTGCCTCCAATTTTGTTGCAATCTTTTTGTTGGCCTTAGGACTCTGATAACTTTACTATTGCCAACCAGCGCTAAAGTGCATGTGCTTCTTCCCTAAAACATGACTTATCCATAACTGGCCTTTTTATCTATAAGCCCCTCGTACAGTGCACTACCTGTGTCCAGGGCCTGTAAATTAAATGCTACTAGTAGGGCTACAGCACTGATTGTGCCGCCAACACAATTAGCACTTTAAACATTACTTAGTCCTGGCACTGCAGAGCCTGTGTGTGCAGTTTACACTCTCGCTGTTGCAACCAGGATCAAGGCACTTTTGTTCAGCTGGCCGTGTGTGGTCAGTCTGATCTCTTGACTTTTCCCAGGTCCAGTGCGACCTTAAAACTCCATAAGCACTTATTGCTTGTAAGTGCTATTTTTCACTTTCATTCTTTAAAAATGATTATCTTGACTTCTACTTATTGGATTTCTGTTGTTTTGGTCTTTTTTTATTGATAAAATCATAATCTATTTGTCTAAACTGGTGTGGAGTCTATTTGTTGTGTTTTCACTGTGTTACTCTTTGAAGTGTAAAAAGAACAATTGATGGACAGAATGCAGAACAATGTCATACATTCACCCCAGTACAGAGATCTGGGCCTAAATCCATCGTTTTTTTGCTCACCATGCCATTCCACTTTGGACCCAGCCATATGCAAATCAGTCTTGACCCTGCGCCCAATGGGAACAGTCCAGCACCAACTGCCAGGCCAGGTCCTCCCTGGACTGGAAACAAGCATCCTAGGACCGGTTTCAGGGTTTTACCCCTCATCAGCCAGGATAGCTTGACTCCAGTGGCATGGAGAGCATGGGACCCAAGTCGGGGCATACCGGTCCCACTCGGGGTGACAAATGCAAAAAGAACAATTGATGGACAGAATGCAGAACAATGTCATACATTCACCCCAGTACAGAGATCTGGGCCTAAATCCATGTTTTTTTTGCTCACCATGCCATTCCAGTTTGGACCCAGCCATATGCAAATCAGTCTTGACCCTGCGCCCAATGGTAACAGTCCAGCCCGAACTGCCAGGCCAGGTCCTCCCTGGATTGGAAACAAGCATCCTAGGACCAGTTTCGGGGTTTTACCCCTCATCAGCCAGGATAGCTTGACTCCAGTGGCATGGAGAGCACGGGACCCATGTCTGGGCATACCCGTCCCACTGTGCCACTGGATTCAAGCTATCCTGCTGTGAGGGGTGAAACCCCGAAACCGGTCCTAGGATGCTTGTTTCTGGTCCAGGGAGGACCTGAATTGGCAGTTCGGGCTGGACTGTTCCCATGAGGCACAGGGTCAAGACTGGTTTGCATATCGCCAGGTCTAAACTGGGGTGGCATGGTGAGCAAAAGAATAATGGATTTAACCCAGATCTCTTGACTGGGGGTGAATGTTTTGATTTGTTCTGCATTCCGTCCATCAATTGTGTGTCTTTTGCTTTCTCGCCCTAAGTGCGCTGGGTATGCCCAGACGTGGGTCCGGGGCTCACTGTGCCACTGGATTCAAGATATCCTGGCTGATGAGAGGTGAAACCCCAAAACAGGTCCTAGGATGCTGGTTTCCGGTCCAGGGAGGACCTGACTTGGCAGTTCGTGCTGGACTGTTTCCATGAGGCACAGGGTCAAGACTGATTTGCATAAGGCCAGGTCTAAACTGGGGTGGTAGGGGCATGCCCAAGATGGCGGAGTTATCGGACGCTCTCTGCTCGAGCTCCATCTTTGCCAGGCCTAATAGCATCTACAGAGCGCCCATTTCCCCTTCTTAGAGGCACCAGAGGTTCCACCGAGCTGGGGGACACCGATTGCAGGGAGGAGGTGTCTCCTGCCATGACCCAACACCTTCCTTTGAGGTGAGGAGCGGAGCCCGGGCCTCTTGCGGGCCGCCATCTTAGGCAGTAGCTGGTGCCGGAGGCTTCCTGTGGGACATGCTGAGCGTGACCAGAGGACTCGGGGATCTGTCTCGGCGATACCGATAGATGGCCGCCTCGACCCCGTCCACGCCATCCAGGAGGCACGGAGCCATTGGTGCGAGTTGACGGAGCCGCACCAGGTGAGTGCGTTGAAGACGCTGGCCTGTGTCCGGTTGCCCGTGTAATCGTTTGTGCAGGAGGCTTTTGTGGAACGTGCCGGGCACAGCCAACGGATTTGGAGACCTAATTCGGCGCTCCGGGGGGCCGGCCATCTTGATCCCGGCCGCATCCAGGACGTACTGTGGCGCCGGTGAGGTCTGGTGGAGACACCCCGAGGGCATCTGACGGAGGCGCTGGCCGGAGTCTGTGGCGGCAGTGGCCTGGAGCCTCGGAGCAAGGTACACTTATTGCCCGGACCGCTGACCTCGGGGCTGGTGGTGTTAACGCCGTGTTGCTGCGAAATTAGCTGAGCACGGGGCCGCTGCGGGTCACCTGAGGTGCAGCCTTAACTGACGGCCCGACACTAAAGGACTTCTCCTCCCCTTTTCCTCTTTGATCTGACTGTGGCCAGACTTCCGGTAAGGAATCGCCACTTGGGGAAGCGGCTGTGGTTTACGACCGGGGCCTGAGGAGGGAGGGGCTTGAGGCGCAACTGGCCCAGGTACCCCTGAATGGACTTGATGTAGAGAGGTTGACCTTGGAGGGCCCATACCTTCTTGTGGGGTGCTACACCGGGGGACATTTGGAGGACACCGAGGGACCCTGGGCGGCACAGTGAGACTGGTCCCACACAGTTATACCTCCAGATGCCCAAGCCGAGGCATTCCGGAGCACTCCGGGTGGAATCCTGTGCGCCCCCTACAAAGTTGTAATGGAGGGGACAGCTGTCGCCGTTCGCCTTCCCTGGAGGCGCTGCCTGGGGCCGAATACATGTGGTGGTAAGCGAGAGCCTAATTGAAGTGATCTGTATGTGGTTGCAGGACCATCTGCTCGCCAGGAACGGGCAAGCCGGTTAATGGACTGGGCCTAGTCAGTGATCTTAGAGAACATAGCAGCCTCGACCTAGCTGGTACAGCACTTCTTCGTTGCGGCCTAGAGTCAAGACACCATAGCTTGGGCCCTGGCTTTGTGGTCCCGACGCCCGGGGACACCGCTCACCAGTGTCAGCCTGCATTGCTGTTTGGGACTCTGGGGCTGCTCCAACAGCATAATACTCAGTGGAGGTCGGATTTGCATTGTGTGCAGAGGTCTACATAGTGTTGCCACTGATAGTGGCCTGATGCATACAACTATGGAGCTACTCGCTGCTTTTGCTTGTTCCCCTGCAGGGCTACTTCTACTGCTAGCTTCCCTAGCCCTGATTCACTTGCCCTATTAGAACCAAGGGAGCGGGGATCATGACGACTGCCAAGGCGAAAAAAGAACGATCTGTGCGTGACCTACTTCTGAAGAACTGCGGGGACCAGCAAGGCCAGGGACTCAGGGTGGCGATGGCGCCAACGTCGCGGTGACCCGTGAATTTTTGGAATCCTTGTTCGTCTCTCTTCGAGAGGATATCCTGATGGTGAAGAAAGACTTGCAGTCCGGTTTGAGAGAAGTTCGACGTGATATCGATGTGGTCGGAGAAAGAGTGGCCGCGCTGGAGGAAAGCTCGGTGACCAAAGAGGAGGAATTTATGTTATTTCAACAAGAAGTTAACCGTTTGCAAGACCAACAAATTGACCTCTAATCGCATGCACAGGACCTAGAGAATAGATCACGGCGGAAAAATATTCGTAGCCAGGTGGTCCCTACCGGCGCGGAAGGAGCTGACCTAGAAGGCTATATACAGGCCTCGTTTAACGCGGTAATGGGCTCCTCTGGGGAAGATGTGATCAAAGGGGACTGTTGCCATCGAGTGGGCCCCCCTCGTCAACCGTAACCGCCCCCCCTGCAGATATCTTAGTCTGCGTACAGGACTTTAAAGTGAAGGAAGCCATTTTATTATTATTATTATTATTATTATTATCAATACTTATAAAGCGCAACTTACACCCTACGGGTACCCTGGCGCTGTGATAAAAAGTGTCTGGCTGAGCGTAGATACAGGTGCGGAAGTACCCTTATCAAGAAAAACTAACAGGATGTCAGAGAACATGCTCGAGGAAAGAGCCAAGTTTTTATCCTTTTCCTAAATTGCAGGAGATCGTCTACTTGTCTAATGTCAAATGGTAATTTGTTCCAGAGACGAGAGGCGGCCGTGCTAAAAGCCCTGTCTCCTGATTTCTTTTTCCTAACCCTAGGCACCTTCACCAACTTAGCCGAAGAGGAGCGGAGCGTTCGAAGGGGAGCGTACCATGTGAACTTCTCCTGCAAAGGTTTAGGTCCATGGCCGTGCAGGGCCTTTAACACTATACAAAGTGCCTTAAATTGTATCCTCTGCAGGATTGGAAGCCAGTGCAACTCAGAGAGGGCCTGGGATGCAGAGGAGCGGCGTGATCTCGATAACGCCAGTTTAGCCGCCATGGTCTGTATTCTCTGTAATCTCTCAATCAGAGACTGTGGTGATTCCAGTAGTAGGGCATTACAATAGTCCAATCTGCTAAGGATAGAGCTCCGAACTATCAACGTTCTAGTCTGTTGGAGAACATTGGGAACATTTTCCGGAAAGCTCTAATCAGAGTAAAGCAGTTCCCGACTATTTTGTTAACATGTTTTTCGAGTGTCAGTTTATTATCAAACACGACTCCCAGGTTGCGAACCGTATTACTGGGAACCAGTGGGGTCGTGGTGGGGGTAGGCCAGATGTCTGACGGGAGTATTGGGGGGATTCTGCCAGCTGCACAATGTAGGATCTCTGTCTTATCAGAGTTAAACTGAAGAGAGTTCTCCCTGAGCCAGAGCGGCATGATCCACCCAATCACTACAATTTAGAGACCACTCCCCACAATTATTCCAGGACCTAGCAGCAAGTACACTACAGAAGAGGAGAGACTTTCGACCTGTGACCAATCACTTGCGATCCACAGAAATAGCTTACTCTTGGGGTCACCCTTCCGCCTCATCTTTCGATATGAGGGCAAACTTCATCAGCTCCGCTCCCTAGCAGAGACATGCAAACTACTTAACCTAACCCTCGATGACCAAGCATTGCAGTGCTCCTCTTCTGGAGGGGGGGGCAACCTGGCCGTCGGCGCAGTTCCAAGACCGAACTCAGATTGGACCGCCTGCGCCCGGATCCAGCTACCATCACCAAGGAAAGGTCGGCGGTGATTCGCTCACTCTCTGGCACTGAGGGTGACAATACTAATCCCCCCAGCTAAAGACTCTTGGGGCGAAAGGGATCTTTGCTGCGATGGGCTTGGTTGGGACGGGGCCAGCTAAACCATAATATTGGTGAGTGTCTCTTGCCTTCTTGGTTGCCCCAATGTGTTTGGACTTCCCGTCGCTGATGAACTTTGAACACTGTTAATTCATTTATTCATTTCTTTTTTTGTAATGTTGGGGTTGTTAATGTGTTGTTTGGGGTTCCCCTCCGGCGAGGCAATTCCTCAGCACTCTTCCACTTTGCCTATTCCTAGCAGATCGTCCCGTACTTTACAAAGCCCTTTTTGTCTCCTGAGGGCTTTGCTTAGTACGACCTAGGCTTTTCAAGATCCGTTTCTGTTTACATGACTGATGAGACTAAGATAGTTAGCTTGAATGTGTGAGGCCTTACCAACCCTACAAAGAGAAAAGCGGTTTAATCTTTGTTAGAACATTCCTCAGGGGGATTTGTTTGCTTCAAGAGACTCACCTACTCCCTAAAGATACACACAGAATGCATGCTAGAGGATTCCCGCAGCAATTCTGGTCTGCCAGGAAGGGCAAGAAGGGGGGGGGGTGCATTCTGTTTTCCAAGCACTTTCCTGGTACTGTCCTGGGGCCTGTGGCTGAAATCAAGGGTTGCTTACTGGCCCTTAGGGTACGAATAGATACATTCCATTTTACGGTGGCTTCGATCTACTCCCCCAATGATCACCAAGAGGCCTTTTTATTGGACGCCCTAGCTAAGGTACTCCACACCCCTGATGCGGCTTTTGTGGTGGGAGGAGAAATGAATGTAGTAATGGATAAGCCACCACGGTCACCTGTTCCTCTATGGTTTTAAGCCCGTGTGCCTGTCAGCTCGCTGTTTCTGGGGGCTGCCAGAGGTCGGTGCTGACGGTTACTCTGAGTCGTGTCTTCACCAGGATCCGATGCTCTGGATTGGGCCTCGGGTCCCGCCCTCGGCAGTGTCAACACTGCGCAGATACCGAGCCGAGTCTCCAGGGGGAGGAGGGGAAACAGAGAAGGTAAACAAGGCTCCAGCTGCCCTCTCATCCATCCCTCCCTCCCCGTCAGGCGCTTTCCTCCAAGCCGGGTGTAGCAACACCGATGTCCTTCTTTTTCGACGTCCCACGGCCCATCCCGTTGTTTGGTACTTGTTGTTGCCGAAGCAAGCACATTGCATCCATTGGAGCTGCCGGCGCCGTATCCTCAGCATGGACTGAGCTTGTTTTGATTGGTGCTCACACCCCCTCTACTTGTAGTGAATGCAGGGCATTACGTAGTGCCAGCTGCCCCCGTCAGTGGCACTGCCCGTGAGTTCTCTCTCACTTGCAACCCTTTAAACAGCGGCTGAGAGCTAAACGCTGGAAACTAGTTTTGTCAGCCCTCACCTCCTGTGTCCTTCATCGTTCACCCCCAATGAACGGGACTCCGCTCTCAATCGAGCCCATTTTTTTTCTCGTGCAGTAGCTCAGGGACAGATTGGTACTGCGGGCACTCGGGCATTGGCCAAAGGGCCGGTGTCTCAGTGCCCTCTGTGGGCTGTTTTTTCCCCCTTTCCCAGTCCACAGAGATCACTGGAAAGGGAGAGGAAAGCAGCCTCGCTGTGCGGCCGTTCAGCGATGATCAGCTGTGGCCTCTCCTTGATCCCCTGCCCTGCCAAGCAGTCATGCGGATGGTGGGCTGGGGAGGGGTGATTGTGTGCAAGAATCGGCCTCCCAGGGGGCCAGGTGTTGCTCAGGCAATTGAGCCATTTTCACCTCGGCCCCCCTGGGGCCCACGCAGCCCTGAAACAGTGTTTGCATTAACACCTCGCCCACAGCAATTCTCATTCAGGGCATAGTGGGCGAGGAAGAATGGGTCTCGCTGTGGGGGCCAGGTAATGTTGGGAACTGGCACCATCGTCACTTTAGCCTCCCCCACCCCAATGGATGGCCCAGCAGCTGTGTTTTTTGCTTTATCCCCTCTCCTGCCAGGCCATTGCCCCGAGGCAGTGAAGGGCTGGGGAGGGCTGAGTAATTTACAAATAGCTGGGGCCTCGCTGTTTTTCAGGTGCTCCTGTGCTGGAGGGCTGAGGAATAATTTTTTAAGAGAAAGGGGCCTCACTGTTTTTCAGGTGCCTCTGCCCTGGAGGGCTGGGGAATCATTTTTTAAGAGAAATGGGCCTCGCTGTTTTTCAGGTGCTCCTGCGCTGGAGGGCTGGGGAATCATTTTGTAATAGAAAGGGGCCTCGCTCTTTTTCAGTTGCTCCTGCGCTGGAGGGCTGAGGGCTCGCTACTTTTCAGGTGCTCCTGCCATGGAGGACTGAGGAATAATTTTTTAAGAGAAAGGGGCCTCGCTGTTTTTCAGGTGCTCCTGCGCTGGAGGGCTGGGGAATAATTTTGTAATAGAAAGGGGCCTCGCTGCTTTTCAGGTGCTCCTGCCCTGGAGGGCTGAGGAATAATTTTGTAATAGAAAGGGGCCTCGCTGCTTTTCAGGTGCTCCTGCCATGGAGGGGTGGGGAATAATTTTTTAAGAGAAAGGTGCCTCGCTGTTTTTCAGGTGCTCCTGCGCTGGAGGGCTGGGGAATAATTTTGTAATAGACAGAGGCCTCGCTGTTTTTCAGGTGTTCCAGTGCTGAAGGGCTGGGGAATCATTTTGTAATAGAAAGGGGCCTCGCTGTTTTTCAGTTGCTCAGCTTGTAGGACATTGTCACCTTGGCCCTGTGTCCTTCCCAAGAACAATATCCTCTCACTTACGGGGCATATTATCAACGGCCAGCGATAATTATCGCTGGCCGCGCTAGCGATAGATTTCTTATCGCTGGCTATCTCCGGAAATTATCGCCCTGGTAGCGCGTTATTAACAACACGCTTCTCCAGGGCGATAAAATTCCAGAGATAGCGAGGTTATCGCCGTTTTGCAGGGAACATCGCTGGTTTTCCAGCGATGTTCCCTACAAAGCAGCGATAACTCTGCTGATACGACCTGTGGTCGTATCAGCACAATCCACCCCTATGTTAGGGATGGCTAAGTCGGGATAATAGCAGGCGTTAGATTTTGGCGAAAACGGCCGTTTTCGCCAAAATCTAACGTCTGCTATCATCCTGTGGGCTGCCTTGTAAATATCGCGATGTGCACATCGGCGATATTTACAACGTAGCCCATCTGGGGTATGCCCAGTAACGCCCACTTTGCATCTCATTAGAGATGCAGGATGGGCGTTGGGGGAAAGGGCGATAGTGCAGGGATTCACACGATAGCGTGACCTTGCTGATTAGGCGATCGAATTATCGCCGCTTTCCGTCCGAAAACGGACGCTAAAACGGCGATAATTGACTATCGCCTGGTTGTTGATATGCCCCTTACATTCCTTGTGTGTTTCATGAAAGGGCACGCCTGCGAATGTGGGCCACATCCCGCGAATGTGGGCCACTTTTTTCGTCAGTGCCCGGGCCAATTTGTGATCCCAATCCGACCCTGCAGTAGCTTGTTTGCCTCCTGCCTATTCCATATTCCGGAGCGTTGCTTTACACATCGATCAGTCCTTTATTCTACTCTACACACAGTTCTGTCAGTCCATGTCCTTAGAAACTCGTGTCAAGAGCCTCTCATCTCCTCCACACAAAACCGGTCGGGTCTACTCGTTGTTACAGCTGATTGTCCATTGAACACTTTACTGTAAGTCTCGAACATTAAAGGGGCAGTGGTGCGAAGTTCATTATCTGAACAATGTATCTTAAAATACCAGAATTGGCAAGCGAAACTTTCAATCTTGTGAACAGCATAGAACGAGATTTTTTGCATGTTTAAATATCTCCGATGGGTCTTCATAAGGGAGACGGTGGGGGTGGGATTATTAACTTAAGGCTCACTCGTATATCCAAATAAAGTTACCAGCATTACATATTTATTCAGTTTCAAAATGCCGTGGGAGTTAATGCCTTTGCTTTTAAATATCAAGTTGGTGGAAGGCATAAGCACAACTGTGTGATAGTTTTTATACCATAAATAAAGTATTTCACTATTTGTGTCCATATTAATTTCAGGTAGGCTCTGAATTGCATTGATCGGTAAAGTAATACATTTAATCTTCATTGCTTTAAATGTAAATACAGAAGTGCTGGTACTCACTATTCAAAGTACCTATTCGCTCCTGAGGAGTGCAGTTCCTCTCATTAAATGTACTGCAGCAGTGCTGAGAGGTGTGGGTACTGAGTACCTGCCCATTTAAAGCACTGCTTCACTTTATAACTGGCAGATAGCCAGTCTGTCAGTTGCTTGTGGTGGGATGCTGGTTTTTGGTATGGTAGATGACGCAGAGTTCATTGGCTGCAAAATTTATCTCTAGTGTCACAGGGAGGAGTGCTCTCAGAGACCCGCATGCAGGCTGTTTTAATAATCCAGCATGCTCATGACAAGTGTATTATGTAGAGTGTAGTAAATTGCCGCCGTTTGTACAGCCTCAGAGCACATACAGAATCTAAGTCTACTTTGCAGTTGTGGGATATTTGCAGAGCAGAATGACCCTGATCTCTTAATATTTTTTTTTTTTTTTAAGAATTACGTTTAGTTTATTTTTTAGGCAAAAAACAGCAAACACGCAGCAAACAAAAAAACTGAGTAGGCTAGGGTGATTAGTGAAAAGCGCTGTGCTTTTATATTTTGACACGTTTAGACTTCAAAATAGCAAGCAAAACATTTATAAATCAGCAGTTTAAATATTGTGCAAGCAAAGTAAATACATCAAAGAACACACACTGGGGCATATTCTCAAGGAGCCATCGCCGATTTATCGGCACTTTAGCGCCGCAAAAGTGGCGATAGACTTATCGCCCCATTCACAAGCTGGTGCAAACTGCCGTCATCGCCAGTTTTCCCGCGATAACTGCCGCAAAACACATCGCCACGGATGAGAGCAACAACTAACGCTAATGATATGCAGAGTAGGCGTTCCCGTGCAAAAACCCACGAAAACACCACTTCGCGATATTCTCAACGACCAGCCAGATCTGCGATGACGGACAAAAACAGGCAATAAGGCGCGTTAGCAGCAGGGACTTAACACCTGCTCATAACTGGTCTTGAGTAGGATGAAAACCAGCAGTACAGAGGGAGTCCAGGCCAGAGCCACATCTGAAGACCAACAGATGCCATGGAGCTACTAATCATGCAGCTTGGAGACCCAAGAGGGCCACAGCACCCACCGCCAACACCCCCAGGACCCCCCTCCCCAGGACCACCCCCCCCGGACCACCACCCAGGCAGCGCAGAACAAGACAGCGGACCTTCCGAAAACGCATCAGCCTCACAGACTTAACGCCAGAGGATGTCATTGCCCACTACAGGCTCAAAAGGACAACCATCCTCCGCATCATGAATCCCATTGCCCACCAGCTGACGGTACCAACACAGCGGACAACCAACATCCCTCCGCAGACAAAGCTGCTGGCTGTGCTGCACCTCTTGGCCTCTGGTACCTTCCAACCAACAACTGCCAGAGTGTGATGAGTCTCACAGCCAGCCCTATCAAAGGCCATCACACCTGTCTTGGATGCCATCATCAGTTTCATACCCCAGCACCTTCACTTCCCCCACACTGCGCAGGAACAGCTGGAGACCAAGCAAGGCTTCTACACCATAGTCGGATTCCCACACGTGTTGGGGGCAATCGACTGCACACATGTCCTACTTGTGGCCCCTGCTGACACTGCACACAATTACCGAAACAGGAAGCACACGCATTCCATCAATGTGCAGGCAATAGTGGACCACAGGGGACTGTTCACCAATGTCGTTGCCAACTACCCAGGCAGTGTGCATGACTAATACATCTTCCGACAGTCCATCATCAACCAGCGCTTTCAGGATGGCACCTATGGAAATGGACTGCTCGTTGGTAAGTACCAACGGAACACACCACACACCTCAATTCCACAATCACACAACGCACAACTGTGGGAATGGACATGTAACAAAATCACATCCGACATGCCAAACAACTTGCACACCTGCCAGACAGGACAACACAATTAACCGTGGTAAGAGGGGCCAGAAATGTGGACAAACCATGCACTAAGGCATAGCCCCTCTGCCACACATATGCAGAATGTGGGGAGAGGTGGGAACCACGATTGTGCGAAGGAGGCAATGGACCTATGAATGACAATGTACACAATGCCAAGTGTGGCGGTGATGTGCTGGACAGTCTTGAGTATGCAGAGCACAGACATGTCCATGTGGACACATACTGCTGGAGTCTGTAGTGTGGTGGACAGTGGACGCAACCATGTCATCACAGGCAGTGGGGAACACCTTGGACAAGTAGCCGTGTCTGCCCCCCTGTAAGCGTAAGCATAGTGGGCAGGGCCGGCACACGCCAGTCCAGCATAGGGGAGTGACTAAAAAGGCCGGGGCTCAGGGAGTGGTTCACTTCCGTGACGGCCACCGAAGTAACTACTGCGTGTGGCTCTGTGTCCGCCATATCCTGACCATAGGCCTACACACACGTGGCCGACCACCTACAACGGGCAAACTCACACCGGCGACGAGGTGGCTATGTCCCACGCCACCCGGCGCACATCTCGTCACTGCTTGCAGTGGCGTGTCTACCAGGGTGGCGTCCCTCACCCTGCCATGAGGCCGCCATCATAACCGGTGGTGCCTGCACGATCCTGTGCGCCTGCCGCACCCCAGCCCGTTGATCCCCAGACCCGACCTGCGTCCAGCGGTGAATGCCTGCCCCTGCGCACCCAGGCCTCACTGCTCACCTGCCGCCACCGGAGTCTCTCCAAGAGGGCCCACCACGTGTCGGTGCAATCTCCAAGGCCGGGCTCCCCGAGCTTGGCAGCCTCCTCAGCCTATCGCTGGCTTCTGCGCAACAGGCCCCCAGCGCACCCAGCAGCACCGCACCACGTAGTTGCGAGTTAGCTACTGCTGCCTTCTGACCACACTGCAGTACAGCAAGTAACATACACATCCTTTCCAGTCCGCCCCTCCAGGCCTGCTGCATCCTCGCAGGCTGCACACCCGCTCAGCTCTTCCGGTGGGTCAAACTCAGTGCACCACAAGTCACCGTCCAGCCACCAGGCCTCCAGCATTATAGCATGATGCACACCCGCTCAGCTCTTCCGGTGGGCCAATTCTCAGTGCACCACAAGTCACCGTCCAGCCACCAGGCCTCCAGCATTATAGCATGATGCACACCCGCTCAGCTCTTCCAGTGGTCCGAACTCAGTGCACCGCAAGACATTGTCCCAAGGGGCTACCCCACAAGTCTGCCTCCAGTAGTCAACAGCATGTCCTCGGTAACGCCACTGGAGCCCTTCACAGTCACAGGGCCACCCGCGTCCCAGGCAGGCCGCCGGTAAGCCTGGGCAGATCGTCTGGAGACGTACTCCGAAGCGCACGACATCCCAGCGTCGCGGTGGCGCACGCGTGTGAGGAGTGCGGAGAAATGGCCCGGGGCTCTGGGCGTCGTTCAGTTCTGGGCTCTGGGCGTGGTCCAGTTCCGGCCTGGCCACAAAAGTGAATATGGCGTGTGTCTCCGTAGTAGTGTGTGCGCCACCCTGCCTGTAATCGACAATGTTGCAATGTAGTATGCACCAGGAGGGTGGCCTCACCCGAATGGATTAATAAAGGAGCGCAAGACTGCTCGGGGTCTCAGCTCATACATGCCAACTGTTGTGTGTGTATCTACATTGCCGCAGCCTGAACCGAAGGCCTAGCCTCAATATCAGCGTGAGTTCAGCCAGGCCAGAACTCCACATCTGTGTCCGCCCTATCCTTACCATAGGCCTACACACACGTGACCGCACACCTTCAACGGCCAACATTACAGTCTTGCTGTCAGTCCTGCGGACATGCGCAGACAGGCATGACAATGGTGTGCCGTAGGAGTGCAAGTAATGCGACAGCGCAGCACACACAAGTTAATAGGCTCGGTGGGAGGGAGGAGCAGCTGTGAGGCTACATAATACACATTGTCCTACCACATTTGCTAGCAGCAATACATGGCTAACATGAATCCCAAGGTCACACAAATCACACACCGCAAAACTTGTATGTCTGCCAACACACCATGCAGAACCACCAGTTGACACTGACCTCACTTACCTCTCACAGGTGATCAAGGATATGCACTCTGCCCGTGGTTGATGACACCCCTCCGAGACCCGAACCCCCAGGCCCAGAGGCAGTACAATGTGGCCCACAAACGCACCAGGGGCATTGTTGAACGCATGTTTAGCGTGTTGAAATCACGTTTCAGGTGCCTGGACATCACCGGTGGAAGACTCTTGTACAGCCCAGAAATAGTGTGCAAGATGATCACTGCATGTTGTGTATTGCACAACATATGTGTACGCACCAATGTCCCATGGATCCAAGTCCCAGAAGCACCGGACGATGATGAGGAAGATGATGCAGGTGGACCACACCCCACTGCAGCCACAGCAGGAATAGCCCGAAGGAACACAATCTCTTCGCATGAGCACGTCACATTGTGACTGTCCACAGCAATCATGGCACAGTACAAGATGACCACATGACCAGCATGTGCAAATAAAATCTTAGCAACACACATTCCCTGTGTGCATGTCAGTCCTCTGCATTAGCACATTACTCTGACGGGTGTAAGTGCAACATTGAGTGCTCACATTTGCCTATGTTGCAAGAAGAGATGGTGTGTAGGTCCTCTTCATCATCGGTGATGAGGAGTACAGTCTGCTCTGCAGGAGGTGATGATTCTCAATCTGCAATGTGAGGGGGAGATGCAGTTTGACATTGTGTTCACATGTATGTTGACGCATTGGCCAAGTTTACAAACAGACTGCATGTCAATGTACATTGTGACTGTTTGTCTGGAGATGCCTATTTAATGCTGGACAGTTGACATTTACCACCATCACGGATGTGAGGTTGTATTTGTCCATTATCATCTCACAGTTTCCTGCTATGCCAAATGCGAATGGCCATTTTCTACACGCAAGCGGCAGCAGTTGTGTCCTCTGTTCTGTTGTGAAAGTGTTGCAGTTTGGTCCACTTTGTTGTAAATGTTGAGGTGCTCTGAGTGTTATGTGTGTGTGTTGCATTGTGTGTGATTTGCCCCTTCAGCTCTGATTTGGCTGGCCCTTATCCCTTTCAGGCGGTGTGCCTTTCACTTCTGTGCTTATACAGTGCTGAGCTGTTGCAGACTTGGGTAAATTGGGCTCTTGGTCGGAGTTGTGACTCTTGGGCATGGTTTGTCCGCAGATGTGCTGTACTTACTTGTGCATGTGTGCCATTGTGCCCATCTCCCCCCGTCCCCCCAGTCCCTGGTGGTTACTGACCCTGTTGCTGTTGTGTCAGGTCATGTTGAGCAGTGTCCTGTCCTCCGACTCCTGCCACCATTTCCTCCATCTCATCCAGCTCCTCCTGTGGCGCAGGACTCCCACCCCCAGTCTGCATTGCTGCTTTGCGGTTGTTGGCGAGTTTCAGCTTGGTTTTGCGCTTCACATCATTCCAGCGCCTCTTGACCTCTTCCATCGTCCGCCTCAGCACTCCGACTGCATTCTCCTTGTCCAGGATGGACTGCCATATTCCATTTTTTGTTGCCAATGACACAGTGGAGGTGACGGACAGTTGTTGATGGTGTTCTGTCACCTCCGTAATGAGGTTCCTGTTTTCCTGCGGACTGAACCGCGTCTTCCTCTTCTTCTTCTCCTTGCCCTTCCCTGACCCCGAGGTCCCAGGCTGGTCCTCCGTGGGGCTGGTGGGGTTCGTGTTGTCCTCTGTGCTTGCTCCGGCTACCTCCATGGTGCTTCGCAGTTGTTTGTGTTTTATTTGTATTTCATTTTTTCCACTTTTATGGTGATTGTTCCCGCCTTACTTGTGGGACTTGCGGGCCTGGCGCTGCTTTTCGCTGGATTTTTATCGCAGTTGGGCCCATCGCAACTTTTTTCACGTTCGGGTTTCCTTCTTTATCGCCGTCGCAGTAGTTGTATCGCGGACATTTGAGGCATTCTCGGGAAACTATCACATGTTACCGCCGTGTTGGGAATACGACGTTGACACAGAGCTATTTTCCCGCGATAGACGGCGATATGGAAAATTGCGTTAGCCTATTTTGGCGATGTTTATCGCACGTTCTTGTGAATATCCCCCACTGGCTCTCAATTTCATGCAGATGCCATGTGACACTGCAGTTTTCCATAAGGACTACTTGATTTGATCACCAAAATCTAATGAGAGTTCAAATGACACAAAGAAGCCATATGCAATTGCCTTGACTCGCAGCTCATCCAGGCAACGGTAAAGCATTAAAAACACATGAAAGCAGATGGATGAAGAGGACTGCCCCAAAGCTATCTATATACCCTGATCTCCTAATATTCTATATGGTTTGGATTCGCATTGGTTAGGCGTAAGTCATGTTGGAATGTGGACGATAAGATTGTAGTAGATGACACTAAATTAAATGATGGATTGTATTGAATATTTAATTAACATTTTAATGGGCAGCAAATGTCAGGAGTTCAGCAGATGGCAGCAAGCAGAATTCATGTGAGTTTGTTTGGAGCGTTGTGTGCATGAATGTGGATGCAGAGGGTTTGCTTCGTTCTGCTAGTGTTTGCAGTAGTCCATTGCTCTGCTTCGTGTGGTTATGTTTATTAGAATCTTTGCTGAACTCTGTGTGCTTTGAGTGTAGTAAGTATGCCAGAAGTTATTTTGTCTTATGAGTACTGTTATTGTAGTGCAGTATACCAGTATAGCATGATCTGTATATGCTATTGAGTGGGAAACACCAAGCAGGTTTCTCGTGCCTGGGTGTGCATATGATGCCGCCAATTGTTGTGTAGTAGGTGTTCTGCCAACTAAGAGCTCTTGAGTAAAGAGTTGCCCTTTGGTAGAGAGGGATAAGCAGAGTTATTGTAAAGTGTACAGTCACAGATCTCACAGGAAGTCATTTGGTTAAGCTCCAGATATTGATGGAAGGTATTACGTAGTAAATTGGTTGCTCTCCCTGTGGTGCTGGTACTTTAAGGGAAAGGAAACCCGGAATGTAGGATCAACCTGGTGGAGAAGGATTTCTTGCATGGAGTTCTGTCTTAATGGAAGTGCGGCTGCTCTGTAGCTCAACTCTTTGTGGTGTGCCTTTGTTGGAAACAATGTCTGTATTGCTGCAAATCTAGATGGTGGCATATTGGCTCGAGGGACTTTGCAGTGCTGAAATGTGTCACCCCCATTGGGACTCCACGTGAGGACTTCTTACCAGAGGTAGTGATATCTGGCATAAACATCCAACAGACTAATTCATCCTCATTCAACCAGAGTTGGTATTGTCAGCATGAAAAATAAGGGGTGCAATGGAGGCAAGCATAGAAAAGGAAGAAAGCAAAGAGGAGTAGATGAGCTTGTAGAGGTGCGAAAGGGGCATGATTGATATGACAGTAGTGGAGGTGGACAGAAAGGATGGAGCAGGAGATTTTGGACAGAGGAGGATAGGCAAGAGAATGAGTGGAGGGGAAAGGAGAGAATGGGGGAAGGCAAGGAAGAATGAAAGATTACAACAGAAGGAGACATGTATGATAGAGTATGGATGAGAGACTATATCGGTCCTGTCAACTCAGCTGCAGAACTGCTGCTAGCTGAGAATGGTGTGTTCATAAAACGAACAAGAGCATCCTTGAGCCTATCACTAATGTCAGGGTTGAGTCATTGTGAGAGAAAGGAGACAGTGGTAGTCCTGCCCCCACCCCACAAAATATTGTGCTCTTGTAGCAGATGGAAGAGAGAGAGAGAGAGAGATATAGATGGAGTGGTTGAAGGGGAGTTACTTGGAGAACCACATTAGAGAGGGTGAGAATTAAGCACATAAGGATGGGTGAAAGCGCAGAAGCATATTCACATTCTTACACCTCTCCATGTTATGTGGATTATTTACATGGTCCTCCTTTAACAAGGACAGGCTATGGTGTATTTAAACAGGATCTCCATCCCAAGTTCGTTGACAGCTGAATTTATTGTTCCGTGTTTAAAGGTCCGACTGGTGGGGTTGTCTGGTATTGTGGGAGGAGAGTCTAGTAGGACAAGAACTTGGTGGGGTACACAACGTGTGTGATAGAAAACTGATTGAGTATGGTTAATGGACTCTGTCCATACAACATGCAGCTTTGGTTTCCTCCACTCTATGTAGTCTTCTGGAATCTGCCCCTAAGCAAACCTTAGCATACAGATCTGGTCTCCCTGAACTTCTAAGCAGCAAATAACACATAGCCATTAACAAGATGCTGGGGTGTCCATTATCTCAGGAGTATCGCTTGGCTTCAGCACCCAAAAAGTCCATAGAAGAGTGCAGAACTGCCTAGCCAGTATCCAAATGTAGCTCTTCCTCCCACCTAAATCGTGAGAGAACCATAGCAGTAACCTCCATCTCTCTCTCTCTCCCTAGTGCCTCCTCCATCAACCCTTTATTTACAGCTCAGGTTCTCTGTTCTCAGAACAGCCTCCCTGATGTAGCCTTTAAACAACATATTTGCCATATGACTTCCAAGGGATGACAGATTCAGGGCTGGAGCCCCATGATAACTACTAGAGCTCTGCAGAGATCAGGAGCAAAGAGAATATTGCAGGAGCAGAGCAGAGACTCCAGGAGTACGGCAACAGCTAAGAGCATAGGAGACATGGCAGTACCGCAGCACAGACTGTAGGAGCAGAGATTCTAGGCAGGATCGCACTGTGTTGTAGCAGAACAAAGACTTCATGACCATGTGCTTTAGGAGCACCGATTAAAAGTGATTTGTGGAGGGCAAGAGCATAGATGACATGAGCACTGCAGCAATGGATAGACTTCAGGCTGAGCTCAACTTGGAATGCTTCAGGAGCCAGAAATAGTGGAAGACATGACAGAAGACCACAGAGAGTCAGCAACATCTCTGTGAGCTATGCAACAGTATGTTCTATTATTCCCTCCTAAACCTTTTCTGACGTGCTCCTTTTAACCTCCTCCACTGGTTTTTCTTGTTCTGGTCTGGATAGAAGCAGTGTTAACTGCTTGACAGAGCTCGTGTTATACCAGAGAAAACAAAAGGAGTATATAGTGAGTGGCCATGGCTCTGTCCTTGTTGATCAGTCTCTTTACAACAACTCAGGCAGGAGTTAAGGCAGTCTGCATAAGCACTGCTTTCATTGTAGTGCATGGAAGGAAGTGCCCATGAACTCCAGTGGAAGCATACCATTGTCAAATATGTTTCTTCTCTACTGCCCCATAATAAAACGCCACTGCTGATGCTATATGTAAATTCCTAGAGCAACTTCAAACATAATAATAACCAAAACAATTGAAATATCAGGAGAGACAAGAACAAATGTAAATGGAAAAGTACAAAAATAATTATTTATTTTTACTGATATATTTCATAATCCAACATTAAAACTGGAGCAAACCACATACACACCACATCCATCTCATCATTCGTACTCAACAATCTTAATATATACATATACAGGTGTAATTAGCACTTGAAAACTCATCAATCAAAATATTCTGTACATGTTCTGATGTATTTAATCTTTTTAACACAATAATTGTATAAACATTTTCCACAGATGAGCCTTGTATACAGAGGTATGTATCTGTGTCATGAAGCGACTGCAACTCCCGGGTGGTTTCTACGCACGTTTCGGCATGAAAATGCCTTCTTCAGGAAAAGCCACCTCAGATACAGGTACTGTCTGTAAATATAAACAGACCACAAGTGTATACCATCTCTCCTGCCTAAATCTAGATATTTGCGTTATCTTAACATGGTAAAAAAAAAATTACATTTAAATTTAAAAGCTCCGTATTTGAATACCATCACCTTTAAGGAATTGTTCAAATAGGTGAACAGCAAAAAGAATAAAGAAAAGAGAAAAAGAAGTAAAAAGGCACCAAGATGCTAGGATCACCCAATCATACAAGTGAAACTATAATAGACTCCTGATGTTGTGCTTATTTTGTATTTAGAACACACAGTGACACCTCATTTGGACACAAGACGCCTGTTTCATTCTCTCCTGCAAACTGGTGGTCTGCTCCAGTTTTAATGTTGGATTATGAAATATATCAGTATCAATAAATAATTATTTTTGTATTTTTCCATTTACATTTGTTCTTGTCTCTCCTGATATTTCAATTGTTTTGGTTATTATTATGTTTGAAGTTGCCCTAGGAATTTACACATTGTATTATTTCCCTGCCTAGAGGAACTTCCTATTAGTAGCAGGGGGCCCTTTATCTTTACACTGCTGATGCTATAGACATAGTCTGCACCCCAGCGACCGTCCTTCGGAGCTAATAATTTTTAATAGTCCAGCAGCTACTCCCTGGTGGCGTAGGATCGCTCCAGGGCACTTGCCCCCGCCAAGTTCTACCACATCTACATTAGGATGCCTCTAAGCAGTGCCCCTAGTGCGGAGGTACAGAGCAGGTGTTTGGGGCTACAGCAGTCATTCATGACATGTTTGTTTTGCACATAGATATGGGCTTTCTTCTCAAAGCATGGCTGGCCTAGATAACTTTTAAAGAAGATGTCTTTAAACTTAAGGAACATAAATTATCTAGTTAACTAGGACACTAATAGCATTTCTGTGTCATGAGTGTGCTCCTGAAAGTCCAAGCTCTGGAGCTGGATAAATAAAACTAGCACAGCTGTGTGGAGGGAAAGCAATTGTTGTGGAAGCACACCATTTCTTCCCAATCAAAATGGGTACTCCTGGCTCCCAAAATGTGGGTGGAGCCAAAGACCCTTTCCTGGTGATTCTCACAATTGTCTGGTGAGCTCTGAAATATCAATCCAAACCATATAAATAACCTCTCCAGCCAGAGTTTCCTTTAACTTTAAAGAATAAGGGTATTCACCACCCACTGAAGTAGTATGTAGGCATTGGAGATGCTTGTGGAGATTGCACCTCCCTTTGACTACGAGCCAACCATGCTGATCACACCTGCCCACTACGGCTACACTTTATTTTTTAGAACACCTCCCTGCACATTGAACTGGAGTAGCACTGCCAGCAAATGTCTGCTACCCTTACACAGGACAGATACCAGTAGTTCAAACTTTTACCTCACAGAAACAGTTGGTACTATTATAGTGATTAGGTAAAAATATGCAGGCTTCTCTGACACATACATAAAAACTCACACAACACAGCAAAGGCAACTTCAGTAAGTTTCACACATTCTGAACAGGTAAACTTTACAGTAGCAGTGCAGTCTTCTCACACTGTGCAGAAACTGTTGACAGCAGGATTCCACATACCTCTCAGACACACAGCAGACATACCATGGTCTGCAACGGTGTAAGGCATGCATGCGCTCACTCTCAAGGCCCAACACAACCATCAGTGGTGCGAACTTTTTTTGCTCTGACAGCAACAGACTGCCCCATGATTGGAGATGAAAAGTTGTGGACTCAAGGTGTCCAAGGTCAAGAGTGTAATAATCCACCATGTTTGCCTTTTATAGTGTATCATCTGCAGCTCTGGATGAGTAAAACAAAAAAGCAAAGATACAGGTCGAAGAGTGCCGTTTGAGCAAGTAAGGGCAGTTGGCACTGATTATAACTCAAAGTACTTCTTCAATAATTTAACTTGTGTGGTTGTGGTTGGTGAATGGATTTATACAATAACGAGTCAATGGATAATTGAAAAGGTGTGCAAGAGTGACTGAATGCATGGATATTGAGTGCATTGACGAAGGAGTGAATGCGTCTATGGAAGCGTACAAGCAATTTCATTCATAAATTGGGGCTATTTGCTTTGCCAGTGCTTGTTTTTTTATAGCTTCAGCAAAGATATCTGAATTTCAGGGATGTGACCCAGCAGAGTTGGTCCCTCATAGATTATTCTGGTGCTGCTTTTGCTTTCACGCTTTTCCTGGTATTCCTATTACCCTTCTCCTCCCATCAAGTGATGCTCATGAAGGCTTGATCCTCCCCTAGTTCATAGTATATGCATTGCTTTTAAAGTCTCTCCCGCTGGTACTTCTTGCCTTTTGTCAAAACAGAGATTATGTTACGTGACCTGTGCACCTGAATGACTGACGTAATTTGGTGTTGTGGCCAACATGGCACTCCTGGGGAGAAAGGCTTTGTAAGAGAGCGACATTGTGTAAATGTGTCTGGCAGTGAGTCGACTCACTGTATTCGGAGTTAGGCACACCGCATCACAAGTGGACTATGAACAGTTTAGTCATTTTGTGACAGAGCACTAGAGGATAACAAGCATTTGCAATGCAATAGGTCTCGCATTTATTTCGAGTTTAAGCTCTTGGCATTGTAAATAACAATGCCTTTTATTTATGTTTTAAAAACGAAAACAAACATAAAGGCATTGTTATTTGCAATGTCAATAGCTCAAATTCGCGTAAATGCGAGACCTATTGCATTGCAAATGCTTGTTCTATTACCCACCCGATTACCTCCCTTCCGTCTATAATAGCGGATCTCCAAACATTCGGACAGATTTCGGGCTTCCGGGTTAACTTGCAAAAATCTCAAATTCTGAACGTGACTTCCAACATACACACGGAGAGGGCTCTGCGCTCCCAGTTTGACTTCGATTGGGTTGAGAAAGGCCTGCCGTACCTAGGCCTGGTGCTCAGTAGTAACTTGACGAAGACAGCTGAATCTAACTATTCCAAGTTGCTTGACCTTATTCGCAAGGATTTGCTCCATTGGCAGCGACTCCCATTGTCGTGGTTTGCCAGACTTGCCGCGGTAAAGATGAACATCCTTCCTAGAGCCCTGTTAGACCTGGCATCCTTGGCGTGGGTCTCCCTTCCATTTTTTTATGATGCCTCCGATGTTACCGATCCGTTTTTGCTGGTGTTTGATGCTTTGGGCACTGTGCCACTGCCATTCAGTGCCACAGTGCAAGTGCTCCCTATGATAAATTGTGTTATGTATTAGTGGCTCCATGATTGGATGATTGGTTTACTTGTCAGTCCCTAGTACAGTGCACTGAGAGTGCCCAGGGCTTGTAAATCCAATGCCGCTGGTGGGCTTGCAGCACTGGTTGTGCCACCCACAGAAGCGGCTTGTAAAATGTGCCTCAGGCCTGCCATTGCAGAGCCTGTGTGCAGCCTAGGGCTGCCATGTCGACTTAGCGAGTACACCCACTTACCAGTCCCTAAAACCTTCCCTTTACTGCATGTTGGTCACCCCTAAAGTAGGCCCTAGGGCAGGGTGCATTGTAAGTACAAGGTAGGACATGCCCTGGTGTGTGTGGCATGTCCTAATAGTGAATTACAGCCATTTTCGTTTTTCACTATTGCAAGGCTACCTGCTCCCCATAGGCCAGAATGGGCAGACTGACTATTACACCTTATAGTCAGAACTGACCCAGGGAACATGGTAGAAAAACAAATTTAGTATGCCTGAACTCAGAATGATAAAATACATCTTTTAGTGAAGTTGGTTTTAACATTCTGTGTTTGAAAATACCACTTTTAGAAAGTGGGTATTTTCTTGCCTAAACTTCCAAGCCTGCCTCTGCTAGGTTGTGTATTCCTTGTCTGGAGATTGAGTGACAGGGGCTGGGGGTGGCTACAGGAGACAGGGTGAGTCAGCACAGGGCTGAATAGAAAGATCTGCATCCAGAGTGGAGGGAGGAGTTGCACCTGGGTCTGAATAGGGCTGTGCCTGCCTTCCACAATGCTGGCTCCACCTCCTGCCGGGCGGCTGAGCACCCTGCCCCACATTCTGAAAGGAAAGAAGGAGTCAGAAAAACAAAGTGCTCCAGGACTGACCAGAACTGGTTTTGACTAGGCAGAGGCCTCTCTGCCTTCAGAGAACAAAGGAAAACTGTGTATAAAAGGGGACCCAGACCCCTAGGAAATTAGATCACTTTGGGAAAACAAGAAGAAACCTTTGCTGAGGAGCGGAACCAAGAAGAAACTGAGGAGAAGACTATCCCTAAGCTAGAGGGATCTGCCTGCAGTGGTTGCCTGACTGCCAAAGGAAGGAGAAAGGACTTTGTGTGCACTTTTATTCAACTTGTAAAGTATCTCCAAGGGCTTGAGAAAAGAGCTTGCCTCCTGCTGAAGTCTCAGGGACAACAGACTTCAACCACCAGCTCCCCAAGAATCCTTTGGAAGTGCCTGCTGCTGTTTTGGGCCTTCTGAAGGGACTGCGTGTCGCAAGGAGCTGGAAGCGCGACTCAAGAGGAAGAAGCGTGTCGCCGTCGCTGCTGCTGCCGTCGCAACTACGAAGGAGGGTGTCGCCGCTGTAGCTGTCGTGTTGCACCGCATCGAGAGAAGCGTCCCGCAACGAAGAGGAAGCGTGTCGCCGTCGCTGCTGCTGCCGTCGCAACTCCGAAGGAGGGTGTCGCCGCTGTAGCTGTCGCATTGCACCGCATCAAGAGAAGAGTCTCGCATCGAGGAAGAAGCGTGTCGCCGTCGCAGCCGCTGCCGTCGCAACTCCGAAGGAGGGTGTCGCCGCTGTAGCTGTCGCATTGCACCGCATCAAGAGAAGCGCCTCGCATCCACGGAGAAGCGTGCCGCCGTCGGAGCTGCTGCCGTCGCATCACGAAACAAGGGTGTCGCCGCTGCAGTTGTCGCATCGAGCGGAAGCGTCTCGCAACGTCGGAGAAGAGGGTCGCCACCAAAGCCGCTGCTGTCGCATCACGGAACAAGGGTGTCGCCGCTGTAGCTGACGCATCGAGTCGAGACTTCTCGCAACCTCGGAGAAGCGTGCCGCATCAGGAAGAACTTGACGTCTTTATTTCTTTGCACCAGAACTTTGTCGCATTTCCATCGCTGCAACATTGCTTGTTGTGGAAGCGTCCCGCATCGTAAGGTACATTGACTTAAAGTGTCGCATCTTAAGAACTGAACTGAACTAAGCTAAAACTACCATTTTAAGTACAGTATTGTGGATTTTTGTCGTTTATGGTCTTGTGTTAAAACTATATAAAGAATACTTATTTTTGATATAAAACCTTGTGTGGTGTCCATCTGTAGTGTGTCACTAGATTACTGTATGTGTTCACAAATGCTTTACACACTGCCTCTGAGATAAGCCTGTCTGCTCATGCCAAGCTACAAAGGGGGTGAGCAGGGGTTATTTTAGGAGTGTACCCCTTTACCCTGACTAGAGGCGAGGGTCCCTATTTGTCACAAGTACCTACCTGTGCCAACTAGAGACCCCCAATTCTAACATTGGTGGCAGCGGTGGGGATTCTGGACTTGCATTTGTGACTCATGTACAGTGATTGGTGAACACTACTAGTGAGTGCAGACCAAAACGCGACCACATACTGTTGGTAGATTTGTTTTTCTAGGACGTTCCATTTTTGCCAAGTTCAGCCATCATGAAACCAGCATCCATAGCATCTGTTGATTTTGATTGGGAAGAGGAGAAACTAGAATGCTACAATGCGAAGCAGCTGAAGCACTTCTGCAAAAGATTTAATGTTGCAATTACCGGGCTCACCAAGAGGGATGAGTTCTACAAGGCGCTGAGGGCCTGGGTAGAAGCATGGAAAACCCCTGAGATTGAGGAAGGGGATAATAATGCAGATGTGCAGCTGGAAGGGCCAGTGGGCCCAGGGGAAAGGAAAGCACCTTCCCTAATAGGTAGCAGTGTTTCTGCCAAAGGCCTGTCCCCAGAAGAGCTGGAGGACAGGGAGAGAAATAGGATGCATGAGTTAGAGCTGGCCAAAATGAGTGGGCAATTGGAAATTAGGAAACTGGCCCTAGAAGAAAAGAAAATGCAGCTTGAGCATGATAGAAGTTTGAGGGAGTTGGATTTGAAAGCTAGGAGCTTAGAAATTACTCCCTCTGGTGGCAGCACACCGTCAATGCCTGTGGAATCAAGAGTATATATTCCTAAAGATGTGGTCAAAGAGTTTTTTAAAATGATGACATTGGGCAGTGGTTCAAGGCCTATGAGGTAGCCATGTCTTCCCACCGGGTCCCTGAGAAGGATTGGGGAGCGGGGTTGTGGGGACGGTTCCTTAGTGAGGGGCGGGACACACTGCTAGATTTGCCTTCTGATGTCCATAATTCATATCGCCACATGAAGGATGCTTTAATGTCTAGGTATGGTTTAACTCCTGAATTGTATAGGCAGAGGTTCAGGGGTTGCACGAAGATAGAGAACAGTACCTGGGTTGAATATGTCACTTTTTTCTGCAGAGCATTGGACGGTTGGGTGAAGGGTAGCAAAGTGGATGATTTTCAGGGGCTCCTTGATTTGATTGCATGGGAGCACTTGTCAAGTAACTGTTTTCCAGAGCTACGCCAGCACCTGATAGATAGCAAGCTGACTATCCCTAGGAAGCTTGCTGAGGAGGCGGACCGCTGGGTCAGTACCAGGGTCCACAAGGGTCACGTGGGAGACTCAGCCAAGGGTGGGCAGGGTCCCCAGCAGAAGAGTGGGGGGGACAAGGGTAAACAGAGGGAGTTCCAAAGAAGGCCCCAAAGTAGTCCCCAAGGGAACCAAGGGAAAGGTTCCCAGCCTCCCCCCCCGAAACCCGCATGGGCCCCGACAGGTCCACCTGTTCAAAGGGGACCCCTGAGATGCTACAAATGTGGGGACCTGGGTCATATAGCGAGTGATCCCAGGTGCCGCCAGTTTGGAAAGACCGCACCCCCTGGTGCAGCCCCCGGCAGATGGCTAGTGTAGCCCTGGGGGAGGAGATGGATGCCCCAGAGGGGTGGGGTCCCGCACAGATGTCCCTTGTCTCATTAGGAGACTGTGAGATGGTCCCCAAGACCCAGCTGCCTGATAACACTAAGAAATACAGGCAGTGGGTGACCATCAATGGCCATAGGGTGGAGGCTCTTAGAGATACAGGAGCCAGTGTGACAGCTGTCAAGTGTCACCTGGTGTCTCAAGAGCAGGTTGTCCCCCATGCATTCTATCTAGTTGTTGCCGCTGACAACACAGAGAGTCACTGCAAAGTGGCTCAGGTTCCCTTTGAGTGGGGGGGGTCTCTGGTACTCTTCAGGTAGCTGTGAGGCCCGCCATGCCTGTTGACTGTTTGTTAGGGAACGACTTGGAGAGCTCACCTTGGGCGAAGGTGGAGCGAAGTGCTCATTTAGAGATGTTGGGTTTGCCTGACTGGGCGTGTGTGACCACCCGGTCCATGGCAGCAAGTAAAGGTGCTCAAGAGGACCTGGAGCCTGAGAGGGAGGCCCAGGTACCTGCCGTCACGAGAAGAGGCCGGGGCGCGGGAAACCGGCCCCCGAAGTTCCCACGGTCCAGGAGGAGGCAGACCTTGAGGGGGATGCCCTGGAGCCTACAGGGGAACAGGTAGCTGAACTGGGGGACCTGCCTGAGCTGACCCATTGGCAGCAGGAAGGAGGACCCTCCAGGGAAGAATTCTGCAAGGAGCAGAAAGAATGCCCTTCTCTGGTGGGTCTGCGGCAACAGGCTGCAGACCAGGCAACAGGTGATCAGTCTGGGTCACATTGGGTCTATTGGGAGAATGACCTCCTGTATACTGAGCCTAAGGTTGCTGAGCCTGGGTCAGCCCGTGTGCTGGTGGTACCCCAGTGCCTCAGAGCCTTCCTACTGGGGCTGGCTCATGATGTTCCATTGGCAGGACATTTGGGGCAGGACAAGACCTTTGAGAGGCTTGTCACCCACTTTTATTGGCCCCAAATGCGCAGGAGTTCAGACCCTCACTGCAGGACATGTCAGACTTGCCAGGCAAGTGGAAAGAGTGGGAGGAAGCGCAAGGCTCCTCTCCAGCCATTCCCTGTAGTCAGCACCCCCTTTGAACGGGTGGGTATTGACATTGTGGGGCCACTGGACCCCAAGACAGCCATGGGCAACAGGTTCATCCTGGTCTTGGTGGACCATGCCACCCGGTACCCGGAAGCCATACCTCTGAGGACAGTGACGGCCCCCGTGGTGGGACGAGCACTGATGGGAATTTTCTCCCGAGTGGGATTCCCTAGCGAGGTAGTGTCTGACCGGGGGACCAACTTCATTTCCAAGTATATGAAGTCCCTGTGGCAGGAGTGTGGGGTAACCTACAAGTTTACCACTCCTTACCACCCCCAAGGAAATGGATTGGTTGAAAGGTTCAACCGAACCCTCAAAGGCATGATTATGGGTCTTGAGGAACCTATGAGGCGTAAGTGGGACGTCCTCTTACCATGCCTGCTCTTTGCTTACCGTGAGGTGCCACAGAAATCTCTAGGGTTCAGTCCCTTTGAGCTTCTCTATGGACACCCAGTAAGAGGACCTCTAAGTTTGGTCAAAGAAGGCTGGGAGCAATCTCCCAGGAAACCTCCCCAGGATGTATACAGTTACATGCTGGCCTTTAGGAACCAAACTAGGCGTTTCAGGCAACTCGCTGAGGCGAATCTGGAAGCCAGCCAGGAGGAGATGAAGCGGTGGTACGACCAGAATGCCACTCTGGTAGAGCTTCAGCCTGGTCAGAAAGTGTGGGTCATGGCCCCAGTGGAGCCCTGCGCGCTCCAGGATAAGTGGACCGGACCCTTTGAGGTTGTAGAGCGCAAAAGTCCGGTTACCTACTTGGTGGACTTGCGGTCTCCCAGGAACCCCTTGAGGGTCCTGCATGTCAACCGCCTGAAGCCCCACTTGGAGAGGTCCCAAGTGGGCATGCTCTTAGCAACAGATGCTGGGATGGAGGAGGAGACCGAGCCTCTTCCTGACCTCCTGTCAGCAACAGAGCAAGATGGGTCAGTGGATGGTGTCAACCTCTCTTCCACCCTGACCCCTGAGCAACAGAATGACTGCCGCCAGTTGCTGGGACAGTTTTCTGATCTGTTCTCCCTGGTTCCCGGTGTCACAGATTGGTGCATCCATGATGTGGACACTGGGGACAGTACACCTGTGAAGCACAAATCTTACAGGGTGACTGACAGGGTGAGAGCTTGCATCAAGGAGGAGGTCTCCAAAATGCTTGCGTTAGGGGTGATTGAGTCCTCTAACAGTCCTTGGGCCAGCCCAGTGGTCTTGGTCCCAAAGGCTGCCGCACCGGGTGCCACACCAGAACTCCGGTTCTGTGTGGACTACCGAGGACTCAATTCAGTCACCAGGACTGACGCGCACCCCATCCCCAGAGCTGATGAGCTCATAGATCGGCTAGGGGCTGCACGGTACCTCAGCACGTTTGACTTAACGTCTGGGTACTGGCAGATCGCCTTGACTGATGGGGCAAGAGAGAGGTCAGCATTCTCCACCCCAGATGGGCACTACCAGTTCCGGGTGATGCCCTTTGGGATGAAGAATGCCCCTGCCACCTTCCAGAGGTTGGTCAACCAGGTGTTGGCTGGACTAGACTCGTTCAGTGCCGCCTACCTGGATGACATCGCAGTGTTCAGCGCCAGTTGGGAAGAACATCTGCGCCACCTCTGGGAAGTGTTGATGGCGCTGCGGAGGGCAGGCCTCACGATCAAGGCGAGTAAGTGCCAGATCGGGCAGGGTTCCGTGGTGTACTTGGGACACCAAGTGGGGAGCGGCCAGGTGGCGCCCCTACAACCCAAAATTGAAACCATCCTGAATTGGGAACCCCCCAAAACCAAGACAGAGGTGAGAGCCTTCTTAGGACTCACGGGTTACTACAGGAGGTTTGTCAAGGGGTATGGCAGCATTGTTGCGCCCCTGACAGAGCTGACTTCCAAGAAGCAGCCCAGGAAAGTGATTTGGACTGACACCTGTCAGACAGCTTTTGAGGCCCTGAAAACTGCCATGTGCACGGCGCCCGTGCTCCTGGCACCCAACTTCTCCAAAGAGTTCGTAGTACAAACAGACGCTTCAGAGCATGGTGTGGGGGCTGTTCTGTCACAGATGAATGAGGAGGGCCTAGATCAACCCGTAGCCTTCATCAGTAGGAGGTTACTACCACGGGAACAGAGGTGGAGTGCTATTGAGCGTGAGGCATTTGCTGTGGTCTGGGCACTGAAGAAGCTGAGACCATACCTGTTTGGGACTCACTTCCGGGTTCAGACAGACCACAGGCCCCTCAGATGGTTGATGCAGATGAGGGGTGAGAATCCAAAGCTGTTGAGGTGGTCCATTTCCCTACAGGGGATGGATTTCACGGTGGAACACCGCCCTGGTACAGAACACGCCAATGCTGATGGTCTGTCCAGATTTTTCCGCCTTAGTGAAGAGAACTCCCCTGAGGTAGGGGGGTTCTCCCCACATTTCAGCTGGAGGGGACACGTGTTAGACCTGGCATCCTTGGCGTGGGTCTCCCTTCCATTTTTTTATGATGCCTCCGATGTTACCGATCCGTTTTTGCTGGTGTTTGATGCTTTGGGCACTGTGCTACTGCCATTCAGTGCCACAGTGCAAGTGCTCCCTATGATAAATTGTGTTATGTATTAGTGGCTCCATGATTGGATGATTGGTTTACTTGTCAGTCCCTAGTACAGTGCACTGAGAGTGCCCAGGGCTTGTAAATCCAATGCCGCTGGTGGGCTTGCAGCACTGGTTGTGCCACCCACAGAAGCGGCTTGTAAAATGTGCCTCAGGCCTGCCATTGCAGAGCCTGTGTGCAGCCTAGGGCTGCCATGTCGACTTGGCGAGTACACCCACTTACCAGTCCCTAAAACCTTCCCTTTACTGCATGTTGGTCACCCCTAAAGTAGGCCCTAGGGCAGGGTGCATTGTAAGTACAAGGTAGGACATGCCCTGGTGTGTGTGGCATGTCCTAATAGTGAATTACAGCCATTTTCGTTTTTCACTATTGCAAGGCTACCTGCTCCCCATAGGCCAGAATGGGCAGACTGACTATTACACCTTATAGTCAGAACTGACCCAGGAACATGGTAGAAAAACGAATTTAGTATGCCTGAACTCAGAATGATAAAATACATCTTTTAGTGAAGTTGGTTTTAACATTCTGTGTTTGAAAATACCACTTTTAGAAAGTGGGTATTTTCTTGCCTAAACTTCCAAGCCTGCCTCTGCTAGGTTGTGTATTCCTTGTCTGGAGATTGAGTGACAGGGGCTGGGGGTGGCTACAGGAGACAGGGTGAGTCAGCACAGGGCTGAATAGAAAGATCTGCATCCAGAGTGGAGGGAGGAGTTGCACCTGGGTCTGAATAGGGCTGTGCCTGCCTTCCACAATGCTGGCTCCACCTCCTGCCGGGCGGCTGAGCACCCTGCCCCACATTCTGAAAGGAAAGAAGGAGTCAGAAAAACAAAGTGCTCCAGGACTGACCAGAACTGGTTTTGACTAGGCAGAGGCCTCTCTGCCTTCAGAGAACAAAGGAAAACTGTGTATAAAAGGGGACCCAGACCCCTAGGAAATTAGATCACTTTGGGAAAACAAGAAGAAACCTTTGCTGAGGAGCGGAACCAAGAAGAAACTGAGGAGAAGACTATCCCTAAGCTAGAGGGATCTGCCTGCAGTGGTTGCCTGACTGCCAAAGGAAGGAGAAAGGACTTTGTGTGCACTTTTATTCAACTTGTAAAGTATCTCCAAGGGCTTGAGAAAAGAGCTTGCCTCCTGCTGAAGTCTCAGGGACAACAGACTTCAACCACCAGCTCCCCAAGAATCCTTTGGAAGTGCCTGCTGCTGTTTTGGGCCTTCTGAAGGGACTGCGTGTCGCAAGGAGCTGGAAGCGCGACTCAAGAGGAAGAAGCGTGTCGCCGTCGCTGCTGCTGCCGTCGCAACTACGAAGGAGGGTGTCGCCGCTGTAGCTGTCGTATTGCACCGCATCGAGAGAAGCGTCCCGCAACGAAGAGGAAGCGTGTCGCCGTCGCTGCTGCTGCCGTCGCAACTCCGAAGGAGGGTGTCGCCGCTGGATCTGTCGCATTGCACCGAATCAAGAGAAGAGTCTCGCATCGAGGAAGAAGCATGTCGCCGTCGCAGCCGCTGCCGTCGCAACTCCGAAGGAGGGTGTCGCCGCTGTAGCTGTCGCATTGCGCCGCATCAAGAGAAGCGCCTCGCATCCACGGAGAAGCGTGCCGCCGTCGGAGCTGCTGCCGTCGCATCACGAAACAAGGGTGTCGCCGCTGCAGTTGTCGCATCGAGCGGAAGCGTCTCGCAACGTCGGAGAAGAGGGTCGCCGCCAAAGCCGCTGCCGTCGCATCACGGAACAAGGGTGTCGCCGCTGTAGCTGACGCATCGAGTCGAGACTTCTCGCAACCTCGGAGAAGCGTGCCGCATCAGGAAGAACTTGACGTCTTTATTTCTTTGCACCAGAACTTTGTCGCATTTCCATCGCTGCAACATTGCTTGTTGTGGAAGCGTCCCGCATCGTAAGGTACATTGACTTAAAGTGTCGCATCTTAAGAACTGAACTGAACTAAGCTAAAACTACCATTTTAAGTACAGTATTGTGGATTTTTGTCGTTTATGGTCTTGTGTTAAAACTATATAAAGAATACTTATTTTTGATATAAAACCTTGTGTGGTGTCCATCTGTAGTGTGTCACTAGATTACTGTATGTGTTCACAAATGCTTTACACACTGCCTCTGAGATAAGCCTGTCTGCTCGTGCCAAGCTACCAAGGAGGTGAGCAGGGGTTATTTTAGGAGTGTACCCCTTTACCCTGACTAGAGGCGAGGGTCCCTATTTGTCACAAGTACCTACCTGTGCCAACTAGAGACCCCCAATTCTAACAAGCCCTATATATTTTTCAGATGCTTCTGCTAAAACCACCCCTTGGCCTGCTTCACAAGCTTCACAGGGAGATTGAGCGTTTCCCTTGGGGGACCATAAAACCAAGGTTGCAGAAACACCTTTTGCAACAATCAAAACAGGACGGAGGTCTCGCTATACCCAATATGACTCAGTACTATCAGGCCGCTCAGTTGCGTTTCTTGGTGGAGTAGAATCGACCACTCACAGAAAAGCATTGGGTCTTTATGGACCAGAAGGTGGCGGGAAGACACATCTGGAGAGAGGTGTGGCTGCCTAGGTCATCTAGAGCTTGGGGGCTGTATTCCTTCCCTGTCACCTGCCCGACATTCCGGGTCTGGGATAAGGTAGCAATCTCCGCTGGCTTCACCACGTTCCCTTCTCCCCTGGCCCCCATATTCTTAAATCCGGACTTTCCTCCCAGCATGGCCAAGGGAGCTGATAGGCGGAAGGTGGGTGTAAACGGCTCGGATGTCTCTTTGACCACGATGGCCCTATTCCCTTTGCCCAACTTATGGAGGATTACGGCTTGCTAGATTGGGACCAATATCTCCACGTGCAAATACTACATTGGGTGCTTGGCGCGGCAACAAGACCCCAGGCAGGCAGACCTATGTCCCCCTTCAAAAAATGGTTGTTCCTCAAGAAAGATGATAAAAGAATCATTTCAGAAATTTACTCTCATTTATCATTGCAGTTGCATGAAGGTAAATCCCCAGGCCAGATACGATGGGAGGGGGAACTGGGTCGAACACTGTCCGAGAAGGAATTGGACGACATTTTTAATAGAACACAGCATACAGCATACACCATGGGGCACATAGAGACTTCTTACAAAATCATTTCCTATTGGTATTACACTCCCGCCCGAATGCAGAAATGGAACCCCCAGTGCGATGGCCTGTGTTGGCGGGGTTGTGGCAGCCCAGGCACACTACTTCATCTGCTATGGCACTGCCCAAAATTCACTAGATATTGGGAGCTGATTTTGGACGAGGTTGATCGGGCCTTTGACACTAACATCCCCAGATTCCCTGCATGTACACTCTTAGGTCTACCGAATGCTCTAACATTCCTGCTTCGATCTATAAAGGGTAGACAGATGGCCCTGGCACTTAATGCCGCCCATCGGGTATTATTGTCCAACTTGAACACGGACAGGGTACCAGACCACCAACAGTGACTTCAAGCTTATTGGGTATGGAGCGTTTGTCAATGGGTACTTTAGGGGACAAGTCAGACTACACTAGAGTATGGGCTCCTTTCATTTCCATCCTCTCATGGGAGTTTAGAGAATTGCCTGATCCTTGTGCCCTGAGCCCTGAGCCTGAACCCTTGCACCAGCACTTTACCCACAGCCCCTGGAGGGGCTGCAACGCGCTAAAAGGACGCTCGCGGTTCCCGCGGGCGGGAAGCCTGATCCTTGTGCCCTGAGCCCTGAGCCTGAACCCTTGCACCAGCACTTTACCCACAGCCCCTGGAGGGGCTGCAACGCGCTAAAAGGACGCTCGCGGTTCCCGCGGGCGGGAAGCCTGATCCTTGTGCCCTGAGCCCTGAGCCTGAACCCTTGCACCAGCACTTTACCCACAGCCCCTGGAGGGGCTGCAACGCGCTAAAAGGACGCTCGCGGTTCCCGCAGCGCGGGACGTGCCCGGGCGCGGCCCGGGCGAAGACCGGGCCAAGACGGGCCCGTCTTAGCCCGTCTTAGGCCGATAGAGGCTGGGCTGGGCCACGACTCTTTCATTTTTTCCATTTCATTCTCCATTTGTGAGCCCGAACAAGGTATTGTGCTCTACGCCCTTGCAACCTCCCCTATAAGTGATCTGATAACGGGGGTTACTGTAAGAGACTGATTAAGACTTGTGTGGAACTTTGTGGAATCATATAATTATATTATTGTGTGCTGATTTATATGTGGTAATATCTATTTTATATTTTTATTCGCATATTTTGGATATTGTTTTTGTACTATACTTTTTTATCCCGATATGGGGAAGAGGAAAATGCAGAGTATTCAGAGTATTCAGACTAAAAAAACACAGAAATCGGGGAGCATCCCGCCAATCTTTATTAAATTATCTAACAGGTGCTGTGGGCGCTATTGAACGTCAGATAATTACAGTCGAAGAAGCTTTGAAGCCGGGTTCTGAGATTGCAGAAATAGAGGTTGGAAAATGCAGTGATCTAGAGCTATTAGGCAGGGGGACTGCAGATGCTGATGCTAATGGCTGTGCGGTAAACATATCCGATCATATATCGTGTAGTGAAATTGAAATAGAATCAGATATTCAGCCACCTACTAAGCGCGCCAGAAATCCTGAGGGCTTATCAGTCTTGGAGCCTTTGAGCCCAAGCCTGTGCTCTAAATCAAGCACGAACCCACCCAAAACGCGCAAAAAATTAATAAAAAAGAATAACCCATCTTCAACGTGTAAGTCAGAGAACTGGGAGAAATCGTTAGTTAGTAGTAATATGCGTACACAAAATGAGGTGGGAAAACTAAAAGGTAAAATGGACGCAATGGACAAATTTGTAAGAGATACATTAAATAGTT
This sequence comes from Calotriton arnoldi, assembly GCA_963921515.1. Classification (NCBI taxonomy): domain Eukaryota; kingdom Metazoa; phylum Chordata; class Amphibia; order Caudata; family Salamandridae; genus Calotriton; species Calotriton arnoldi. The sequence goes on along the minus strand of CAWUFW010016212.1, from coordinate 122,887 downwards.
TAACAGCTAAAATAAGTGTAATGGAGGGAATTTTAGTTAAATGTTTGGATAAATTGGAGCTTAGGCAGAAAGAAGAGTTCAATCAAGTGCCCAAACAGGTTTGTAATACTGATGTTATAAAGCCAGTTAATGACTATGGATATGGGCCTGTAGACTTAGCCCCACAGATCCAAATGGCTAAGGCGGGGCCATCACGTCCTACTATATTACCCAATACCCTACATAAGTGTCCCCCTTTATATCCTCCAGCAGCTACTGGCAGTAGCTGTGATATGATATCATCAATGAATAGGAAGGGAACACAGCACTTTTATTTAGATCTCCCACCGAGACTACTCCGTACATAGTGGTCCTGGCAAATGTCCCAAAATTAGAAATAGGGACACAAGAAACATGCGAGACTTTAAGGAATAAATCTCTACATTGGCTTGGTATGAGGTCGGGTCTAACAAGGGAGCTCTTTGATGAGTTTAAGATGGCAAGGAGAGTGCCATGGGTGGGAAGAGGACAGAAGACCCTTGTAGGGGACTGTGTAGTTTTAACTCTTAAATCCCTGAACTAGTTAATTTGATCTTGAGTAGAGCAGAGTCCCACACTGTGATAGGACAGGGTGTTATTGTGGTTCCCTTGGGGTTTTCTACCAACCAATTCACGGTAATAATATCAGGGTGAATTGGAATACAAACAACTTAATTGAACCAAGGTCATTTAATATCAGAACACATAATCGATTTGAGACCTTTAACGACCTTGAAGGAGTCGATTGACTGGGTTCTGTTGTATTACCCCGAGCTATAACCAGTGGATGTTTGTTTAACCCATTGGATGTAGTCTTAACATCGCCAAGCTCATTTAATGACATACCAAATATCCATGGTGTTGTATCTGAGAATCAACTTAGGATTGTTAGTAATTCAAACTTAAATACATACGATGCTGCTTTACAAATCCCTACATCCCAACTAATAGTGGTACCATCTGAAGTTGTAGAGGGTGATGTAATAATTAATAAGAAAGTTAACTGTAAGTTTATGTTCTGGAATGTGGCGGGACTAAAATCAAAAGTGATCAATAATGAGTGGGCTGTTTTTATAAATAATTTTGAGATCATTAGCCTACAAGAAACTTGGGCAGAGGAACCAATTCATCTTAACGGTTTTAGAACATTCCATACACCGGCAATAAGATCGCCCAATGGCAGAGCTAAGGGGGTCTCTGTACTTATGTGTCTAATTGTTTGAAATTGAAGAAGGTAGAATTAATGGTTGATAATCCATACTATCAAATGTTAAGTTTACAAGTTAAACAGGGGCTGTGCGTGATTTTATTAAATTTTTATAATAATATCCCTCCGGCGATATTAGAGCAGACATTAAGGAATATCTCTAATGACTTAAATGATCTACAACAGCATTCAACCAAAGAATCTATCATCCTATGGGGAGGTGATTTTAACACTCCTATATGTCGTATGGCTGAAACAGGGATTTGTGGATTAACATATGCAAAAGATTTTGGTTTCCAACATTTCCCACACACAACATATGGTGATTGTTTGAATGATATTATGTTCTCCTTGGATTTGGGGTTTGTCAATTGTCTTTGTACGCCTATGGTACCTTTCTGCCCGACGTTTAATGGACGTGGTGCTTCTACTATTATTGATTTTATTATGATTACAACGCGACATTCTTCACGTGCAAAAGATTTTATTACTCATGACATTGCCCTAAGTGATCATTACCCTCTTAGTATTGTCGTAGAGATTTTTAAATCAGATTTCATTATGAGACGCTGCCCTGTAACGCTTCTGCAAAATATATCATTATGCAGACAAAATGGTTATGCATTAAGGTGGGAAAAATTGGATCCGATAGATTTTGTAAAACAATTGGTGTCGCAGAAGAAGGAGATGTTCTTCTCATGTTTAGATCCGCTGACTCCACATTGTAAAATAATAGAGAATTTTTCAATAATCTCTACTCATATTAAAGAACTTTTGTGGGTAAAAACAAAGAAGCGCAAGCCCATTAGTGAAGGGTGGTTTGATTCACAGTGCACGAAGGCTCACTCTAATCTGAAACGCGCTCTTAATGCTAGAGTAAAAGATCAAGTTCACATCAGGATAGCCAGAAGGAACTATCAAAGAGCACTAAAGAGAGGAAGCTAGCATTAAAAAGGAAGCATGGGATGCCCTACATGAAGCCTCTATTAATCGTGACCCCACAGCTTTCTGGAGAGCGGTAAATGCCCCATTCATGGCTGGGAATGAAAAAGCAACCATTGAAATAGCTATTCCTGAGATGGACTGGATAACACACTACTCAAGATTGTATAGGAATACTGAGTGGGAAGAGACGGGATTAATGCTTAATGTTGAGCAGGAATCGCCACCTACTTTCCGGAACTTAGCCTTGGACTTCACCTTAAGTGAGGTTAATGCTGCTATTAAGGCAAGTTCTGGAGGTAAGGCCCCGGGCCCAGATTGTGTACCTATTGATTTATTTAAATCTAATTTGGAATTGTGGGGTCCACTTTTAACTCAGGTTTTTAATGCCTGCTGCTCTATGGGATTTTTAAGGACATGGTACGAATCTATAATCGTGCCAATTTTTAAAAAAGGAGATAGGGCTGATCCTGTGTGTTATCGCCCTATCTCCTTGTTGGACTCCACAGTTAAGGTTGCAGGAGAGTGATTTTGGAAAGGTTACAGGCATGGGCGGATGAAAAGGCAGTTATAAGCGATTTGCAATATGGCTTCCGCAAAGGACTGGGCACTATTGAACAAGGATTAAATTTGCACATTTTAGTAGATAAATATATAAAATCTAAAAGAGAAAGGCTGTTTTTAACATTTGTCGACTTGACTGCGGCATTTGATTGCGTCGTCCATAATGAACTTTGGGCAATTTTAGAGAGGCTGGGGGTAGATGTTTTATTAATTTTGTTTTTAAGACAGCTCTATTCTGAGGCAAGGGCTAGTGTGCGCTATGGCTTGGGGGGAATGTACTAAGAGTTTTAGAGTAGGTAGAGGTGTCAGACAAGGCTGTGTTTTAGCTCCGTTTTTATTTACTTTATATATTAATGAGTTAGAAGATATACTTGTTAAGGAGTGTAGGGATACTCCAACAGCCTTAACACGCCCAATTCCCGCGCTCCTATATGCGGATGATGCGGTCCTTATGGCCCGCACTCCGCTGGGCCTTCGAAGAGTTGTTGATTCCTTCTCAAAATTTATGATTAACTTGGGCCTTAGAATAAATTGTTCGAAAACTTTTGTAATGAATTGTGGGAGCGAGGCTAAGAAAAAGGCTATCCCTATCTTTATTGATTCAAAGATAATTGAGAGTACTAAAACCTTTTCTTACTTAGGAATTTTATTTAGTAATTGTGGATCTTGGACTCGAGCAGTAATGGCCAGAAAGCTCTTGTTCAACAAATCATTGATGGCACTATTAAATTTTAGTAGAAAGTTGGGAAAACGTTCACCGGATGATTTGATAAAAATTTATAAAGCAAAATGTGTGGCGGTTGCCACCTACGGTGCCGGCATCTGGGGTATTGCTAATGTTAATTCGCTCCAGTTGGTCGAAAATTTGTTTTTTAGGTTTCTTTTAGCTGTACCAGGTAGTACGTCAAGTTTTATTTGTCATAGTGAACTAGGTATGCCATTCCTGGAAGACTTGATCAAGATACAGCCTGTTCTTTTATGGCACAGGGTTTGGACTACTGATGAGGCCTCCTTCAATAGACAAATTTTGAAGGATGCAATGGGTCTTGACGGGGCCAGACACATAAGATGGTTGGATTATGTCAAAAAATTTGTAATTCGAATAGGCCATCAAGAATATTATACTGACCCTCTCACTTTGCGTAACGTGACGAGAAAAGAATTAAAGAGTGTATGCATGCAGTGTTTAAACAAAATGAGAATTAAGGTTGAAAGTGGAAAAATAACGGTTCAAACACATACTCAAACTTTGGCTACTTTAACTATACAACCGTATATTATATTTGTAACTAGAGATTATGATAGATTTTTGCTGACAAGATTTAGATTAAACACTTTGCATAGGTCCCTGAGTTTCCCGAGCAAAATGATTGGTCACGATCCTTGTGTAAATGTCCTTGTGATGATATTTCTGAACAATCAACGATGCATATTTTGTTATTTTGTAGTTTTTACTCAACATCCAGGAATAAGTGGATTAGACCGGTCTTAAAGAGATTCGGATTGAGACAGTGTCGCCCTGCATACCTCGCTTTACAATTTTTAGATAATGAATTTATTATTATCTCTGTTATTGCCTTTTTAAAAACAGTTTTTAAATTACGTAAAACAATTGCGATTTGACTTCTTATTAAGGATGTATATATATAATGTTTTTTACCTCTGTTTGTAAATGAAATAATATGTGCTTTTATGGTTTACATGTAATGTAACCGAATAAAGTTCTTTTGAATTGAATTGACTGGTCCGAAATATCTGCGTATATTGAGGTTGATCCCGACTGGCCAGGAGGGGGAGAATTCTGTAAGGGGCACCTGATGATCGCTGCGATTTGGTTATTTTTCCTTGAGTGCGCTACAACCTAGTCCGCTGGCTCGCTGAGAAGGGATTGGGGTGGGGTGAGAGGTCTTGTGGGTTTGCGTTCTTTATTTGTTGGGGTTTTCTCTGTTGTTTGAAGTTATGAGACGATGCCCAGCGACGGCTAGCAGCTACCTTGATATGAGGAGGATTATTGGGGGTGGTCCAGCAAGTCTTTCGGCGACGTCAGATACAATTGAATTTATGAGATATGTCTGACTCCCATGATCTCTAGATGACGCGGCCGGCCCTGGATGGGTTGTAGGCAGCTTGCTGTGTAACCCGTAGTCACACTCAAAACCTTAATGATTTGTTAAATACTTTGTAGGATGAAATGGCCCAGTGTGGTTTTGGCGCTCACTAATAACAGTATCAAATTACTTCGTAGTACTTGATTATAGTGCTCAAGGGAGGAGGAGTCATTCACTCCTCTTAATTTGTGACCCCTGGGGATCAAACTAATACTTAAACACAAAGTATTACATATACATATGTAATACATTCGTAATTCATCATTTGTTAAATCAAGACTAGTACATATGTAATACATATGTAGTACATATGTAATACATTCGTTATTCGTCATTTGTTGAAACAAGACTAGTACATTGCATGAGATAATATAACAAGATTTCTTGTATTTTAATTTTCTTTCTTCGGTTAGTCCAGCCAACATGAGTTTCGTTGTCCGGGAATAACCCACTACTTCCTCAGGGCTTTGTTGATGTGAAGTAGTCCGTCAACCTCTGTGCCGGTTATAATTCCGTCCCGGCCAGGAAGGCAGGGAATTTTAATGATGCTGCAATTTCTAATCCTTACGTCTTCATTGAAATCTAAAATCCGCCATCCACGTATGTTAGCGTAGTGTCAGTAGTAGAATCGTGGAGCGTCCAATATACGCTCGAAAGTGCACTCTTGTGCCAGGACAAGTTTCCGCGTCTCGCAACGGCTCATAGTATGGGCGTACTAGGAGCCATTGCGTTGAACTAACTGAAGAAAGAAAATTAAAATACAAGAAATCTTGTTATATTATCTCATGCAATGTACTAGTCTTGATTTAACAAATGCTTAATGATTTGTTATTTGCATCTATCTTGTCTGTGCCACCATTGCGGCCGGCCCGATAGGGTTGTAGGCAGCTTGCTGTGTATTGCTTCTATTAAGCGTATTGTCAATAAAAATGATTTAATTCTAAACTGGGGTGGCATGGTGAGCAAAAGAATAATGGATTTAACCCAGATCTCTTGACTGGGGGTGAATGTTTTGATTTGTTCTGCATTCCGTCCATCAATTGTGTGTCTTTAACTGTTTGAAGTGTTGCACAAATACTTTACATATTGCCACTTAAGTTAAGCCAGCCTGCTCTGTGCCAAGCTACCAGAAGGTAAGCATAGGTTAATTTATGGTGAGTATCTGACTTACCCTGTCTAGGATTGTGGTCCCTGCTTGGACAGGGTACATTCCTCTGCCAACCAGAAATCCAATTTCTAACACTCTCCTTGGATTGCAAGCGGAAGACAGTCCAACCTACTCATTCTTGAGATAGAGTATTATTATTTTAATCTGTACTCTGATTTTCTACATAGGACAGCTAGGCCTCACACAGTGAAAATAGTCTTTAGGTCCATTGTGGCGACATGGTAACATTGATTTTCTGCATGTCCCACTTTTAAATTCAATGCACCCCACCTTGTGGACTACAAGGCTTACGTAGGGTTGGCTTACTAATATTTATACGGGAGGATTTAACCTGTTAAAGAGGGTTATTTCAACTGCCCACCCTGCAGGTTTTACACTGCAGCAGTCAGGTTACAATGGTAGATCTGAAGATATTGTTTCCATGCTACACTAGTAAATGGCACAATAAGTGGGGTCTCAATCTCACCTTCCAGTCTCAACTTCCCCTTCTTGTAGTCAATTTCCAAACACCAAAATGTGATTTAGGGTCTGCGGGTTTGACATTTTATGTTGGGTGTTCTACTTCTTTTGAAGTGTCCACTTCTCCTTTCTTCTTTCCTCATGAAAGACAGTCACAGTAGGCATGACTCTGAAGCTGATTGACCCACAACGTAATTCATAGGAGTGACCAGAGTTTACACCTGGATGTCAGCAACAGTGATATGTGCATCAAAATGTTAATCCCAAACTCCCAGCCCTATTCTATTATATCCTATTAATGTGTTTTTATAGAGCGCTTGGCTACCCGAAATGGGTTTCCCAGAGTTAACAGCCCTTGCTTGAATAGTGAGTGTTTAGGTGTACAGATAGGTTTTTAAGTTGCTTTCTTAACCCCTTCCGTGCTCATGACGAGCTCAGCTCGTCATGCTGCGCGGTAGCGCTGTGCGCATGACGAGCTCAGCTTGTCACGACCCCACCCACGATCGGAATGTCCAGCACACGAGCGGAATTCCGATCGCGGTCAAGGGGTTATTCTTAGAAGATTGTCATTGTGCCTAAGATTGATTGGTAAGGAGTTCCGGAGTTTGGGGCCAGATTGGTGAATGAGCGGCCTCCGCCTCTGAATTCTGGGGACGGCAAGAAGGCATACATTGTTTGACCTAAGTTCTCTGTTGGCATGGTAGCGATTAATCAAGTGATGAAGGATATGCAAGCCTACTTTTTTTATGCCCGATGTGCTATGCAAAGTGTTTTGAATTGTATCCTCCTGCTTATTGGCAGCCAATGAAGCGAGGTCATTTAGGAATGCCTAGCAGTATTCGAGGAGCAGCATTTTGGATGACTTTCAGTTTTCTGATGACAGAGAGTGAGCTGCCTAAATAAAGGGAATCGCCCTAATCAAGGCGCAATAGTATTATGCCTTGAACCACTATTCTGCATGCGTCAATAGGAAGCCATTTAAGAGTCTTCCTCAGTGCTCTAAGGAGGCCAAAGCATCTGACTGTAGTCTTCTTTGCCTGGGAGGCCATGGTGAGATGTCTATCCAATGTGACACCGAGACCTTTTACTTCTGGTTTGGGGAGTGGATGATCACTCAAGGACTGGGCCAGTTAAGTTGGTCCCACAACGAAGGGTTGTTGCCAGTTTCAAGTAACTCAGTTTTATCCCCGTTTAATTTTAAGCAACTGGCTGCCACCCAGCTGGTGACCTGCTCAAGACATAGGTGTATCATCTACATATGACACCACGGTGAAACCTAACGAAAAGATGATGCCAGATGTGGGCGAACTTACAGATCAATGAGTGTGTGGCTCAAGGATGAGCCCTGTGGCACTCTGCATTTTAGCTGATGGTTCGTAGAAAGAAAAGGCCCCTCGCTGACTTCAAAAACCCCTATTATTTAGTAACGGAGCAAGGCATTTTAAGACATTGCCTGTAATGCCTACTTCTTCTTATCTGCTTTCTTGCAGTGTGCTGTATACAGTGTGGCGCTTTCTTGCAGTGTGCTGTATACAGTGTGCCGCTTTCTTGCAGTGTGCTGTATACAGCGTGGTGCATCAAGCAGTATCTGACTGTGCATTACTCAAAGGGCTCTGCTGCTATATTAATAATGACAGGGAGCAGACCTCAATTGGAATATTGATTGATCATATATAATGCAGCTTCATAATTCATACTTTTCTATTGTCTTACAGCTCTATCATTCACCATAATGTCATGAGACTCATTACTTATTGATACGAGTGAATAACCAGTGAAGCAGAATAAGCCATCCTCTTCAGATTGCTGTTTATGAAGAAAGTGGCAGGCTTATATTTCCAAATCCTTAGGGTACGACCGTGGAATCCTCTCCATTATCCAAATACTGTTCATAAGAGGCCTTGTTGCTACTTACTATCAAGTGCTTAACAGTGACCAAAATCAAGCAAAGATTTCAACAAAAAGGAGTAAATCATTGTCCCCTCATCATTTGCCCCACTTGGAAACAGAAGCACTTTTCAGCTTTTTATTAACTAAATGAGTAAACAAAAATAAAACATGAAAGGCTCTTTACTCACCTGGCTCTAAAAGCCCACCTTTTCCAGTGACACTTCTTGTATAGTAGAAAGTTCAAGACAATGGTCAGGGTTAGACAAAGGCGGGGGGAACAAGGAGTTTGAAGAGTAGGCCTACCACACACAAAGCAATTAAGTTTACCAGCAAGTATTTGGTCCATGTACCTCCTTGGAGAAAGGTAAGGTTGAAAAAGTGCGTTTCGTCACCTGTGTAGTTTTCTGGATCGTTGTCCCTTGCATACATTGAAAAGTTCCCACTTTTTTTTTGACTATTTAAGTTTCCTGCTCTCACTCGTTGGTTTATTTTGTTAGTTTTCTTCGACCACAATAGCTAAAGCAATATTGTGTAAACCATTGATCCTATTCACGGAGGCATTTTGGAGTATGTGAGAGAGTACTCCTATAGTACTCTTTCACAAACTTCTATATGCCTTTGTAATTTATCCTCAACACCCCTAAAATGGGAATAAAAGGAAATGTTCTTTATTCAGGGAATATTCTTATACAATTAGCACAAATTGAATGGAATGTGCAGTGGCGGCTCCTCCGCTAAGGCGGAGGAGCATCGCCCCACTGCTTTTTAGCAGTGAAATATAGGGAAAATAAAATGATAATAGCTCATGCTATTATCATTTTATTTTTGCCCTACTTCTGCCAGCATGGTGAGCAAAAAAACGATGGATTTAGGCCCAGATCTCTGTACTGGGGTGAATGTATGACATTGTTCTGCATTCTGTCCATCAACTGTTGTTTTTGCATTTGTCACCCTGAGTGGAGCGGGTATACCCAGACGTGGGTCCCGTGCTCTCCATGCCACTGGAATCAAGCTATCCTGGCTGAAGAGGGTGAAACCCCGAAACCGGTCCTAGGATGCTTGTTTCCAGTCCAGGGAGGACCTGGCTTGGCAGTTCGGGCTGGACTGTTCCCATGAGGCACAGGGTCAAGACTGATTTGCATATGGCTGGGTCCAAACTGGAATGGCATGGTGAGCAAAAACCGATGGATTTAGGCCCAGATCTCTGTACTGGGGTGAATGTATGACATTGTTCTGCATTCTGTCCATCAACTGTTGTTTTTGCATTTGTCACCCTGAGTGGGACGGGTATACCCAGACGTGGGTCCCGTGCTCTCCATGCCACTGGAATCAAGCTATCCTGGCTGAAGAGGGTGAAACCCGAAACCGGTCCTAGGATGTTTGTTTCCAGTCCAGGGAGGACCTGGCTTGGCAGTTCGGGCTGGACTGTTCCCATGAGGCACAGGGTCAAGACTGATTTGCATATGGCTGGGTCCAAACTGGAATGGCATGGTGAGCAAAAAACCGATGGATTTAGGCCCAGATCTCTGTACTGGGGTGAATGTATGACATTGTTCTGCATTCTGTCCATCAACTGTTGTTTTTGCATTTGTCACCCTGAGTGGGACGGGTATACCCAGACGTGGGTCCTGTGCTCTCCATGCCACTGGAATCAAGCTATCCTGGCTGAAGAGGGGTGAAACCTCGAAACCGGTCCTAGGATGCTTGTTTCCAGTCTAGGGAGGACCTGGCTTGGCAGTTCGGGATGGACTGTTCCCATGAGGCACAGGGTCAAGACTGATTTGCATATGGCTGGGTCCAAACTGGAATGGCATGTTGAGCAAAAAAACGATGGATTTAGGCCCAGATCGCTGTACTGGGGTGAATGTATGACATTGTTCTGCATTCTGTCCATCAACTGTTGTTTTTGCATTTGTCACCCTGAGTGGGACGGGTATACCCAGATGTGGGTCCCGTGCTCTCCATGCCACTGGAATCAAGCTATCCTGGCTGAAGAGGGGTGAAACCCCGAAACCGGTCCTAGGATGCTTGGTTCCAGTCCAGGGAGGACCTGGCTTAGCAGTTCGGGCTGGACTGTTCCCATGAGGCACAGGGTCAAGACTGATTTGCATATGGCTGGGTCCAAACTGGAATGGCATGGTGAGCAAAAAAACGATGGATTTAGGCCCAGATCTCTGTACTGGGGTGAATGTATGACATTGTTCTGCATTCTGTCCATCAACTGTTGTTTTTGCATTTGTCACCCTGAGTGGGACGGGTATACCCAGACGTGGGTCCCGTGCTCTCCATGCCACTGGAATCAAGCTATCCTGGCTGAAGAGGGGTGAAACCCCGAATCCGGTTCTAGGATGCTTGTTTCCAGTCCAGGGAGGACCTGGCTTGGCAGTTCAGGCTGGACTGTTCCCATGAGGCACAGGGTCAAGACTGATTTGCATATGGCTGGGTCCAAACTTGAATGGCATGGTGAGCAAAAAAACGATGGATTTAGGCCCAGATCTCTGTACTGGGGTGAATGTATGACATTGTTCTGCATTTTGACCATCCACTGTTGTTTTTGCATTTGTCACCCTGAGTGGGACGTGTATACCCAGATGTGGGTCCCGTGCTCTCCATGCCACTGGAATCAAGCTATCCTGGCTGAAGGGTGAAACCCCGAAACCAGTCCTAGGATGCTTGTTTCCAGTCCAGGGAGGACCTGGCTTGGCAGTTCGGGCTGGACTGTTCCCATGAGGCCCAGGGTCAAGACTGATTTGCATATGGCTGGGTCCAAACTGGAATGGCATGGTGAGCAAAAAAACGATGGATTTAGGCCCAGATCTCTGTACTGGGGTGAATGTATGACATTGTTCTGCATTCTGTCCATCAACTGTTGTTTTTGCATTTGTCACCCTGAGTGGGACAGGTATACCCAGACGTTGGTCTCGTGCTCTCCATGCCACTGGTATCAAGCTATCCTGGCTGAAGAGGGGTGAAACCCCGAAACCGGTCCTAGGATGCTTGTTTCCAGTCCAGGGAGGACCTGGCTTGGCAGTTCGGGCTGGACTGTTCCCATGAGGCACAGGGTCAAGACTGATTTGCATATGCTGGGTCCAAACTGGAATGGCATGGTGAGCAAAAAAACGATGGATTTAGGCCCAGATCTCTGTACTGGGGTGAATGTATGACATTGTTCTGCATTCTGTCCATCAACTGTTGTTTTTGCATTTGTCACCCTGAGTGTGACGGGTATACCCAGACGTAGGTCCCGTGCTCTCCATGCCACTGGAATCAAGCTATCCTGACTGAAGAGGGGTGAAACCCTGAAACCGGTCCTAGGATGCTTGTTTCCAGTCCAGGGAGGTCCTGGCTTGGCAGTTCGGGCTGGACTGTTCCCATGAGGCACAGGGTCAAGACTGATTTGCATATGGCTGGGTCCAAACTGGAATGGCATGGTGAGCAAAAAAACGATGGTTTTAGGCCCAGATCTCTGTACTGGGGTGAATGTATGACATTGTTCTGCATTTTGTCCATCAACTGTTGTTTTTGCATTTGTCACCCTGAATGGGACGGGTATACCCAGATGTGGGTCCCGTGCTCTCCATGCCACTGGAATCAAGCTATCCTGGCTGAAGAGGGGTGAAACCCCGAAATCAGTCCTAGGATGCTTGTTTCCAGTCCAGGGAGGACCTGGCTTGGCAGTTCGGGCTGGACTGTTCCCATGAGGCCCAGGGTCAAGACTGATTTGCATATGGCTGGGTCCAAACTGGAATGGCATGGTGAGCAAAAACGATGGATTTAGGCCCAGATCTCTGTACTGGGGTGAATGTATGACATTGTTCTGCATTCTGTCCATCAACTGTTGTTTTTGCATTTGTCACCCTGAGTGGGACAGGTATACCCAGACGTTGGTCTCGTGCTCTCCATGCCACTGGTATCAAGCTATCCTGGCTGAAGAGGGTGAAACCCCGAAACCGGTCCTAGGATGCTTGTTTCCAGTCCAGGGAGGACCTGGCTTGGCAGTTCGGGCTGGACTGTTCCCATGAGGCACAGGGTCAAGACTGATTTGCATATGCTGGGTCCAAACTGGAATGGCATGGTGAGCAAAAAAACGATGGATTTAGGCCCAGATCTCTGTACTGGGGTGAATGTATGACATTGTTCTGCATTCTGTCCATCAACTGTTGTTTTTGCATTTGTCACCCTGAGTGGGACGGGTATACCCAGACGTGGGTCCCGTGCTCTCCATGCCACTGGAATCAAGCTATCCTGGCTGAAGAGGGGTGAAACCCTGAAACCGGTCCTAGGATGCTTGTTTCCAGTCCAGGGAGGTCCTGGCTTGGCAGTTCGGGCTGGACTGTTCCCATGAGGCACAGGGTCAAGACTGATTTGCATATGGCTGGGTCCAAACTGGAATGGCATGGTGAGCAAAAAAATGATGGATTTAGGCCCAGATCTCTGTACTGGGGTGAATGTATGACATTGTTCTGCATTCTGTCCATCAACTGTTGTTTTAGCTTTGCGAGAGGGGGCGGGGGCAGGGGCAGGCAGGGCCAGCTTTAGCGCTGGTGGTGCCCTGTGCGACAATGTTTGTTGGTGCCCCCCCCCAATGACCACCTCCACCACAGATTCTCTCACTATCACCCTTTAACAGTGACCAAGTCTCCATAACCACTCTCTCTCAGATGCATTGAATTGGTTATATAGCGCCACTCATACCAGTGTAGGGTGTCAGAGCACTTTGCATCACACACACATTACACAGAGACAATCATATGTGTGTAAATCAGTGTATTGGAAATGTTACATAAGCCAAAGGACTAAAAGTGTAGGAGTCACATGTCATCCATACTGGTAGGCAGTATAGTTTAAGAGTGCATGGTGTGGAGAAGCACAAACTCAGAGTCGGAAAAGAAACAGCATAGTTGGGAGATTTCTTTAATAATAAGAATCGATTTCTAGGCAAATTAACCCTTTTTGAAACATTAATCAATGTTCTAATGTATACTTTGCAGTGTGTATGCAGTACTATGATGAAAGTTAATAGCTCACTGTTCTATATTAGGACTTTAAGTTATAAATTGCAAGTAACAAAAGGATGTCTCTTTTAAAAGCAGTAACCTGCTGAGCTGTTTACATTATATGCACTCTGTAATCTACTTGGTACACGTTCTTTGCAGCAGGCATATTAACCCTCTGCATTAACTTCCTACAAAACTCTGATCTCTCTCCAGGAAGAACATAAATCACAGTAGTTATCTTGACATTTTTGTGAGGCCTGCTAATTGCCGAGGACAAGAACGCTGCAGCAGGTGCTTTAAAAACACTGTGAACCAGGTACCCCTTTTTAGCACTTGACTTTCAGGGTGTCGAGGAAGAGCAGTTCAAGGCTTACTCGGGGGGAGAGGTGTGGAAGGGGGGGGGGGTTTGCTGTGGACTAGAAACTCAGCAATACAACAAACAAAAATTAATAAATCCTTATCCAGTAAGTCCTTTTTCTTATGAAGTACTCATCATGGGCCCAAACCCAAACGCCTGGAGCGACACCTGGTGGCCCCCCCACCCTCGGAAACCCACCAACCCCCACAGACCACGCACGCAACCTGGGAATCATCCTGGACTCCGAGCTCAAAATGGACCGCCAGATCAACTCTGTCTCGTCTTCCTGCTTCCACACCCTCCGCCTCCTTCGTAAGACCTTCAAATGGATCCCCCTCGAACACCGAAAGACCGTCACTCACGCCCTGGTCACCAGCAGACTCGACTACGGCAACGCACTCTATGCCGGAATAAACAAAAACCTCATCCGCAAGCTACAGAACATCCAGAACGCCGCCGCAAGACTGGTCCTCAACGTGCCAAAACACTGCCATATCTCCCAGCACCTGCGCACACTCCACTGGCTCCCCGTCGAGGCGAGAATCACCTTTAAGATGCTCACCCACGCACACAAGGCCCTCCACGGCACCGGCCCAGCATACCTGAACAGCCAACTCAAATTCCACGCACCCCAAAGGACCCTACGGTCAGCCCAGCTCTCCTACGCCGTGGTCCCCCGCACCAGAAAGACCAGATTGGGAGGCCGCTCCTTCTCCTTCCTCGCGGCCAAAGCATGGAATGCCCTTCCGCTCCACCTCAGACAGACAACATCGCTCCCCATCTTTGCAAGAAACCTCAATACCTGGCTCTTCGACAGACCCCCTCCTTGATGGAATGGAACCTGCACCCCCCCCCCACCCCTTGCGCCTTGAGACCCTTACGGGTGAGTAGTCGTGCTTTAACAAACTCCTGATTGATTGATAAAGGGAAAAATGCTTAATTGTACACAATACTAACTAAATACTATGCACAAGTATACAAATATATTTAAAATGTTGCACACAATACTAAATGCTACCCATAAGTATTCACATATATTTAAAATGTCTTTGCTGACATTTTCTATAGGGCTTCAAAACCAACAGGGGGCACACACTAGAGACAGTTTTTACAGATCAGGTACGCTGTACCCAGTGCACCTGAAGCATTTCTAAACGTTTATGAACCACGAAGCCCTCAAAAACTACAATACCCCCCATGTGCCTAACACAATATGATGGATGCACAAAGTCAGGCCTACCAATTAGCTTTGCCAGGGTGTCAACATTCAATGCAATAAATACTGTTGCATTTCAGGATAGTGCTTTTTTTATTAACCTTCAACATACACACAAGAATTCACTGTTAATACCACCACTGTCAATAAAAATGAAATGCTCAATACTGTGGCAATATATGAATCTTTCATCTAACTTTATATTTGCTACAAATCACTCACAGGGCTCAAAAACAAAAGTCCCTACAACCCAAGCCACTAAGTTCCATCTTCAAAACAGCGGGACAAGTCATGAAATGCAGCCTTTCCTTCAGACATTTCAAGGTGACAATCCCTAACAGAAGTGTCTAGCACCAACACACTCGGTTACTCAGGATACCTTCTGCTTGGAAGGTACCCTGGGTCCGACATGTCAGTGTGTGGGCTGTTTTCTTAGCTGTATGTGGGCTTGTTTTATGGTCTGCTGGGCTGGATTTTGCTATTTTTTTCTGATTTTGAAACAAACATTGCCTGCAGCAAGCTCAAATCCATGCAGTCTTCCATACCTTGCAAAAAACAAATACAGCGTGTCATTACAGGTTCAAAACTGACCAAATTTGCAAACATTGGGCAATTTTCACTAATGGGGACCACTTTAATTTAGGTGCCTAGATCTATTTTCTGTCCTAGTCCTACCCTTGCCAACTTCCTGGTTGTGCAATGCAGGCTCCACCTGCCTCCTATTACTCCTTATTCTCATAGGTTTCCCCTTCTTGTCTATAGGTTCTGATCAGGCTCCACATCAGGATCTGGAAACACAGCCTCAAGCATGATATCCTTCATTCAATACGGGTATTTTGTCCTACCCTGAATCTCAGTGTCCACCACTAACACATCCTGTGAATCATGTGAATCTAGGAAGTCCACCACACCCTTGCTGATCCCTACAGGGTCAGTAAGCAGCTCACCCTGCAAACTAGGGCACTTATTACCCTCTTGTTTATCTCTTCAGAGGCTAGCATGAAACCCATCACTTCCTCTGGAACCATTCACTCAGTGGGCCTCATATTAGCATTGGTCTTGATGGAAACACTCCTGAGCCCAGCAGATAGCTTAAGAGGACCTCAAGACCTGTGATTTGTTCTCAAGCCCCCATCATGGAAATATTTCTCAGGGAAAATTCCTCAGGGACCACCTCACCATTCTGATGGGAACTGCTAGCAGTACCACTTGACTTCCCGGTACTCTCCTGCCCCATTGAGCCCATTGACCCTGTGGTTTTGGCCTATGTCAATGACAGGAAAGTCACTAGAGAACAGTGACAGCATTGCACTTGACAAGTGCAAAAACTTACCAGAGTCTCCCAACCGTCTCCCACAAACCCAGAAGCAGAGACAAACCCCTCTTCAAACTCTGTGTGATGTGGGTCCTTCTTGCAGCCACTAAATAAATATGGAAGTACCTTCTTCATCCAAGTATAATGTGTAGTTTCAGGGTCAAAGGACACTATAGCCTCTTGTCCATCCAATGTAAAACGTTGCACTCACTGCCTTAACTACATCCAAAAAAGTAAACTGGCTACATACTGTGAAGTCTAGGACCATTCAACTATGTCTTCACCTGGAATATATGGCGTGCGAGGCTTCCCCAGCTCTGTCTTGAGTTCCCTCAACCAACTATTTGAACTCCTCTTTGCACCCTCTGCTCTTATATCTGCACCTCTATGCATGGGTAATGTTTGACCAAACACTGGACCTGTTAAATGTTATTAGTGTGTCCTGGAACTGGAAACTACTGATCCCAGCACAGGCAACAAATATCAGAAAGGCAGTGCAGGAAGAAGACTTGTGGTTCTGCCCTACGCCAATTCCTCATAAATGTATATATAAAAAGCAACACTTGATAAATCTTTGTCCAGTCAGTGCTTTTTAATAAAAAGGAAAAAATTATTTAATACACACACTATTAAATACTGCACACACACCGCTGCACCACGGTGCAAAGTTTGGGCGTGGCGCTATATAGGCTATGTGAGCCAGCACAGGAGTAGTGAGCAGCAGCAGCCAATTATATAAATATGGCTCTGTGCTGCTTTCTCTCCCTTGCTCAACGCAGCATAGCAACTTTGGTTAGAAAGTTATAAACTGGCCTCCTTGTCTTCCACAATTGGGAGTACCTATAGCTGATTCGGCTTGCAGTTGAGGCAGGTGGGACATCATTACAATCCACATATTGGAATGGTTCTCTTCCCCAAAGCATTAGTGCATGATACCAAAATTTGCTTTTTACTTCACAACTTTCCAAAGAAATTAATTAGTAAGCCCTAGATTTTAGAGACAGTTCGTAAAGCAGTCCATGTGTGTCCACTACTTTATGATTTACATAGAGCATAAAATCATTAGTTTGCACCAGTGGATACACAAAGAAAAATATGTCTCACAGGAGAAGTTGCCAAATATTGTTCAGGTTATTGCCCAATAAAATGTTTGCCAGAAAATAAAATTCTATTAATTTGATTGTTGATATACTGTAACTGCAGGAAATCTGGTGTAATTATACTTCCAGGCAGCCAAAATTATATTTAAATGTGCTTACATCATTTGCCAGAGTTCTTCCAGCTGTGAATGCTTCCTCGAAAAAAACTAGCGCAGGCTGAAGCAGTGCCAGCTTTCCACACAGAGAAAGCAAACAATAAGGTTAGCGCTTAAGCAAACCATCTTCGCACAAAACAGAAATATCCATGGAATTAGCAGTGCAGACTACCTTCAGCCAAAACAAGTGCAGCACGGGAAAAAGCTTTCAAGTCTCCCTTAAACAAAACACGGAAAGTAGCAGTGACAACTTTCACAAAACAGGGAAAAACCACAAGGAAATTGTCTAGGGTAGACTCCATCACACCAACCAGCTTCAGCAAAGGAAGCAGGAGTGTGAGTCTCCCTCACAAGAAGAAATGCAGTGCTGAAAACAACTGTGCATGCATGACATATAGGGGTACCATGGGCAGTAATAGTGCAAGCCTCCCTTATAAAACAGGAGCAGTATAAATGTCCAATTAGAATTTGGCAGGCGGAGTAAAGGCAGTTAGGGTGCCACCCAGCCTTTACTTGGGACCTTATTACGAGTTTGGCGGTCCATGGACTACTGTACCAGTGGTGACGGTTCGACCGTGGTGAGGTCGGCTTTCCGACTGCCGTATTATGAGTTGTGCAGATTGACTTTTCAAAGACCGATGCCGAACCGCTGACACCACCAGCGAACCCCGAGCGTAGAAGCCGCAGGGCGGGCCTATGAGGCTGTGGGAGGCTCTGACCCCCAATGATACCGCAAGCCCAATTACGAGTTGCTTTACAGCCGGCGTGACCATGGGAGTCTACCCACCACATCAGAGACTGCGGAAAGGGAGGGATATAAGGAAGAAACTCACCTCTACTCACCTCTACTCATCTTCTACCATCATGGAGCCCATCGGACATGTCCTGCTGTTTCTCTACCTCCTCAACCACCTTCAAAACCCAGCCTGCCGCGGACAAAATTGGCGGTAAGTAATACAACTACCTGTTTCCATAGACTCCTCTGCAAAACGATGCCCCACCATGGACTAGGCAAGGGAGTTGGGGTTCCCAAGTACTTTACACATATGCAGAGACCCTGTCTGGGATTGTTTCTTAACAATCATCCAAAACACATCTGTAGGATTCCCTCCTAGGCCAAAACATTGGTACTGCACAGGCACACAGTACATAAAAAAGGACATGTGTTAGCAAATTATTTAAAGTGATAGTGATGTGTACATTAATTTGTGTTCCACATCACCATCTCTACATCAATATCATATCTATTAATGTCTGTCACACATCACTTTTGGCCTTTCTCACTTGTCTGCCATGTCACTACTGATCTTCACTATTCATGCAGGTTACTATTTCGCAAGTGTTGCTAAAGTGACATTGAACTAACCACAACTAACATGAGGCCTTGTGATTGTAACTCTGACCAAGATTCTACACTCCTTTTGCCCTTTCTCACTTGTCTGCCATTTCACAACTGATCTACACTAGTCATGCAGCTTACCATTTGTCATGTGTTGCTAAAGTGATATTAAACTGACAACAACTACCATGAGACCTTGTGATTGTAAGTCTGACCAAGATGCTACACTCCTTTTGCCCTTTTTCACTTGTCTGCCATGTCACCACTGATCCACACTAGGCATGTAGCTTACCATTTGTCAAGTGTTGCTAAAGTGACATTGAGCTGACTACAACTGACATGAGGCCCTGTGATTGCAACTCTGACCAAGATGCTATAGTGAATGTGACATTTACATTGCACACATCCCTGGTCCTGTTGTGAGGTCAAAGAAACATGATTATGGATGTGTCATTAAAGTGAGCCACCCTTCTCTGCTACAACTCTGTAGTGGACTCTCACACATCACTCCCATGAAAATGCAATGTCAGTCAAAGGGATTATATAGAATCAGTGTGAGAAACATTCTAAGGGCACAATGGAAACACTCTCTGCAGGATAGCTATGCCTCTATCAGGGGGAAGCCTGAAAGGCTGGGGCCCTAGGCCACAGTACATTTTGCACATGTCTGAAAACTCCCTGAGCTTTGGACCTGGGAACTGAAGAATATCAGGGACAATCAATAGAATAACTAAGTGCCAGACATGTGTAGGCATTGGCTAAGTGCAACTTGTGAATGCAAACACAGTGCTTACAGCATATGGCACACATCTAGATGAAGTAGCTGTATGATACACACTGCAAAATGGACACATGTCCATGCAGAACTACACAAAGGTATGACAAGTTGACTCCCTCCATGTGTGGATTCACAAATATCTAACTTCAACATACCTAACACATACCCAACCTACATCAAAGGTGCAAAAATCACTCCACTGACAAGGTTTCCTAAAATTTGCATGCAGACAAGGTGCCCCTAAGTTTTCTGTCAGAAGTTGTACATATATCCCTAGTACCAGACCCCACCTACAGTTGGGACATCCCCAGTCCACATTGGTCCTGGTAGGAATAACACCCTCAGATTATATATCTACAACTCAATAGAATAGTGAAAGTCTTAAGAGGTTCAGGTAATCTCCAGTTCATGAATACGAAGTGTCACTTGCGTCCAAAAGGGAAGGCACATCACAGTACCCAAAATGTTTTGCACACACAAATACCAATGTATCACAGTGTTTAAACACCCACATATGACCACACTAAATCTGCATATTACTTCTTGATGCATGTCATCAGTGAGTGAATGTCCCTTAAAAAGTCTACATGTGTAGTTCACATAATTCTACACTCACACATTAATGGCATTGATGATCAGTTTGTGAGACACAACTGTAAGTGTACATACCATGAAATGCATTGCATCAGCAATTGGACATGACTAGTAAGAGAGATCAATATCTCTTCCTTTGTCTAACAAACCCACCCATGTAAACACACTCCTGTCTGTGTGTACACATCGTCACACACAAAAGGGGGCCTAGAGGAGGTTTTAGGACCTGCGTGGGCACACTCCCCACTCGTAATAACTAACACACAACGAGCCCACGGGTCCAGGGTACAGGTCTGATACGTATGTGGACTATATACACCATACACCAGAGAGGCGGGGATATCCTTTTTTAAGGACGGTTCCCCTCACACACGAGAGGTGTCATGCTTCATCATAGGGGTGCCTCCTCGCGTCAAGAACCTAGTCAAAGCGCGGGCTGCAACCCCCTCTCTACGAGGGAGGAGCTCAGGGATGTTTTTTCAATTTGAGCACATAGGTTGTCATAAAAACCCTATGTGAGCGTGGTGTATGAACAAATATGGTGGGCAGTGCTGAAGTGAATGTGAAAGTGAATTAAAACTGCCTACAGAGCAAGCTATCAACAACCTTTATTTAGCTACCCTGTGACATGATTAAAAACAATAGGCTGGATAATGAGACTGTCAACTTTAGAGACAGCTACATTAGCAAGATCAACATGTTTCGGCCCTCAGGACCTATCATAGTGTCATGGCCTTCATCAGGATCAGAAAAAGCAGCTACTGCAAAAAGTGTATGTCAGCAAAAAATTATTATGGAACAACGGTGTTTTATACTGAACCAGGGCTCCTCGTGTTCAGTTGGTTCACCGATGGGATCTACAATAAAACAAAAAAAACAACCGTGCATGTGAATGGTTATGCCACATTCAGACAAACTGCCATTAAGTAGACTATACTAGGCATGGCCAAGTCATTCTTATATTAAATAAGTGACAAACGAAGCAGCACTTACCTATTAAGGTAAAAAGAGTTACCACTTCTGTCCGGGGCTATTTAGCCACAGGTACATACGCCAACCAACCTGGGAAAGAGAGGTGATGGTGTCAGCAAAAAAAGGGGAAGAAGAGGAAAAGAACAAAGGAGCTGAATACCAGTCAGTTCAGTCAGGGAAAGGCAAAGAGGACCGGTATGCAAATAGCAGAGGAGTAGGGTGCTCATGCAAAGGTGCCCGAGGATGTATGGCCAGGCACTCACGCGTTGGGTCGGGAGTTATAGCAAAAGTCCGGTGTTCAAGGGACAGGGAAGCGAGAACGCTCATACAACATTACCCAAATAGTTGAAACTGGGATTCAAAGAGCCAGGCTATGGCCCGTATAGTCGTGGATGACAACAAAGGGAATAGACTGTTAGAATACAAAGTGGGACTCATGAGAAAACCCGGGAGGCTGTGGGGAGCTATGCCTGAAGTGTCAGGTGCCTGACCAAGCTTTGGAACGGAGCCCCATGGGTCTTGAGGCAGAGGAGGGGCAGCAACAAGGAGTTGGGAGATGTCCCCAAGGAGGTGATTGGTTCTGCCACGTTGGTGGAAGCCCCCGAGTGGAACAACCAAAGAGCAAAAACCAAAAAGCAAATAACAAAGCCGGGCCAAAGGGGAGTTATCCCCGTATGCCGGACGGGATTGAAAAATGACAAGCTCACAACGGTGACGCGGGTCCGCACCCTCGGTAGGCTGGAGTGTGCAGGGAAGCAACAGTGGAAAACCCGAGGTGGGAACCACAAGGCAAAATCAGGCCAAAAAAGGAGCCATGTACCGGGTAGGATGGAAGGAAAACAGACCCGCAACGATAATGCGGGTCTGCGCCTAAAGCATGCTCGTAGGGGGAGCCCGGGGAGAGGAATATGCCAGGAAACAAAGAGGTAGGTAACTTACCGCTCAGTCAGAGCGTGGTCTCCAAGGGTGTACGTCCGACCGGCAGGATGCTGTCAGAGTCCGGAATCGCCATTTTAACGGCGTGTCGACTCCCGTGATAAGATACGGAGGATCATGGGAATAGTAGTCATATGTCGACATGCGGAGGGAAATGTAGTTCCTGCATAGACGGGATAGCGTGGGCTGACCACGGTGCCAGGAATTATGGGAAGGTGCCAGGAATTATGGGAAATGTAGTGTCCTGGTACGCCGGATATGAAACCAGGTAGAGAATGGCCTCGTGGAATACACAGTTGAGGGTGGTAACCAAGCACTCGAGGAAACACTCAGTGGGCTCATGGCCTGTATAAGAACAAGCAAATGGCCAGTGCCAGAAACACAGGGGAACTCTACATGGACCTGCCAAAGAGATGACAGTTGCACCACCGGAGTGTGTGACTCGGGCGAGCACATAGGGTACGAATAGTGACTGTGAATTGGAAAGCATGGTCACTTGACAGGGCAAGCGGGCGCATGAGTACAAGAATGGCGATGATGAGAATGGTCCCTTAAGTGCGATATCAGATGAAGGCACCTCTACAAGGAGACCACGTGTAGGGGAGACAAGGCACGGGAAGGAATCCCAAAATCAGAGTAAAGAGTCTCGCAGGGCGTGAAAATGCTATAAGAGCACGGTGGCAAGAGAGAAACCACCCAGCAGATGTTCTAGGTCAGGGCAAGCCATGGGATATCATCATTGAGTCCCGCTTTGGAGGTATTGAGCCTAAAAACCCATCGCTGCTCTACCCGTAAAAGTTTCAGGGTGAGGTCAGGTGTCGTGGCTTCAAAGTTGGGTTTGTCCAATACTGTCCATGTTAGCGAGTCTGCCTGGTGGTGCATCTCAAAGAAGTGCTCAGTCAGTCGCGTATTTTGTTTGGCACATCTAATGGTGCTCTTGTGTTCCTGTATGCATATGCGTATTTTGCGTGTGGTCATCCCCACATATCTGAGCACGCAGGGGCAAGAAATGAAGTAGATGACTCGCTCACTATTGCAGTTGCTGTGATGCTTCAACTCCCATGGTCTGGTGGTGCCAATGTCTATGGTTTTGATAGCGTGTGTCTGGGCACAAACCGAACAAGACCCGCAGGGATAATGACCCTGAACAGATGACAGATGCCAAAGAGTATTGGGTTATCTGTGTGGTCTTAAGTAGAGGTCTCGTGTGCACTAAAGTATCCCTCAAATTACTGCTTCATTTAAAGGCAAATAGAGGTTTCTGTAGTGTAAGTTAGCCTTTATTAAGAATCTTCCAGTTCCGCAGGATAGACTTCTTCACCATATTGGAGAGAGAGCTAAAGGTGTTAACGCACACCAATCTCGTTTGTGTTGGTTTGTTAGATGGATTGTCCAGTAGGGCATCTCTGTTATTGTTGAGTGCACGTTTAGCCGATTTCTTCACCAGGGCCCTGGGATAATGTCTATCCAGGAGGTTATTTCTTAAAGTCTGGGCGTGTTCTTTGTATTTGTCAGTACTTGAACAGTTCCGCCGCATCCTCAGAAATTGGCCGAAAGGAAGATTCTCACGGAGCGATTTAGGATGGTAGCTTCCGTAATGAAGCAAGGCATTACAGGCCATGGGTTTTGTATATAGTTCGGTCTCCAACTGCCCCCCTGATGGATAGATAGAAAGATCCAAGAAAGCAAGTTTGTCTTTGCTATATTCATATGTAAACCTGAGATGGTCATTGCAGGTGTTTAGCCAATTGTGAAAGGTGTTAATGGTTGTCTCATCACCTCTTCAGACCACCAGAATGTCATCAATATATCTCTTCCAAAGTTGGATGTGGGCCAGGAAGGGATTATTAGATGATAGGACGACATCTTCCTCAAAAACGTGCATAAAAAGATTCGCTAGACTCGGCACAAAGGTACTCCCCATAGAAGTACCGGACACCTGGAGATAGAGTTGTGTTTCAAATAGAAAGAAATTCTCTTTCATCGCCATGGTGGCACATCTCATAATGAACGGACTGGGTGTAATGGTGTCTGGTGGATGGAGAGTCAGAAGATGTTCAATCGTGGCCAGAGTCTGGTCCTGGGGGATGCACGTATACAGTGACTCCACATCAAAAGACACTAGATAGTCAGTGTCTGGGTCGAATTCTATCCCTCGAAGTAGCCTGAGGACGTCCTTTGTGTCTTGTAAATATGATGGCATCATTCAGACTAGAGGGCGTAGGAAGAAGTCCACGAACTGAGACAGCGGCTCCAAAATGGAGCCGATGCCTGAGATAATTGGTCTTCCAGGTGGTGGTCTCTGTGGTTTATGAATTTTGGGTAGGACATAGAAATAGGGAGTCACCGGTTCTTTAGTGCAAAGGAACTCAGCTTCCTTGTGCATGATCCATCCATTATCTGTGGCCTCTTTTCTCATTAAGACAATGGTTTCAGTAATCCTTTCTGTAGGATCTTGATGCAGTGGGCGGTAGGAAGTAATCACACCCAACTGACGTAAACATTCGGTCCTGTAGGATGTAGTATTCATGAGTACAATGGCACCACCCTTGTCTGCCGGTTTTATTGTGATGGTCTTGTCCATCTTGAGAGTGCGTAAGGCTTGCTGCTCCCGCTTGGGAATGTTGTGGAAGGTCCTAAGTGGTGTAGATGTACTCGAGTCCAGATCTTTGAGAACAGCCTTCTCAAAGGTAGCTACCTCCACTGGTACCGAACCAATGGGTGGATTAAAGGTAGATTTAGGGCGTAGATTGGTATTAGTTACAGCCTGGTTGGTTTCCATGGGGGTCTTGTCTGCAAAGAAAAAGTGAAGACTAATTTTGCGAAAGAATTGATGGCCCTCTTGTTGGGAGTATAAAAGGGTCTCCGCAGTTCGTGGGAACAAAGCCCAGGCCACGTTCAAGGACAGTAGTTTCGTCTGGCGTTAAAGACCGTTGACTCAGGTTCACTACGAGACTGGATCCCTGCTTGGGCCTGCCCGCTGTCCTGTCTTCGTCATACTCCTGGTGTTCGGAGGGGAAGTTGGGGGGCTCCAGTGGACCTGGTGTTGGGATCTTCTTCTTCCTCGTGTGCGGCCACGGCCCTGCCCTAAAAAAGGCTGGATGTAACCTTGTTGTGGTGGGAAGGCTATCATAGGGCCTTGAGGTCCAGTACCGAATGCTGGAAAAGGTGGGTAACCCCATGGTGTAGGTGGCCACCACTGGTTTGATTGGGGTCCGCCTCGTGAGCCTCGCCAGGTTCTGTTACCTCGGTTCTGCGTTCTCTGGCGTGTTGTGTCTGAATTGTTGTCTGAGTCACTCGACCCCTCTTCTCTGTCTGAGGAGGAATAGTTGGACCCATAACGTCTGCCTCCCTTGTTGAAAACTGGGGGTTTATATGATTCGTCTGTGTATGCATACACCTTTTCTAGTGCAAATTTGGCCAGATCCTTTTTGAATTTTGTAATCTTGCTTGTAAGCAGAGATTCCTTATAATCTTTAGTGGTTTTGTTGGTTTCTTCCAGGTTTTTCTTAAAAAGTGTGGCACTGACTATTGTTCTTATTTCAGATTCCAGGGTCTGAATTTCAATTAGGATGGTATCGGCCACCTTCTTAGCGGTACTTATAATTAAAATGAGCCAGTCCCTCGTGAATCGCCATGCGATGAGGGACCAGTCTTTAAGGAAGATCTTGTTATCCAAAAAGAGTCTGGGAGCATTGGTTACTATGAGGCCGGTTGGAGCACAATTGCCTCGCAGATATTCGGTCCTGATGGACCCATGTGTGGTTGTTCTTATATGAAGTCGTCTAAGATTCTGCAATTTGTCCTAGTCATCAGATGTCGTGATCGTTTGGGTCAGTGGTGTATCTAATATGCTGGGTGTTGTTAAAATATCTAGCAGCATTGCATCATCAAAAGACAGCCCGGTGCGTTCTGCCATGATGTCAAAAATGTACTGTGATAGTAGCTCACCTAGTGTGAGGGAGCAGAAAAGAGGTAGAGGAAGAGAAAAGAGTAAGGGCCCGCAGCTGAGCCGCTGCTCGAACAATGTCACACACAAAAGGGGGCCTAGAGGAGGTTTTAGGACCTGCATGGGCATACTCCCCACTCGTAATAACTAACACACAATGAGCCCATGGGTCCAGGGTACAGGTCTGATACGTATGTGGACTATATACACCATATACCATAGAGGGGGGATATCCCTTTTTAAGGACGGTTCCCCAAACACACCAGAGGTGTCAAGCTTCATCATAGGGGTGCCTCCTCGCGTCAAGAACCTAGTCGTAGCGCAGGCTATGACCCCCTCTCTACGAGGGAGGAGCTCAGGGATGTTTTTTCAATTTGAGCACATGGGTTGTCCTAAAAACCCTATGTGAGCGTGGTGTATGAAAAAAAATGTTGCGCAGTGCTGAAGTGAATGTGAAAGTGAATTAAAACTGCCTACAGAGCTAGCTATCAACAAGCTTTATTCTGCTACCCTGTGACAGGATTAAAAACAATAGGCTGGATAATGAGACTGTCGACATTAGAGACAGCTACATTAGCAAGATCAACATGTTTCGGCCCTCAGGACCTATCATAGTGTCATGGCCTTCATCAGGATAAAAAAACAGCTACTGCAAAAAGTGTTTGTGAGCAAAAAATTATTATGGAACGACGGTGTTTTATACTGAACCAGGGATCCTCGTGTTCAGTTGGTTCACTGATGGGAATTACAATAAAACAAAAAAACAACAGTGCATGTGCATGGTTATGCCACATTCAGACAAACTGCCATTAAGTAGACTATACTAGGCATGGCCAGGTCACTCTTATATTAAATAAGTGACAAACGAAGCGGCACTTACCTATTAAGGTAAAAAGAGTTACCACTCTGTCCGGGGCTATATAGCCACAGGTATATACGCCAACCAACCTGGGAAAGAGAGGTGGTGGTGTCAGCAAAAAAAGGGGAAGAAGAGGAAAAGAACAAAGGAGCTGAATACCAGTCAGTTCAGTCAGGGAAAGGCAAAGAGGACCGGTATGCAAATAGCAGAGGAGTAGGGTGCTAATGCAAAGGTGCCCGAGGATGTATGGCCAGGCACTCACCCGTTGGGTCGGGAGTTATAGCAAAAGTCCGGTGTTCAAGGGACAGGGAAGCGAGAACGCTCATACAACATTACCCAAATTGTTGAAACTGGGATTCAAAGAGCCAGGCTATGGCCTGTATAGTCGAGGATGACGACAAAGGGCATAGACTGTTAGAATACAAAGTGGGACTCATGAGAAAACCTGGGAGGCTGTGGGGAGCTATGCCTGAAGTGTCAGGTGCCTGACCAAGCTTTGGAACGGAGCCCCATGGGTCTTGAGGCAGAGGAGGGGCAGCAACAAGGAGTCGGGAGATGTCCCCAAGGAGGTGATTGGTTCTGCCATGTTGGTGGAAGCCCCCGAGTGGAACAACCAAAGAGCAAAAACCAAAAAGCAAAAAACAAAGCCGGGCCAAAGGGGAGTTATCCCCGTATGCCGGACGGGCTAGAAAAATGACAGGCTCGCAACGGTGACGCGGGTCCGCACCCTCGGTAGGCTGGAGTGTGCAGGGAAGCAACAGTGGAAAACCTGAGGTGGGAACCACAAGGCAAAATCAGGCCAAAAAAGGAACCATGTACCGGGTAGGATGGAAGGAAAACAGACCTGCAACGATAATGCGGGTCTGCGCCTAAAGCATGCTCGTAGGGGGAGCCCGGGGAGAGGAATATGCCAGGAAACAAAGAGGTAGGTAACTTACCGCTCAGTCAGAGCGTGGTCTCCAAGGGTGTACATCCGACCGGCAGGATACTGTCAGAGTCCGGAATCGCCATTTTAACGGCGTGTCGATTTCCGTGATCAGATACGGAGGATCATGGGAATAGTAGTCATAAGTCGACATGCAGAGGGAAATGTAGTTCCTGCATAACCGGGATAGCGTGGGCTGCCCACGGTGCCAGGAATTATGGGAAGGTGCCAGGAATTATGGGAAATGTAGTGTCCTGGTACGCCGGATATGAAACCAGGTGGAGAATGGTCTCGTAGAATACACAGTTGAGGGTGGTTACCAAGCACTTGAGGAAACACTCAGTGGGCTCATGGCCTGTATAAGAACAAGCAAATGGCCAGTGCCAGAAACACAGGGGAACCCTACATGGACCTGCCAAAGAGATGACAGTTGCACCACCGGAGTGTGTGACTCGGGCGAGCACGTAGGGTACGAATAGTGACTGTGAATTGGAAAGCATGGTCGCTTGACAGGGCAAGCGGGCGCATGAGTACAAGAATGGCGATGATGAGAATGGTCCCTTAAGTGCGATATCAGATGAAGGCACCTCTACAAGGAGACCACGTGTAGGGGAGACAAGGCACGGGAAAGAAACCAAAAATCAGAGTAAAGAGTCTCGCAGGGCATGAAAAAAGTATAAGAGCATGGTGGCAAGAGAGAAACCACCCAGCAGATGTTCTAGGTCAGGGCAAGCCATGGGATATCATCATTGAGTCCCGCTATGGAGGTATTGAGCCTAAAAACCCATCGCTGCTCTACCCGTAAAAGTTTCAGGGTGAGGTCAGGTGTCGTGGCGCCAAAGTTGGGTTTGTCCAATACTGTCCAGGTTAGCGAGTCTGCCTGGTGGTGCATCTCAAAGAAGCGCTCAGTCAGTCGCGTATTTTGTTTGGCACATCTAATGGTGCTCTTATGTTCCTGTATGTATATGCGTATTTTGCGTGTGGTCATCCCCACATATCTGAGCCCGCAGGGGCAAGAAATGAGGTAGATGACTCGCTCACTATTGCAGTTGGTGTGATGCTTCAACTCCCATAGTCTGGTGGTGCCAATGTCTATGGTTTTGACAGCGTGTGTCTGGGCACAAACCAAACAAGACCTATAGGGATAATGACCCTGAACAGATGGCAGATGCCAAAGAGTATTGGGTTTCTGTGTGGTCTTAAGTAGAGGTCTCATGTGCACTAAAGTATCCCTCAGATTACTGCTTCGTTTAAAGGCAAATACAGGTTTCTGTAGTGTAATTTGGCCTTTATTAAGAATCTTCCAGTAACGCAGGATAGACTACTTCACCATATTGGAGAGAGAGCTAAAGGTGTTAACGCACACCAATCTCGTTTGTGTTGGTTTGTTTGATGGATTGTCCAGTAGGGCATCTCTGTTATTGTTGAGTGCACGTTTAGCCGATTTCTTCACCAGGGCCCTGGTATAATGTCTATGCAGGATGTTCTTTCTTAAAGTCTGGGCGTGTTCTTTGTATTTGTCAGTACTTGAACAGTTCAGAAATTGGCCGAAAGGAAGTTTCTCATGGAGCGATTTAGGATGGTAGCTTCCGTAATGAAGCAAGGCATTACGGGCCATGGGGTTTGCATATAGTTCGGTCTCCAACTGCCCCCCTTATGGATAGATAGAAAGATCCAAGAAAGCAAGTTTGTCTTTGCAATATTCACATGTAAACCTGAGATGGTCATTGCAGGTGATTAGCCAATTGTGAAAGGTGTTAATGGATGTCTCGTCACCTCTCCAGACCACCAGAATGTCGTCACTATATCTATTCCAAAGTTGGATGTGGTCCAGGAAGGGATTATTAGATGATAGGACGACATCTTGCTCAAAAACGTGCACAAAAACATTCGCCAGACTCGGCGCAAAGGTACTCCCCATAGAAGTACCGGAAACCTGGAGATAGAGTTGTGTTTCAAATAGAAAGGCTCCCACCCTAGGGGTCCAGAAACATGTCTCATGGTGGCAGGCTGGTGTGTTCCAGTCAAGGAACCCACCAGAGGCTGGTCGTTTTTCAGGGAGCATCTCAAAGATGCCCTCTGTGTGCATTTTTCATTAAATCCCACACTGGCATCAGTGTGGGTTTAATGTGCTGAGAAGTTTGATACCAAACTTCTCAGTTTTCAGTGTAGCCATTATGGTGCTGTGGAGTTCGTAATGACAAGCTCCCAGCACCATATACTCCTAATGGCAGCACTGCACTTACACTGTCTAAGAATGAACTTAGACACTGTAGGGGTACAGGGCTCATAGGGCACCCAGCTAGAGGGGTGACTGATCTATGCCAGGGCAGTGGGTTGTAGGCATGGCACACAGGGATGTGTGCCATGTCAGCTCTTCACTCTTCACTTTGTTCTGCACCAAAACACGCAGCCTGCAAAGACAGTGTGTGTGTGTAAAGGTACAGGGCCTCTAAGGGTGGCACAATAAGTGCTGCAGCCCTTAGAGGTCTTCCCTGGTCACATGCCCTGGGTACCTGTGGTACCATTTACCAGGGGCTGACCTGTGGCTAGAGATGCCAATTGGGTAAGTTTGGGGGAAAGAACACAGGCCCTGGGAACCTGATTGGCAGGGACCCAGTGAACATCAAGTCAAAGTGCATCAGTAGTCTGGCAAAAAGTGGGGGGGTTACTGCAACAGGAACCCACTTTCCTACAACTAACACCATGTAGGCCAGGGCTATCCTCCATGTAGTGTGCTGTGAGCTACTGTGGCACAGACCACACTTCCACTTTGAATACTTTATTTCGGTTGATGACCTTAAAAGCAGCATAAAATGAGAATCACATTGTGTTAACAAACAAATAAATGCACTCAAAGCTAAGCTTCCCAAAGGGACAATGTCACAGTATTAAAAGTGTGTGATTTTTAAGTTTAAATAAAATCTGTATAAAAAAGTAGCTTTCACACTTTAAAACACAGATTTGGAGGTGGTGTTATATAAAATAGATATTTTACTAAAAGTAGGTGTATTCTTGGCAGAATATGTTTGGTGGTTCGCCGAATAGTGGTCTACCGCTATAGCTGAGGAGTCATAATTACAGTCAACTTGTGTACTCATTGATTAGGTTCTGGCATTTGCCTGAGTATTCTAGTGCGAATAGGAACCACTAATTCTAAGAATTTGTCTATTGAGAAAACCACGCAAGACCCTGTGTCTGACCAGCAAATACACAAAGCTTGTTTATGGAGCCTTATTCCAAGGTGTCTGCACAAGGGAACAATCCAGCTTCTTTGCTGTCTCGTGTATGCAGGGCAGAAAAAGAGTAGGTGAGCATCTGTCTCCTGTGCTGCTCCACATACCGAGCGGGTAGCAGTACCCTCTGCGTGGGATCTCCGTCGCTGGTGAAGGATGCCAGTGGCAAGGTAACCAACCTAAATTTAATATACGGAGATCTAGTAAATGGCGGGTCAATCTCGTCCAAGAAAGTATCAAACCTTTGGCTCTGTTTTTTGGTATAATAAAAAATTAGCACGACTGCCACTGGTAGTAGTTTCCAATACCTTCCTCCATTCATTTGTCCAGAAGGCCGCTTTGATCCCCTTTACAGAGGAAACACAGATGCTCCCTGGGCATTTCCAAAGATCAGGGGCCCCCAGTGCAGTGAGTGGTTTCTTGATGTAGTTTAGCCACAGCAAAGTATTGACACTCCTTGGGATAAGAAGGATATCCTTCAATCCATTTCTAAAACATTCCAGCTCTGGGACCAACCATAATCTCAGCCAGTATAAGATTGATTTTAGTCTCACTATGGCATCGATTGGGTGAGCATTTATATCCACTCTATAAAAAACCCGGGGTATGCCTTGTAGGAGTCTAAGTGCTGATCTCAAAAACTTATTTTTGGCAATACCCAGTGGATTAAAATTGCTTTAGCCACATAGGGGCAGATTTACGTTCCCTGGCGCATCCCTGCAAATCAGCAGGGATGCGCCAGGGAAGATGCGTGACTCAAGTTTACCCTTGCGCCACCACAGATGCGCCGCATTTACAATGCGGCGCATCATGGCGCAAGGATAAACAGATGCGTGACGCATCTGTCGGCGGAAGGGTGGCGCAGTACTGGAGTCGTGTCGCAAGTGCGACATAACTCCAGTACTGCTCAGGGGTGCCCTATACCTAACATGCTGCGTCACTCCTTACGCCTGCTTGAAGCAGGCGTAAGGATTTGACGCAACAGGGACGTAAAAGTGACTCAGTGAAATCTTGTAGATTTCACTGCGTCACTTTTACGGGGCTTCCTGCGCAGGAACGCCCCCTGCGCCGGCACGCCCACATGAAACCTGACGCAGGTTTCATGTGGCGCAGGGCTTTACAACGTGACGCATCTCCCTAGATGCGTCACGTTGTAAATCCCCCGCAGCATGGCGCATGATTTGCGCCGCCGCTGCGTCACAAAAGTGACGCAACGGAGGCGCAAAAGTGGCGTAAGGGGCTTGTAAATCTGCCCCACAGTTCGGAGCCGTAGGTAGCCGCAGCCACGGCTTGGGCTCTCCAGATTTCCAACAGTAGGGACATTGGGTGGAAAGATGTATTCTTAGCAAAATTCAGCGTGGCAGCTGCCCTATGATTAAGAAGTAATCCGCTCTTGACAACCTGGCTGTTCCATAAGCTGGTGCTGGAAAGGCATATGCCCAAATATTCAAAGTCTGAGACTCTCTCTGATTAACTCCCCCTAGTCTGACTATTCCTTGGAATTGTCTATGTGGGTGGATAGTCATAAATGTAGTTTTGTCAGCATTAATTGCTAGCCCATTGGTGGTACAAAAGAGGTTAAATCTTTCTAGCAATAGTTCCATGCCTTTAGGGGTTTTTAAAACCAGAAGGGTGTCATCGGCGAATAGTGGTGCTGGGATCTTAACACCACTCAAGATGAGGGAGGCATTTACGCACCACATTAGGAATTCAATGCACCTATTAATAAAAAGTAGAAAGAGTGTTGGAGCAAGGACACATCCTTGCCTTACACCCTTGTCTACTGAAATGTGATCAGTTAATTCACCCTCTGGGACCCGTCTCACTTGTGCATAATTTCCAGGGTGTAGTCTCACAATTATTTCCATTAGCGCGGGGGGATTTCAATGTCCTTCAAGGCGGCCCAAACTTTGTCTCTGGGAACCATGTCAAAGGCACACCCCTAACTCTCTTCCCCCGGGGCTGCGTGATTTATTGAGGTGTGACTAAATTAAATTTACACCATTAATTCATCACACACTTGCAACACCAACTCAAGGCAGGGTGAGGATCTTCTTCGGCTCTAAGTATAGCCAACACTGGCAATATTATATATATTAGATTGCCCACCCATGCACAGTATTCGATATTCAATTTTTTTCCAGATGAAATCATCCAGCATAATTGCCAGCATCATCATCCTCCCAGCACTAAAGGTTACGCATGTCCAGTTCGTAGCTCGAGTCGACTTCAGTTTGTAACTTGTACTAGCCCACCATTCTGATTTATTTTACTTTAGCTTTGCTTATCGCGGTTTTTTGTTTGGCAGTCTTTTTCTTGTGTACTGCTAGTCGTACTCTAGTCTCCCTCAGGTGCCTGTCTCATTTTTTTGCAAAGCTTGCATGTAAAACGGCATTAACTCAGTTTTAAATATGTAAATTTAATTAGTCCCCTGCGATGATTATTAATTCCTCATCCATCGGTTTGAGTTCGACTAGGAGGGAGTATAACCTTGTTGCAGAATCTGGTGCTTTCCCTAGTATTTGACTAGTCCACTAGCATGCTGCTACTGTCTACTACTACCACCACCATGGCACCTTGGGAAACCATCACCATGCAGCCATCTCGGAGGAGGGAGCAGTAGGACACGTGAGGGTACCGCATCTATCTGTTGGTGTTGGTGTGTTACACTATCAGCACATTTTAAAAACTGGCTGTGGCCCTGCTGCAAAGGACACAGTGCCAAGTAAAAGAGAAACCCCCCAAAAAAGATTTACATCATATGTAAAACTATACATTTATTCCCCTAACAAATATAAACTAGAAAAGCCCACAACACCTGACTTACCCCCTCCCTAATCCCAACCAATGTCCAACGAAAGTCCAAATTGTCCAAACAAATGTCCGTAAAAATAATCCAAAACCTCCAAGAATCTGATTTCCCCAACTCCCACATTCCCACCCTCTCCCCAACAGGGCCCACTCACCAAACAAAAGATTAAAAAAGGGGCAAGACAGGCCTAGCGGCAGGCTAGGAGTCGGACCTTCCTCTCCAGCTGGTCAAAACACTCCTCTATCCTGGTTTCCAGGCGCACCATCCTCAGCAACATGCGGTGCTGAAAGGCCCTAAGTGTACAGGCTGGAGCAGCAGTGGTTGAAGAATGGCGGCAGGTGGCAGGCGGCTGCCAGACCATGGCACCGTACCACCGGAGGCACTGGGGCCCATGGCATTGGAGGCTGCAGCTGCTGCCGCCTCCTTCCTCTCCTCCTAGACCACCAGCCGCTGATATTCGATGGCCTCCAGCTTTCTTTGCCTGGTCCTGGCTGCTCTCTGCTGCCTGTCACATGCTGGATTGGCAATAGTAGCTATATCAAGAAAGAAAAAAGACAAATTGTAACCAATACTCTTAGCAAAACAGTAACGCATAAAATTATATAGTGGCACAGTCGCACTTGCAGTACATAACATTTGTGGTATCCTCGATTCCTCAGCCCCTAAGATAGGGATGTGATTAGAGTTTCAGGCATTAGGCACCATGGAGGAGACAAGTATTCTTCTTCTCTCTCTCTTGTTTAGCTAAATTAATCTTGTAGGCATGCCAGCTCAGCTAGCGCCCTAGACAGACATACTCTTGTGCCTCAGACTTGCCTTACTTTACTACTGTCTGCAGGTGGGGCAGCTGTACTACACAATTATCTCTTTTTCTATTATGGCCATGCTCAGTTAAATGGCAAATGCTCAATTTCACTTTCACCCTGACTACAAAAAGGCAGATGAATAGTTACTAATACCAATGATGATATACGGCACAACGTCACATGAGGAACTACTGTTGTAATTGTAACCATGCAGCCGATAGGCCACCCATGGCTGACACTGTCAAAATGCCATAGGTAGGAAGTGAGCCTTGGAGGGAGGCGATCGATGATGGGTGGGTACATAATATATATGTGGTGCTTGAAAACTACTGTGAGTCAAGGGAGTAGTCTGAAATACAACCTCAAACCTTTGAATCAAAAACCTTGATAAAAAAAACCTTCCTTGTTTATTCTTCTTCCCAGGGATTTTTCCATTTATCATTGCATTGTTCTTCTAGCATTATTTTATCACCCTTGGCTTTGCTACTCAGGCACGGTTTAAGTTTTATATTCTCTTCATCCAGTCTTCACATATGATTGAATACCATCCATCCATCCAAACATGGCTATCATTCTCAACAAACCTTTCACCAACAAACATTTGTCATTTAACCACCCATGCGTCCTTGCTTTAAGTTGACCCATCAAAACCCCAAAGGGTTCCTTCACCCATACACTTTCACCCACCCAGGCAGGTTTCCTTTCTTTCACCTTTTACCCATCCTTCAACCACCCATGCATTCTAGCAGCCACCTATACATGCATCCCTTCACCCACGCATCCTTCTCTGCCAGTCATATTACATTTCACCCATCCTTCCTCCTTCCATCCTTCTTTCCCTTTTCTGTTAACCCATCAATGTCTGACTCTTCTTCATAAACTTTCTCTGCTGAGTTGAAGATAGAAGAGGCCATTAGTTACGCAACTCCGCTGTATATGCTAATGCTAAGTAAAGGGTGTCTTCAACTGTTCACAACTTTAGTCTCAACAGTACAGTTTACAGTGTACACCCTTGCAGCGAGTGTATGAATTGTCAATAAGCGGCAGCTGCAGGGGGTGAGCTAGCAGCAGTAGTGAGCACGCCACTGCTGCTGGCTCACCCCCTGCAGCTGCCACATCTGCTCCCTGCTGGCTGGCATCGCCGTCCCCGCTGGCCTCAGCACTGGTGGTCGGTACAGCTAGAAAAAACATTACACATTTTTTAGATGCCATATACGCCTCCCCCTATTTATTTTTTTCTGTAGCAAGACTGAAAATACATACACCACACACATCACTACAATTCAGGTACAGGCAGTATGCCCTTTCAAAAATAATAAAATATTCGGTTGGGCATTTTGTTGGTGGCAATTTTTGAAATGCCTCAAGAGGACAACCTGTAAAGGACTGGACTGAGTGGCTAGAGCTATTGGTGAATCTGATTTTTTGAAAAGAAATAAGAGTGGCCAACTGGGCTGACAGTCGGACATAAGGTCTTCTTGGTTGGAAAATGTAATGGTGCTGTCCTCCTCCTCATACTTCCTTCCAGCCATGGTGCACGGTAATTAGATCACCATCAACTGCTGCTAATATATATATAATACTAGATCTAGATGAGAAAAAGACACAACTTTGGGGTGTCCAGCGTGACCATGGCCACTCTCTTGTTTCAGTGATTGAGCATGAGAAAGTAAAAGAAAGCCTTCTCATCTCAACAAACATGCATAGGATACCTTACTTGGGCATGCAACTTCACTGCAGAGTAGTAGTACTAGTACTAGTTGTAGTAAGGACAAATGGGTCCTCTGAGTCTTACAGTAACACCTCTAGGCAGACCACAAAATATATAAGGGGAGAGGGAAAGCTGACTGAAAAACCAGAAGAAAGCAAGCAACAGACAGACTAGTACAGACAGAGGCAGTTTGAGGTAAATTTTTAAATAATAAAATATACACTAGAAACATAAAATAACTAAATTAGTAAATATAATAATGCAGGGATAACAAGAATTTAGAAACAGTAGATAGATCAAAGAGGATTTGGGAAAAAATAAAATTAGGAAATGGAAATAATGTTTCAAAATAAGGAGGGGAAAAAGTTAGGGAAATATATATATTAATATTAACAACAGGAGGACTTACTGGGGCCAGCAGAGCCATCGGTTGAGGAGTGTTCTTGGGAGGCACCTCCAGCTCCTGCACCTGCCTCAGATGACCTCGTCTTGCCCCTGGATGCTGATGATCGTGTAAGACATAATGAAAGAGAGAAAAACTTTTTGGTGTTAAACAAGTATTAAATAATCGCTCCAAAAAGATTTTTTGACAGGAAACGGCAATTGCAATAACATTGACCTTTCCTAAATCAGATCGATTAGTAGTAGACTAGAACTGCGGTCGCGGACCATCCTATCTTTATTATTCCAGTTACAAACAATCCGATTCCTGAATCCTAAACCTACCTAGCATGTGTATTCAAAAGACTTTGGAATGAATTGCAAAAAAATTATATTTGCTTCTAAGTTCCGATCTCATTTGTAATAATCTCAACCACCTTTGACGGAGCAATTCACTAAGGAGGTCATTACGATGGCGGACGGAAAAACAACCGACCGCCATGGTAGCGGGAAAACACCGCCCGCCGCTACCGCGGGAAAACCGACGGCTAGATTAGGATCCTCGGCGGTAAAACTCCAACCATGGCGGAAAGGAGACCCGAGAATCCGCCGTACGCCTGCGGTAAAGGCCCAAACCCGACCGCGGCGGTCGGTTTCGCAGCGGAAACAGCCCAAACGCCCGCAACCACAGCAGAGACACCGCCATCAAAATTATGATATTCCCGACATCCCCGCGGTGCAGTGCGCTGTTTCCGACCGCCGCGGTCGACAACATTGAAGAATCAGTGAGACTGCGGAAGCGCCATAGCCGAGCCACCACTGCGGACGCTCCATTAAAAAAATGGCGGTCGCTAGCAAAACACACAACATGGCCACAAAGTGCACCAACCATACAAGGCATGCACCCAAAAATAGCTAACACAGCCCAAAGACACACCCCCATGGGAATCTCCAAAACTACAAATCCCAGGTTCACACACACACCACACCTGCTACCAATACCCCATCCTGACACACCCACAGACACCAGTATAAATCCAGCCCACAACAGACCACAATCCTTTGCAAAACTCCACAACTGAGGGACATCCACCACAGATGACAGGAGAGGCAAATCTGCACAACACACACACATCACCACCACCACCACCACTTCCACACCTGCACCTCTAACACCTTTGCACAGCACACACCATACACATCACAACCACCACTACCACTCCCAAACCTGCACCCTAAACACCTTGACACATCACACGCCATGTCACCACAGAGAATGCCCAAATTCACTGAGAGTGAGTTGAGGGTCATGGTCGATGAGATAATCAGGGTAGAACCACAATTGTTTGGTAAATAGGTCCAACAGATACCACTAGCAACAAGGACGCAAATGTGGAGAAGGATAGTAGAGAAGATCAATGCAGTAGGGACCGTGCCACACAATAGAGATGAAATCGTGAAGAGGTGGCATGATCTGAAGGCAGTGGTCAAAAAGAAGAGAGCCAAGAACCATGAGCTGGCTCACAGGCAGGCAGTGGCCCTCCCGTTCTACTCAAAACATTCACTGAATGGGAGGAGAAGGTGCTTGGCATTCTACATCCAGAGAGTCTCTCAGGAATACCCGGGGGAGTGGAGGCTGGTAAGTACAAACAAATGCCTAACATCACACAAATGTACTGTCTTGCACTATTACAAAATAATACCTCCTAGGTACAAATTCATTCATGCGCACAACACTCCCCCCAACACATCTCTCACAGATACAACAGATACTCCCCCTGAAGCCCCCCAAAGGTAGTTAGCAACATCACCATGGGTACATGTGTACATGCTGCCAGCACTACAACTCCCACCAGGCCCCCTTGGCCCACAGCTGAGCAGGATGGAGCACTGCCCCACCCAGAAGCATGCCTCAGCCATTGTGTGCTACACCCTCACCTAACAGGTAGGTAGCCATCTTCACAGGGAGGTGGGTGGGTGTTTGGGAGGCCTGCACTACAACTCCCACCAGGCCCCCTTGGCCCACAGCTGAGCAGGATGGAGCACTGCCCCCACCCAGAAGCATGCCTCAGCCATTGTGTGCTACACCCTCACCTAACAGGTAGGTAGCCATCTTTACAGGGAGGTGGGTGGGTGTTTGGGAGGCCTGCACTTCAACTCCCACCAGGCCCCCTTGGCCCACAGCTGAGCAGGATGGAGCACTGCCCCCACCCAGAAGCATGCCTCAGCCATTGTGTGCTACACCCTCACCTAACAGGTAGGTAGCCATCTTCACAGGGAGGTGGGTGGGTGTTTGGGAGGCCTGCACTACAACTCCCACCAGGCCCCCTTGGCCCACAGCTGAGCAGGATAGAGCACTGCCCCCACCCAGAAGCATGCCTCAGCCATTGTGTGCTACACCCTCACCTAACAGGTAGGTAGCCATCTTTACAGGGAGGTGGGTGGCTGTTTGGGAGGCCTGCACTACAACTCCCACCAGGCCCCCTTGGCCCACAGCTGAGCAGGATGGAGCACTAGTCCCACTCATAGGCATGGGACGTCTGTGCAGCCGCACATGACACCATGCCACTTAGTCCACAGTCACCAACACAAATAATGCAAAACAGTTGTGTTGTAGTCACCATGCACAAGTCTCTGTTCAAAATTGACCCACATTGTGTACACTGTGCCAGGCATCACACACTGCAACACCAACAATGATCATGCTTCCCTGCAGCAGTGTCTGGCCGTTTGTATGGCAAAGTGCAAATCACCCATGTCATACCACAGTGTTGCAATGTAAACAGTGGAAGTGCAGTGCACCCAAAAACTACACTGCAGCTGGGACTCACAATGCTAAACTAAGCACATCCCAAATGTCCTGCAACACACCCAGCTACCACAGTGCTGCACTGAATTGCAGAACAGCACCTTGTCTGAATTAAATTGTCAAAGGTGTCTTGTTTGGACCACCAATGTGTGTATGCATTGACAATGTTCACATCTCACACTGTCTATCTGAACAGTGCTAGTATAGTCTGGCCCCAAAACCACACATTGTCTGCACAGGGCTGAGTACATCTCACACACACACACCACTGTTGACCACAACATGTCAGTGTATGGATGCCCTGGAACAACTGCTTCACCAGTACTGGGTTCATGATCTCAGGTCCACAAATACCATGAAACCATGACAGTGTGGAAATGTATGCTGGGTGAGATCTTCACCCTGCTGTATGTCACCACTGTGCTACGAGACCATACCCCTTGCCCTATTGTGCCTTCAAATGTCGGGGGAGTGAACCCCACAGCCAGATAGCTTGGACAACAGTGATGGGGGGCTATACCCCATGACCAAATGTAATCTGAAATCAATGGGTACAAAAAGCCACACACACATCATGCTCACCACACGCACATTCCATCCAAAGATTTCTACCAAGTCACATAGCCATGTCATTGCTCACCTTCATTAGCCATCTTCACAGTGAGACGGTGTAGTGTGTTTGGCTATCCGTCCCACAAAATGCAACATGCATGCTGTTCCACCACTATGGAGGATGGGACACTACACCCCCAATAAGAAGAATGTGGCAGGCAATGTATGCTACCCACCCAACTCACAGGTAGGTAACCGCATCTCACAGGTCGGGGTGTGTGGGGCTGGGAAGCTTGCACAACAACTCACACGGGCCCACCTGACCGCCAGCACACAAGACCCATTACTTCCTGGCACCAACATGCATGTGTCAGTCATTGCAATGTACACTTCAAAAGAACTGGCATGTGGACATATCATGCTGACTTGTCCCACACTGGACCAAGATGGAAGCCCTCATCCTACACACACAGAGAGTTCTCACAAATACAAGGAAAACACAGCAAACACAACATATCAACAGCCACAACATGCAGCCAGATATGCATTTAAAAAAACATGTTGGCATAGGACACCAGGCCTCTCAATGCACAACTGCACACCCAGATAGCATTGGCAACTATAGTGTGCACACACCTAAGAAAATGAAACTGTGACAGCAACCAAAGTGTGAATGACTGAAACACATGTCGATGGAACTCCGAGCACAACCATGCACACCACTACATGCCATCTGACAGTAGCAGTGGTCCAGACCACCTAGGATCTAATTAAAGCAAACTTAAGCATGTCTGGAATTGCAAATACAGATATCTACACCACATTGAAAAGGTATGCATGAAACTACAATGCTCACTCACTGTGCAGAGAGAACCGCTGCAAGGGCTCTACAAGTGACACATACGCGTAAATGGATGACATATGATTGATCAATAACAGGATGCCAACATGAGACTGTCAATGTCAAAAAATTATATTGTGCATGTCATGTCTTGACAACTTCCAATATGGACAAGTAATGTATGTACCACAACAGCTTGTAATGCATCACTGGAGGTCGGTCAATGCTAATTTGTACAGTGAACAACTGCTGGATGTACAAACAGTTGATGTAACACTGCTAACACAAACTTTGATGGGTGCAACACAATGACCATTTCTCATCTGACCCACAGGTGACCAAGAACTCACTACAGAGGATGACACCACCCTGCAGAGCCAGTACCCCCACCCCGGAACAGAGACAACTGGATGAAGACTCCCTGGATTCATTGGATGAGGAGCTCCACGCTGGCTCATCTGGTGTGGCAGGCCGCAACCAGTCCCAGGCACCCATTGTCCCCCCAAACACATCAGCTGCAGCCCCTGACCATCCTCTAACAGCTGCTGTCACGGCCTGTGTGTCAACCACTACTACCACCACCACCACCACTACCACCACAGCTGTCCGCAACACCCTCCCTGCCCCAGGGGTTGAGCAGCCCACCACATCGACTGCGGAGGCCAGGGAGAGGATGCAGCAGGCCAATGTGAGGACCGGACAGGACCGTGGCAGCAGTGCAGCTGGTCGGGACAGGGTCATGCAGAGGGGGACTGATCCTGGGACGGAAGCCCTGGGCCACATCGACAGAGTCCTTGGGGCATACCAACAGGCCCAGGGACGAATGGGCCGGTTAGAGGAAGAATCTCGGGAGCACCTCCTGTTGCTGAGGTGCATGGACACACGCATGGGACAGATTGTGGACCTCTTGGGGCAGCTAGTGGCGGTTCTGAGGGACAGGCAAGCACAACATTCTACCCCTCCGCCTCCCCCTGTTGGGCAGCAGGATGACACTTCATCATCCTCCCCTGCGTCCACAGAAGGGGGTGAGTCCTCAGACACCACTGCCCCTGCAGCAGTGGCCCCTCCAGTGAAGCGCAAGAGGGGCCGTCCAAGGAAAGGCCAGGGGGAATCACGTGCCAAAGCACCTGCCAAACGCTAGTCCCCGAACCAGCCATGATGGCAGACCACTGCACCACTGCATTGACCTTTTGGACTATCCTTCACCACACTGCCATGTGAATGGCATCCATCTGTTGGACTGGGTCTCCACATCATTGTGGGGACTACTCAAGTATCTCATTTACCATGACTGTCAACTCACTTCTTCAATTCCCCCTTTCACATTTTCTCCACCCTCGCATGTCACAGTTGTAAATAAATACACCTTACATACATGTTGTTGTGTCTGCTCCGTCTTTAATACAGGATGTGCAACCTTCACCGTGTAGGACATGGTCCAGGGGAATGGAATGTAGGTAACAAGTGAGATGCTGAAGGGACCTAGGGAAAACCGCAGAACAAGAGTCACTTGTATGGGTGTGGCATCGCACACATCACACAACACTTGTCAACAAGGTACCCAGATCTACAAACTTTAACAGAGGAACAGTCACCATAGAGACAATCTGTATCACACTAACCAATCACACATACATTGGCAGGCAGCAATGAGTCAACACCAAGCTGCAGTCAGCAAGCTCACATACACCCACATAGCAACAGCAACACCATCAGACCATTTCTTCCCTTCTACATCGTCACTCACCTTCAAGTGAAGTAGCGGGTGATGAGCTGTCGACGCATGTCGACCCCTTCCTCCTCTCCACTGCCCTCGTCACTGGATCCGGCTTGATTTGCAGGCGGCGGCCTTGGCTGCTCATCATCGTCATCCAGGATCAGGGGTATTGCCTTGCGAATGGCCAGGTTGTGGAGCATGCAGCATGCCACCACTATCTGACACACCTTCCTGGCGAGTACATAAGGGCACCCCCAGTACGGTCCAGGCACCGAAATCTTGATTTTAGGAGACCAAATGTCCGTTCTATCACACGCCGTGTCCTCCCATGGGCATCATTGTATCGCACATCAGCTGGCGTGACGGGGTTCCGCAATGGGCTCAGCAACCACGGGCGGTTTGGATATGGCGAGTCACCTGGGTGTGAGAGACACAGATTAACCTTGCAGTCCCATAATGCAACAAACAGCATGTCACACACACACACCACTCTAATCCACTATGCATACTCACCCACAAGCCATGCACGCTCAGGAAGCAGATTGGCCATCAACTGAGGAACGATGCTGCTGCGCAAGATGTGGGCATCATGGGCTGAACCGGGAAACTTGTCACACACGTGTGAGATGATCATGTCCGCCAGGCACACCACTTGAACATTTACCGAGTGTGAATGCTTCCTATTGCGGTAAACCTGTTCACGTGCCTGTGGTGGCACAAGCCCAACATGTGTGCAATCAATTGCACCAATGACATGGGGGATATGTCCAAGGGCATAGAAATCGCCCTTCACAGCCACCAACTCAGGCCCCCTGGGAAAATGGATATATCAGTCTTTGTACAGCATCATGGCCGACAGGACATCCCTCAGCACCATGCTGAACATCGGCTGTGACATCCTGCCTGCACTTGCGACCGTGTGCTGGAATGAGCCTGTTGCAAAGAAATGCAGGCATGCCATCATCTTAGATGTTGCGGTGAAAGCTGTTGGATATGTCCGACGTGGCTGCATGTGGGGCTCCAACATGGCACATAGGTTCTGTAGGGTTTGTCGGTCCAGCCTGAATTTGCGGATTATATCCTCATTCTCCATGTCTGCCAGGACTGTGAACGGACGATGGATATTGTGCCTCCTCCTCCTAGGACAGATCACAGTGCACAGATGTCAATGCAGAAGACCATGAAATGTGCATCACATCAATTTTTTCTACAGACACATTCCCAAGTCTTACAACATGCACCATTAACCGACAGGGCACTTCACAAGTAGGTACACATCAGGCACACTACTCGTACACCTGTCCCCTTACCAGCAGCAATTATCTGTGCACCCCTCCGGCTCATTCGCATGCACAGTGTGATGTACTAACAGAAATGTGTGCATACCTGTGAGTATGACCCCCAGCATATGTCACTAATTGCAATACTACCCGAACACACCATGTTGCTGGCCCTGATACACCTACCAAAACAGGTTCCACATGGCACACTTCAACTACACACTGACCACCAGCTGAGCGTGGGGGACACGTGTGTGCATGTGCATTGGACAATGTGCCAGTTGCTGATGCCCCTAGTTCAGTAAATGAGACGACAGTGTGCGTTACATTGCACACACAGACATTGACCATTCAATCAATCAATCAATCATGTCACTTATAAAGCGCACTACATACCCGTGAGGGTCTCAAGGCGCTAGGGGAAGAGGGGGGTGGTGCTGCTACTGATCGAAGAGCCAGGTCTTGAGGAGTCTTCTGAAGGCCAGTAGGTCTTGGGTCTGTCGGAGGTTGGTGGGGAGGGTGTTCCAGGTCTTGGCGGCGAGGTGGGAGAAGGATCTGCCGCCGGCGGTCGTTTTCCGGATGCGGGGGACTGTGGCGAGGGCGAGGCTGGTCGAGCGGAGCTGGCGGGTGGGGGTGTAGAAGCTGAGTCGTCTGTTGAGGTAGGCTGGTCCGGAGTTGTGGAGTGCTTTGTGTGCGTGGGTGAGGAGCTTGAAGGTTATCCTCTTGTTGACAGGGAGCCAGTGCAGGTCTCTCAGGTGGGGTGTGATGTGGCTGCGTCGGGGGATGTCGAGGATAAGACGTGCAG
This sequence comes from Calotriton arnoldi, assembly GCA_963921515.1. Lineage (NCBI taxonomy): Eukaryota > Metazoa > Chordata > Amphibia > Caudata > Salamandridae > Calotriton > Calotriton arnoldi. The sequence goes on along the minus strand of CAWUFW010016212.1, from coordinate 78,088 downwards.
AGGCGTTCTGGATGCGTTGCAGCCGTCTCAGGAGCTTAGCCGTCGTTCCTGCGTAGAGGGCGTTTCCGTAGTCCAGCCTGCTGGTGATGAGGGCCTGGGTGACTGTTTTTCTTGTTTCAGTGGGGATCCACTTGAAGATCCTGCGGAGCATTCGGAGGATGTTGAAGCAGGATGAGGAAACGGCGTTGACCTGCTTAGTCATGGAGAGGGTGGGGTCGAGGATGACCCCTAGGTTGCGTACGTGGTCGGTGGGTGGCGGGGCTGTTCCCAGTGATGTTGGCCACCAGGAGTCGTCCCAGGCTGAAGGGTTGGAACCAAGGATGAGGACCTCCGTCTTGTCCGAGTTCAGCTTCAGGCATCTGGTCCTCATCCATTCGGCGACGGCCTTCATTCCTTCGTGGAGGTGGGCTTTGGCAGTGTGAGGGTCTTTGGTGAGGGAGAGGATCAGCTGGGTGTCGTCGGCGTAGGAGATGATGTTGAGGTTGTGCTGTCGGGCGACGTGGGCGAGGGGTGCCATGTAGATGTTGAACAGCGTTGGGCTGAGGGAGGAGCCTTGGGGTACGACCATTATCTACATATGCTATGCAACACATTAACTGGACAGTCTACATTTCATTACACAGCACATGTGACATGTGCGAGTGTATGTGACCATGCAATGTACTGGCGACCCATATATGGTATGTGTTGGTGACATTGAGTGACATGTCCCTTTTGTGCATTTGCCCTCATGAGGACCCTTCAATTGTTGAGACACTGGGCACTGTACATGTTGGCCTATGCAGCGAGCTGGAGGACACGTTAGGTGCAGCACAGCTACTCCACAACTCCATTAACGCTCACTCCAGGCACTGTCTGGCAGATATATGGTGGTGCCTACCGCCTGGCCCCTGTGGTGTGGCACCGCCATAACCCAGGCACGATCGCGGGTGACACCGCCAGATTTGTATGTGACAATGGCGGCCACCATGCACCGCAACCCAAATCACGGTCACTCCAGGCACTGTCTGGCAGATATATGGTGGTGCCTACCGCCTGGCCCCTGTGGTGTGGCACCGCCCAAAACCCAGGCACGATCGCGGGTGACACCGCCAGATTTGTATGTGACAATGGCGGCCACCATGCACCGCAACCCAAATCACGGTCACTCCAGGCACTGTCTGGCAGATATATGGCGGTGCCTACCGCCTGGCCCCTGTGGTGTGGCACCGCCCATAACCCAAAACACAATGTGGGGCGGCATCTCGCCCCAGTCCAGTAGCACTGCAAGACGGGATAATCCCAATCAATCTGCTTTACTTTCAACCATGTTTAGACCAAATTAATCCAAGTTTTACTAAATTTTTCATCATACTCCATTTTATAATCCACGTGTATGGTGTCATGCTGTTTCACAAACTTCACATGCTCTGGATGTGTCCATCCGGTCCTCGTTCAAGAACACGATGGAAACGCATGGTATGTTCAAAGCAGTGTTCTTTTATTAGACCCAATGCATTTCGGGCTTTACAGGCCCTTCTTCAGGGGTAACTGTAAATGAACAAACATTCACTCTTATGGTATTATGCCCAGTTTACATATATAACACTATGTACAAACCATATAATCTTATTTTGCCCCAAATACCAAATTATTTGTATGTGCAGCGCAAACTTTAAAATAATCTTCATTAATAGCATCATTATTTTATCGCATCCCCCAATGCACCCCACTAATATCAGTCACTCAAATTACACCCGCCATAATCCTAAATCTAACCTGTCACCACCCTTTCCTATATAACACTTATTCAACTCACTACCTTCCTGTCATATCACTCTACTAATGCCCAAACACCTATATCTAATACATACACTATCCCAGGCATCCCAAGACACACCATTTTCCCATCCATACAATCCAAATTTTTCCACAGACACGCACTTTAAACCAAAACATTATCATTCAAAATCCTTCCCACTCACACGTTCTATCCCCCATATCGCATTCTTACTCACACTGCACTCAACACTACTCAATCAATCTCCCCCACTTCACTCCCCCATCCTCTGCTCTCCCATTATAAGCACCCCTTCCTCCCCTGATACGATTGGACATTACAATTACTCCTTTTTTCCACTCGCGCATTCCCCGACTCAATCAACAACCTGCCGATATTCCCACTACCAATTCCCAATTCACCCGTACCTGCCAGAAAATCGCTTCCGACTTCCCTTCTCAAAAAAGCGTTACTACCCCCGTGACATCACCTACTTTTAAACCACAAGTACGCGCCCTAACGGCTCACTCATTACGCCCATAACCCAGCCACGATCGCGGGTGACACCGCCAGATTTGTATGTGACAATGGCGGTCACCATGCACCGCAACCCAAATCACGGTCCCTCCAGGCACTGTCTGGCAGATATATGGCAGTGCCTACCGCCTGGCCCCTGTGGTGTGGCACCGGCATGAACCATGCCCTTGCAGCCAATGGGAAGCAGCCTCGCGTTAGCCTGATGCGAGTTTGAAAATCGCGGTAGGCGTGCACCACCCCCACGGAGGCGGTCACTGGAGGCATTCAAAAGATGCACCACCGCGGTAGCGCGCACATGGACCCTACGGTGTGTCACCGGCATGGACCATGCCCCTGCAGCCAATGGGAAGCAGCCTCGCGGTAGCCTGATGCGAGTTTGAAAATCACGGTAGGCGTGCACCACCCCCACGGAGGCGGTCACTGGAGGCATTCAAAAGATGCACCACCACGGTAGCGCGCACATGCATCCTACGGTGTGTCACCGGCATGGACCATGCCCCTGCAGCCAATGGGAAGCAGCCTCGCGGTAGCCTGATGCGAGTTTGAAAATCGCGGTAGGCGTGCACCGCCACCACGGAGGTGGACATTGGATGTATTTGAATGAGGCAGACCTGGTACACCAATTGCAGCACACTGGGACCACTGACACAGCCCCAGGGGCCTATATATGTGTGGGAGGGCGCACCACATTCCCACAGCTACCAGGGACTGCTGACTGACAACGCTCCACCTGCTGCTGCTGCCTCAAAGGACTACTGGCTGCCACCCTCCACCTGCTGCCTCAAGGGACTGCTGGCTGCCACCCTGCACCTGCTGCTGCTGCCTCAAGGGACTGCTGGCTGCCACCCTCCACCTGCTGCCTCAAGGGACTGCTGGCTGCCACCCTTAACCTGCTGCCTCAAGGGACTGCTAGCTGCCACCCTGCACCTGCTGCTGCTGCCTCAAGGGACTGCTGACTGCCACCCTCAACGTGCTGCTGCTGCCACATGTCCATTGTGATGTCGAGGACTCAGAAGATCCGTGCCAGTCCCTTCACCAGTGAGGAGCTTGGGGTCCTGGTAGACAGGGTGCTTGCACAGTACCCAAGGCTTTATGGCGGCCCTAATGTCGTGGTAAGTCTCCCAGACTGTGAGTGAGAGTGCAGGGTGTGCACACGTGGCGTGGAGGTGCTTCGGTATGTGTCAGTGGTTGTGGGGCTCTGACATGCACTGCCTATCATGTTTACTACAGCGGGAAGGGCTTGGTGGGCTCTTTCACACGTTACCCTGCATGCCTATCCTGAGTAGAGGGTCATGTCCTGTAGTGTCAGCCATACAGTGCAGCTGCATTTTGGTGATGCAGGAGTCTGGCCAGTTAGCGTTTGTGTGAATGGCTGTGTTGCTCCCAATTAATCCACTCAGTGTCAGTCCACCTGCCCTGCACAGTCCCAACCGAATGCCACATGTCCACATCACTGCATGTACAGTGTGTACCATGTGTGTTTGGCTCACGCCTCTTCATCTAAGTCCCATCTCTGCCATGTAGATTGCACAGGAGCAGGCGTGGGAGAAGGGTGTGTGTATGACAGTTGTCGTCACTCTATGTGAGTTCCAGGACACAGTGAGGCTTTCACAGGGCTAGGACACTTAGGTCTGCGCAGTGTTGGACACAGTGAGTCCAACAACATGACACATGTTTTGCTATCTTCTCTATGTGTAGTTGTAGGTAACTGCAGACAGTAGCTGCAGGCAGACTACACGTTGCTTGCTGTGTTGGTATCCTGCATGTGAATGGGATGTGGAGGTACTGTGTCCACCATCGAACATGCATGCCTGTACGTCTGATTGACCAATGACATTGCACCATGTTCAGAGCAATTGTTGGCTATGTGACAGTTGTAGCTGGAGTTTTGGATGAGTCACTGTCGTGCTACTGCATTTTCGTTGTGTTGTCATTGTGCACTGTGTCACTGGAACCTCACCCCTCTTGTCTCCCATGCCTGCAGCTGAAGGTCCACCAGCGTAAAGCTGTGTGGAGGGCCATTGCCTCCAGAGTCCGGGATCTGGGTGTGTCAAACCGAAGGCGCACCCACTGTCATAAAAGGTGGGACGACATCTGCCGGCTGAGTAAGAACGTGGCCGAGATGACGCTGGGGCTGCTCCCTCGGACTGGCAGGTTGGCTAGGCGCAGCATGACACCACTAATGGCCCGCATCCTGGCTGTCACACAACCTGAGCTGGACAGACGACTGAAGGAGCATCAGCAGCGAGCCAGGGGTGAGTATGTGTTGCAGGCTGCCTTTGGCTGGGAGTGGGTGCATGTGTCTACAGAGTGTGCAAATTGTCAGCTGTGTGACGTTGGTTGTGTGGTGCAATGTTTTCTGAGTGGCCTCTGTGCTGGGTGTATGTGCCATGCTTTTGCCCAAACGGCGCTTCATGAAGTGAGTTTTAGCACTGTGCATCTCTCTTACATTTGGAGTTGTGGCCTTCAGGTACCTTCTGCTGTGGGGTAGTGTGTGAATTCTGATGGATGGGAATGCCAGTGTGCCAACTGTGAATACGTTTCAATGAATGCGTGCAATTCCAGACCTCAGATGTCTGCCAGTCAGACATCTGAGGCCAATGTGCAACAGTAGATGTGCCCATGGACTCAATATGGTGGATGGCATGTGTGCAGGGTCATTGTGGGCTGGTATGTTGTAGTCTGTGTGGTCCCCTACTGCTCCACACATGTAGGTGATGTGCACCATGTCGTGGTGTTCATCCTTGCCAACATCGGGACAGTGTGTGTGCACAGGCCATTTTGGGGCTGTGTCTGATGTGAGCCAACTGCAGGATGGTGTGCTGTGTGAATCACCTGGGGCACTTATGGCAGGACGTGTGGCGGACATGCACCGTTGTGTAGAAATTTTGGGTGGCAAGATATATGTGTGCACAGTGTGGCATGCAATGTGCTGCACACCTCTTTCTAGGATGCAGATGTATTGTCACGTGTTAGTTCTGTTGATGCCACTCATCTCACAGTACTTCTCTCTCCTATGCAGCAGCTACCGTATGTGCAGAGGGAGAGGGGACGGACACCAGTGGTGAGGCTTCCACTGCAACAGCCGCACCTGAGCTGACTGACACAGATGTGACCAGCGCCGAGGAGGGGGACAGGAGTCTGCTAGAGGATTCACAGCTGGAGACACAAAGCTCTACCTCATCTGACGCCAGCGGTGACACATCCATGTTGGGGGGTACAGGGAACGGGGACTCTGCCTCCTATTCCGCCACACAGCGTCCAGTGCCCAGCCTCCCTTCAACCTCCACTGGTGCTGCCCGTGTCCGCACGAGTAGGAAGGGAAGAGTCACCTTCACCCCAGGCACAGCTGCCCCAGCCCATGTCAGCCCTGCTGCCCTCAGTGCAGAAGCAGTCGAGCTATTGCGCCAGCTGTGTGTGGGGCAGACAGCACTTCTCAATGCCTTCCAAGAGCACGACAAAAAGTTGGGGCAGGTTATAGCTTTCATGGAGGGCTTACATTCCGACGTAGGTGGGCTACACCGGACTGTGCAGTCCTTGTCATCAACTGTGACAGCAGCCCTGCAACAGGCACATAGTCAGGGAGCGGCTCCCAGCACTCGGTCCGGCCCCGTGTCACTGTGCACCTCTGACGACAGTGACAATGCCCAACGGACCCCAAAGTCCCGATACAGAACCCACAGCACACAGGAGCAGCAGCAACCCAAGCGTACTAGGGCGCAGACACCATCCCCACATAAGAGTAAGGCCACCCCAGAGCGCAGAGAGAAAAGCCCATCAGGCGACAGCAAGGGCCACAAAGCAAAGAAAAAGCATCAGGGTCACAGGCCTCACCTTCCTCCCCTGCCAAAGACTCCCCTGTCCCAAAGACGTCTCGCAGAGGCAAAAGACAGTTTCCACACCAACTGAGAAGGTGTTGCCTGCAAACATTACACAGGATGAGGGCCCCATGGATAATCCATCCTTGACCTCCACTCCCATCCCAAGCCCTGTGAAGCCAGCACGGGAGGACACTGAAGGGGGCAAAGCTGGTGGACAGAGGGAGGCAGGGCGGCGGCAAACACCAGGCAAGCGCACAGCGGGTTCCAGCATGTCCCCAGAGGGGGGGTCACCATCCACACCAGAATCAGCTTTGGTGTTGGGGTCACCTGTTGTGTCTGCCCCAGTTCCCCTCAATCCCCAGACAGGGAAGCCTTTCAGGATCCCCAAGAAGTGGAGAGGCACCCCTCCACAATCTCCGGCACACACTGTGTCTCACCAGGGCATGAGTCCACCTCCCCGGGCCACCACCCCACCTGGTCCAAGCAGCCCCCCAGCTACCACATGCACAGTTGGCTCTTCCACAGTTGTTACTCCCACTGCCCAGGGCAGACCTCCAACTGACCCCAACACACAGTCAGCTCCAAGTCCGACAGACAGCCCTATCTGAGTGGTGGTCACCCTCACACACCTGTCTGTCCACAGGGGTGCATGTGATGCCCATTGTCAGGCCCATTACTCTGTTGCTGGGCATGGCATGGTAGAGTTGCATACATTCCCTGTGTAGCTTCTGATGTAACTACTCTGCACATTGTACTTGCCTTGTGGTTCACTGCTGTTTGCCCCCTGCCTGTGCAGCTTCTCATGGACTCACTCTGCAAATTGGACTGGCCACTGGCCTTGCTGTTCACTTCTGTGTGCCCCCTGCCTGTGCAGCTTCTCATGGACATAATCTGCACATTGGACTGGCCACTGGCCTTGCTGTTCACTGCTGTTTGCCCCTTGCCTGTGCAGGATCTAATGGACTTCATCTGCACATTGTACTGGCCAATGGCCTTGTTGTTCACTGCTGTTTGCCCCTTGCCTGTGCAGCTTCTCATGTACCTCACCTGCACTGTGTCCTGGCCACTGGCCTTGTTGTTCACTGCTGTTTGCCCCTTGCCTGTGCAGCTTCTCATGTACCTCACCTGCACTGTGTCCTGGCCACTGGCCTTGTTGTTCACTGCTGTTTGCCCCTTGCCTGTGCAGGATCTCATGTACCTCACCTGCACTGTGTCCTGGCCACTGGCCTTGTTGTTCACTGCTGTTTGCCCCTTGCCTGTGCAGCTTCTGATGTAACTACTCTGCACATTGTACTTGCCTTGTGGTTCACTGCTGTTTGCCCCCTGCCTGTGCAGCTTCTCATGGACTCACTCTGCACATTGGACTGGCCACTGGCCTTGCTGTTCACTGCTGTGTGCCCCCTGCCTGTGCAGCTTCTCATGGACTTAATCTGCACATTGGACTGGCCACTGGCCTTGCTGTTCACTGCTGTTTGCCCCTTGCCTGTGCAGGATCTAATGGACTTCATCTGCACATTGGACTGGCGACTGGCCTTGCTGTTCACTGCTGTTTGCCCCTTGCCTGTGCAGGATCTAATGGACTTCATCTGCACATTGTACTGGCCAATGGCCTTGTTGTTCACTGCTGTTTGCCCCTTGCCTGTGCAGCTTCTCATGTACCTCACCTGCACTGTGTCCTGGCCACTGGCCTTGTTGTTCACTGCTGTTTGCCCCTTGCCTGTGCAGCTTCTCATGTACCTCACCTGCACTGTGTCCTGGCCACTGGCCTTGTTGTTCACTGCTGTTTGCCCCTTGCCTGTGCAGCTTCTCATGTACCTCACCTGCACTGTGTCCTGGCCACTGGCCTTGTTGTTCACTGCTGTTTGCCCCCTGCCTGTGCAGCTTTTCATGTAAATACTGTGCATATTGAAATGCCCACTGGCTTTGCTGTTGCCCAAATTTGTTGTCTCTATATGCAAATTGTGAATAAACACAGTTGGTCCTGCAGTGAGTTGTGTCAGTGTCCTTCCTGAATAAAGTTGTTTCTGTGTGTGCATGGTTTACTGTGTCACAGGTTCAGTATGCCACTTCGACATTGCCAATGGGTTGTGTCACATTTCATTTGTTTTCAGGGGTGGGAGGCACTTCATTTCTACATGACTGTGATACTTATGGGTGCAGTGCAGGTGGTTGGCAATGAAATCTTGTAGTCATCTTCCTTCTTGGCTCATGTTATCTATGGTGGACACATGTCAGGTTTGTGGGCAATGGCAGCACAGGGTGGGAGTTTGGGCACAGGCTTACAGGCAGGCAGGCCAGGGTCATGGGGTCTGTGTGAGCTTCCTTTCTGTGTGCCAATCAGTGTCGGTGTATGGACATCTTGTGGTGATAAGTTATCCAGGTCCCATGGCTTACTTCCAATGTGTGCACTTGGGTGGTGGAGAAGTTTATGGTGTGAAGGGGGTGACTTTGTTGTGACTGTGGATGTGTGTGCACCTGCATTGTCAACTACTGCCATGTGTGACCCTGGAGTGGTGTGCCTGTATGTGTACTTGTTTAGCCCTGTGGTTGTGTTTTGTGCACATGGCAGTATTGTGTGTTGCTGTTGTGGGAGGAGGTATGTGTGACATATCCTACTTGTGCTTGGCTGTCATGTAGTGTGTCACTCGGCCCTGTGTGTTGTGCAGCAGACATTGTCTTGTCCAGTATTTGGATGCCTATGTGTGGCTGGTCAGCGTTTGAGTTCAGGGCCTTCCTTACATCCCTGTGCCTATACATGGGTGTCCTTGCTGTCTCCAGGAGTTGTTGCATTTGGGTGACCGTGGTTTGTGTTGACTGACTGTGTCAGCCATGTGTGCTGTGATGGGCTGTGTGTGTTCTCACATGTGTCTTGTCTTGCATGTGCATCACAAATGCTTGATGGTTGTGTCACTGCCCTTCCATTTGTGGGCACCTCACTTTGGCTTTCCTATATGTTGTCCTCCATTACTGCTGGCATGTGGTGTGTGTATGTAGCTGTGTGTCAGGGTGGTGTGTGTGTGTGTGACTTGTCAGGCAGTGTGTGCAGTGAAGTGTTTGGTCCTCATCTGTGTGTGTGTACATTTTGTGCCTGGCCTCAGTTTTCTTGGCTTGTGTGTGATGTTGTTGTGGTGTGTGTGTTGGCTGGGGCCTGGGCTTCTGTGCTATGTGTTCCTTTGCAAAGGGTCCTGCTGTGGCTGTATATGCAGTTGTTGGGACGTGGGGCATGGTGTGGCTGTAGTTGTGTGGTTGTTGTGCAGGAGTGGCACTTGTGAGGCACATGTTGTGTCCCTTCAGGGAGGTAACTGGTGTGTTGTGGATGGAGTTGTGGCTCTGTGCAATTTGTACGGTGCCCTTGGCATGCGCTGGCCCTGTGCTCTGCGTTGTGTGCATGGTTTCATGCACACTGACCGCGGCGGTGACGTGACCGGGACATTTGTTCATGAATGCGGTACATGGGTGGGCAGTATGTGGCGAGATGTTTTTGTGACAGGTGGGACATGTGTGTGTGCAGTGATGGCTGTGTGCCTGTCCCCACAGGGGTGTGTGGTGTTCCCATGCGATGTTTTTCCACCCTGGAGCTGTGTAGTGTGTTACTTGCACTGTTGTGTCTGTACGTACCTGCGGAGGCGTCCGCGGCGGTGGATAACTTGCAGGTGGTGGATCATGTACAGCACCGGGAAGGCGTGTAGGGCAGGATCCATCGCGGTGTGTCCCGGGTGTTTCTTTTCTGTCTCCGCTGTGGTGTCTCCGCCGTCTTTCACTGTGCGGTTTCTCCGTCGTGGTGCGCTGCCCTGTTTCCGGCATCGTGATATCTTCGGCGTACGGGACGTCATTCCGCATGGCGGTGTGTGGTGATTGGCTCAATCCGCCGCGGTGGTGGGCGCACTTTGATGGCGGTCGGCGTCGCACCACAGCGGGCGGGAAATGTGCAATGTGCGGCCATCCTAATATGGCGGGCGTGAAGACCGCTGGCGGCGTGCGGTAAATGGGTGTTAAGGCCACCGCCGGCACCCGCAGTCGTGTCTCCGCCTGCCATCGTAATAGGCCCCTAAGTCTGCATTTAGGGGCCTATTATGATGGTGGGCGCATTGCCACTGCCGGGCCGGCGGTGGCGATCCGCCCGCCATCTGTACCTGATTTGCCCCCTGCCATATCAGTAGGGCGGGGGGTACCGCAACGGACGGAAAGACCGTCCGCTGCTTTTCCGCCGGCAGGCAATCGTTACGATTGCCTGCCGAGCGGATCTGGGGCATAATATGGTGGCGTGCCGAGCAGGCACCGCCATCCATATTATGATGTGCAAATTTAAAGGCCTTTCCACGGTGGCGATGCCGCCATGGAAAGGCCGGCAGAAATTGCTTTGGGGGCTCGTTACGGGCCCCAGGGGATGTGGGGGGTGGGGGGCTGCACTTGCATTGCCATACACAAGGTGGCAGGCACCGCGCGCTGCCTGTCACGTTGTGCATGGCAATGCAAACCCTGCACTTTTAACATTGCGGACGGAGCTGCACCCAGCAGCACCGTCCGCAATGTTAAAGGCCAAAATGCGCCCGCCAGTGTGGCGGGCGCATCATAATTGGCCTCGTGGGACCGCCGCACCTCTGGCAGTCGGTCCCATTTTCCGTTACGGTGGCCCTTAGTCTTTAAATGCATGGATGGACGCATGCATATTGCATACACCAAGGGGCCGATTCCGATCTCGGTCGGAGGCGCACCTAACACCATTCGGTCGGGAAAAAGCCATGCGAATGCCTGTTTCCCGACCGATCCGCACATTATTCCGAACGAGCAAGTACGATGCGCACAACAGCATAGATTCCGACCCAGTCGTACTCACCCAATCCAGGTCCTGTTCCCCGACCGAGCCGGATCCGTAAACGCAGAATCGAGTCGCACGGAAGCCAAAATGCAGCCCCGTCCGGCCGGACAAGTACGATGCGCTTCCCGTACGCGCCGAACCCGTCGCTACGCACGGCACGTCAAAGCATCCGGGAGAGGCGCACATAAGCTCCGATTCGCGCCACAACACGATCCACGGCTACGGAACGAACACGCCAGCAACGAGGACGAGGCGAAGCAACGAGAAAGACGAACGAGACGAACCAACCATGAATCCCATCGTGCCGATCCTACCAATATTCTACATCTACTACCGGAACAGGCACGGACGCGTACGGCGCAGAAGGTAAGTCAGACACCAACCACAAAAACAAACAACACGTACCCGACATATCACACACACACACAGAGCGATGCAGAAATTACTTACACCAGCAACAGCAGCACCATAGGGGCGGGATGGCCATCACCAATGCCACATATACACATAGGGGCCCGGATGCCCACCACCACTACCACCCCTACCCAGGGGGTGCCAGATGCCTACCACTACTACCACCTCTACCCAGGGGGTGCCAGATGCCTACCACTACTAACACCCCTACCCAGGGGGTGCCAGATGCCTACCACTACTACCACCCCTACCCAGGGGGTGCCAGATGCCTACCACTACTACCACCTCTACCCAGGGGGGGCTGGATGCCTGTCACTACTACCACCCCTACCCAGGGGGTGTCAGATGCCTACCACTACTACCACCTCTACCCAGGGGGTGTTAGATGCCTACCACTACTACCACCTCTACCCAGGGGGCACCAGATGCCTACCACTACTACCACCTCTACCCAGGGGGTGTCAGATGCCTACCACTACTACCACCTCTACCCAGGGGGTGCCAGATGCCTACCACTACTACCACCTCTACCCAGGGGGGGCTGGATGCCTGTCACTACTACCACCCCTACCCAGGGGGCGCCAGATGCCTACCACTACTACCACCCCTACCCAGGGGGTGTCAGATGCCTACCACTACTACCACCTCTACCCAGGGGGTGTCAGATGCCTACCACTACTACCACCTCTACCCAGGGGGGGCTGGATGCCTACCTCTACTACCACCCTTACCCAGGGGGTGCCAGATGCCTACCACTACTACCACCCCTACCCAGGGGGTGCCATATGCCTACCACTACTACCACCTCTACCCAGGGGGGGCTGGATGCCTGTCACTACTACCACCCCTACCCAGGGGGCGCCAGATGCCTACCACTACTACCACCCCTACCCAGGGGGTATCAGATGCCTACCACTACTACCACCTCTACCCAGGGGGCACCAGATGCCTACCACTACTACCACCTCTACCCAGGGGGTGCCAGATGCCTACCACTACTACCACCTCTACCCAGGGGGTGCCAGATGCCTACCACTACTACCACCTCTACCCATTGGGGGCTGGATGCCTGTCACTACTACCACCCTTACCCAGGGGGTGCCAGATGCCTACCACTACTACCACCTCTACACAGGGGGTGCCAGATGCCTACCACTACTACCACCCGTACCCAGGGGGTGCCAGATGCCTACCACTACTACCACCTCTACCCAGGGGGTGCCAGATGCCTACCACTACTACCACCTCTACCCAGGGTGTGCCAGATGCCTACCACTACTAAGGGTGCCAGATGCCTACCACTACTACCACCTCTACCCAGGGGGTGTCAGATGCCTACCACTACTACCACCTCTACCCAGGGGGTGCCAGATGCCTACCACTACTACCACCCCTACCCAGGGGGTGCCAGGTGCCTACCACTACTACCACCTCTACCCAGGGGGTGTCAGATGCCTACCACTAAAACCACCTCTACCCAGGGGGTGTCAGATGCCTACCACTACCACCACCTCTACCCAGGGGGTGCCAGATGCCTACCACTACTACCACCCCTACCCAGGGGGTGCCAGATGCCTACCACTACTACCACCTCTACCCAGGGGGGGCTGGATGCCTGTCACTACTACCACCCCTACCCAGGGGGCGCCAGATGCCTACCACTACTACCACCCCTACCCAGGGGGTGTCAGATGCCTACCACTACTACCACCTCTACCCAGGGGGTGTCAGATGCCTACCACTACCACCACCTCTACCCAGGGGTGCCAGATGCCTACCACTACTACCACCCCTACCCAGGGGTGCCAGATGCCTACCACTACTACCACCTCTACCCATGGGGGATGGATGCCTGTCACTACTACCACCCTTACCCAGGGGGTGCCAGATGCCTACCACTACTACCACCTCTACCCAGGGGGTGCCAGATGCCTACCACTACTACCACCTCTACCCATGGGGGGCTGGATGCCTGTCACTACTACCACCTCCACCCAGGGGGTGACAGATGCCTACCACTACTACCACCTCTACCTATGGGGGGCTAGATGCCTGTCACTACTACCACCCTTACCCAGGGGGTGCCAGATGCCTACCACTACTACCACCTCTACCCAGGGGGGGCTGGATGCCTGTCACTACTACCACCCCTACCCAGGGGGCGCCAGATGCCTACCACTACTACCACCCCTACCCAGGGGGTGTCAGATGCCTACCACTACTACCACCTCTACCCAGGGGGTGCCAGATGCCTACCACTACTACCACCTCTACCCAGGGGGGGCTGGATGCCTGTCACTACTACCACCCCTACCCAGGGGGCGCCAGATGCCTACCACTACTACCACCTCTACCCAGGGGGTGCCAGATGCCTACCACTACTACCACCTCTACCCAGGGGGTGCCAGATGCCTACCACTACTACCACCTTTACCCATGGGGGGCTGGATGCCTGTCACTACTACCACCCTTACCCAGGGGGTGCCAGATGCCTACCACTACTACCACCTCTACCCAGGGGGTGCCAGATGCCTACCACTACTACAACCTCTACCCAGGAGGTGCCAGATGCCTACCTCTACTACCACCCTTACCCAGGGGGTGCCAGATGCCTACCACTACTACCACCTCTACCCATGGGGGGCTGGGTGCCTGTCACTACTACCACCCTTACCCAGGGGGTGCCAGATGCCTACCACTACTACCACCTCTACCCAGGGGGTGCCAGATGCCTACCACTACTACCACCTCTACCCAGGGGGTGCCAGATGCCTACCACTACTACCACCCTTACCCAGGGGGTGCCAGATGCCTACCACTACTACCACCTCTACCCAGGGGTGTCAGATGCCTACCACTACTACCACCTCTACCCAGGGGGTGCCAGATGCCTACCACTACTACCACCCCTACCCAGGGGGTGCCAGATGCCTACCACTACTACCACCTATACCCAGGGGGCTGGATGCCTGTCACTACTACCACCCCTACCCAGGGGCGCCAGATGCCTACCACTACTACCACCCCTACCCAGGGGGTGTCAGATGCCTACCACTACTACCACCTCTACCCAGGGGTGTCAGATGCCTACCACTACCACCACCTCTACCAAGGGGTGCCAGATGCCTACCACTACTACCACCCCTACCCAGGGGGTGCCAGATGCCTACCACTACTACCACCTCTACCCATGGGGGGCTGGATGCCTGTCATTACTACCACCCTTACCCAGGGGATGCCAGATGCCTGTCACTACTACCACCCTTACCCAGTGGGTGCCAGATGCCTTCCACTATTACCACCTCTACCCAGGGAGTGCCAGATGCCTACCACTACTACCACCTCTACCCATGGGGGGCTGGATGCCTGTCACTACTACCACCTCCACCCAGGGGGTGCCAGATGCCTACCACTACTACCACCTCTACCCATGGGGGGCTGGATGCCTGTCACTACTACCACCCTTACCCAGGGGGTGCCAGATGCCTACCACTACTACCACCTCTACCCCGGGGGGGCTGGATGCCTGTCACTACTACCACCCCTACCCAGGGGGCTCCAGATGCCTACCACTTCTACCAGCCCTACCCAGGGGGTATCAGATGCCTACCACTACTACCACCTCTACCCAGGGGGCACCAGATGCCTACCACTACTACCACCTCTACCCAGGGGGTGCCAGATGCCTACCACTACTACCACCCTTACCCAGGGGGTGCCAGATGCCTCCCACTACTACCACCTCTACCCAGGGGGGGCTGGATGCCTGTCACTACTACCACCCCTACCCAGGGGGCACCAGATGCCTACCACTACTACCACCCCTACCCAGGGGGTATCAGATGCCTACCACTACTACCACCTCTACCCAGGGGGCACCAGATGCCTACCACTACTACCACCTCTACCCAGGGGGTGCCAGATGCCTACCACTACTACCACCTCTACCCAGGGGGTGCCAGATGCCTACCACTACTACCACCTCTACCCATGGGGGCTGGATGCCTGTCACTACTACCACCCTTACCCAGGGGGTGCCAGATGCCTACCACTACTACCACCTCTACACAGGGGGTGCCAGATGCCTACCACTACTACCACCCCTACCCAGGGGGTGCCAGATGCCTACCACTACTACCACCTCTACCCAGGGGGTGCCAGATGCCTACCACTACTACCACCTCTACCCAGGGTGTGCCAGATGCCTACCACTACTAAGGGTGCCAGATGCCTACCACTACTACCACCTCTACCCAGGGGGTGTCAGATGCCTACCACTACTACCACCTCTACCCAGGGGGTGCCAGATGCCTACCACTACTACCACCCATACCCAGGGGGTGCCAGATGCCTACCACTACTACCACCTCTACCCAGGGGGTGTCAGATGCCTACCACTACCACCACCTCTACCCAGGGGGTGTCAGATGCCTACCACTACCACCACCTCTACCCAGGGGGTGCCAGATGCCTACCACTACTACCACCCCTACCCAGGGGGTGCCAGATGCCTACCACTACTACCACCCCTACCCAGGGGGTGTCAGATGCCTACCACTACTACCACCTCTACCCATGGGGGGCTGGATGCCTGTCACTACTACCACCCCTACCCAGGGGGCGCCAGATGCCTACCACTACTACCACCCCTACCCAGGGGGTGTCAGATGCCTACCACTACTACCACCTCTACCCAGGGGGTGTCAGATGCCTACCACTACCACCACCTCTACCCAGGGGGTGCCAGATGCCTACCACTACTACCACCCCTACCCAGGGGGTGCCAGATGCCTACCACTACTACCACCTCTACCCATGGGGGGATGTATGCCTGTCACTACTACCACCCTTACCCAGGGGGTGCCAGATGCCTACCACTACTACCACCTCTACCCAGGGGGTGCCAGATGCCTACCACTACTACCACCTCTACCCATGGGGGGCTGGATGCCTGTCACTACTACCACCTCCACCCAGGGGGTGCCAGATGCCTACCACTACTACCACCTCTACCTATGGGGGGCTAGATGCCTGTCACTACTACCACCCTTACCCAGGGGGTGCCAGATGCCTACCACTACTACCACCTCTACCCAGGGGGGGCTGGATGCCTGTCACTACTACCACCCCTACCCAGGGGGCGCCAGATGCCTACCACTACTACCACCCCTACCCAGGGGGTGTCAGATGCCTACCACTATTACCACCTCTACCCAGGGGGTGCCAGATGCCTACCACTATTACCACCTCTACCCAGGGGGGCTGGATGCCTGTCACTACTACCACCCATACCCAGGGGCGCCAGATGCCTACCACTACTACCACCTCTACCCAGGGGGTGCCAGATGCCTACCACTACTACCACCTCTACCCAGGGGTGCCAGATGCCTACCACTACTACCACCTTTACCCATGGGGGGCTGGATGCCTGTCACTACTACCACCCTTACCCAGGGGTGCCAGATGCCTACCACTACTACCACCTCTACCCAGGGGTGCCAGATGCCTACCACTACTACAACCTCTACCCAGGGGGTGCCAGATGCCTACCTCTACTACCACCCTTACCCAGGGGGTGCCAGATGCCTACCACTACTACCACCTCTACCCATGGGGGGCTGGATGCCTGTCACTACTACCACCCTTACCCAGGGGTGCCAGATGCCTACCACTACTACCACCTCTACCCAGGGGGTGCCAGATGCCTACCACTACTACCACCCCTACCCAGGGGGTGCCAGATGCCTACCACTACTACCACCTCTACCCAGGGGTGCCAGATGCCTACCACTACTACCACCTCTACCCAGGGGGTGCCAGATGCCTACCACTACTACCACCCTTACCCAGGGGGTGCCAGATGCCTACCACTACTACCACCTCTACCCAGGGGGTGTCAGATGCCTACCACTACTACCACCTCTACCCAGGGGGTGCCAGATGCCTACCACTACTACCACCCCTACCCAGGGGGTGCCAGATGCCTACCACTACTACCACCACTACCCAGGGGGGCTGGATGCCTGTCACTACTACCACCCCTACCCAGGGGCGCCAGATGCCTACCACTACTACCACCCCTACCCAGGGGTGTCAGATGCCTACCACTACTACCACCTCTACCCAAGGGGTGCCAGATGCCTACCACTACCACCACCTCTACCCAGGGGGTGCCAGATGCCTACCACTACTACCACCCCTACCCAGGGGGTGCCAGATGCCTACCACTACTACCACCTCTACCCATGGGGGGTGGATGCCTGTCACTACTACCACCCTTACCCAGGGGGTGCCAGATGCCTGTCACTACTACCACCCTTACCCAGGGGGTGCCAGATGCCTACCACTACTACCACCTCTACCCATGGGGGGCTGGATGCCTGTCACTACTACCACCTCCACCCAGGGGGTGCCAGATGCCTACCACTACTACCACCTCTACCCATGGGGGGCTGTATGCCTGTCACTACTACCACCCTTACCCAGGGGGTGCCAGATGCCTACCACTACTACCACCTCTACCCAGGGGGGCTGGATGCCTGTCACTACTACCACCCCTACCCAGGGGGCTCCAGATGCCTACCACTTCTACCAGCCCTACCCAGGGGGTGTCAGATGCCTACCACTATTACCACCTCTACCCAGGGGGTGCCAGATGCCTACCACTACTACCACCTCTACCCAGGGGGGGCTGGATGCCTGTCACTACTACCACCCCTACCCAGGGGGCGCCAGATGCCTACCACTACTACCACCTGTACCCATGGGGGCTGGATGCCTGTCACTACTACCACCCTTACCCAGGGGTGCCAGATGCCTACCACTACTACCACCTCTACCCAGGGGTGTCAGATGCCTACCACTACTACCACCTCTACCCAGGGGGTGCCAGATGCCTACCACTACTACCACCTCTACCCAGGGGGGCTGGATGCCTGTCACTACTACCACCCCTACCCAGGGGGCGCCAGATGCCTACCACTACTACCACCTCTACCCAGGGGGTGCCAGATGCCTACCACTACTACCACCTCTACCCAGGGGGTGCCAGATGCCTACCACTACTACCACCTCTACCCATGGGGGGCTGGATGCCTGTCACTACTACCACCCTTACCCAGGGGGTGCCAGATGCCTACCACTACTACCACCTCTACCCAGGGGGTGCCAGATGCCTACCACTACTACCACCTCTACCCAGGGGGTGCCAGATGCCTACCACTACTACCACCTCTACCCAGGGGTGTCAGATGCCTACCACTACTACCACCTCTACCCAGGGGGTGCCAGATGCCTACCACTACTACCACCCCTACCCAGGGGTGCCAGATGCCTACCACTACTACCACCTCTACCCAGGGGGGGCTGGATGCCTGTCACTACTACCACCCCTACCCAGGGGGCGCCAGATGCCTACCACCCCTACCCAGGGGGTGTCAGATGCCTACTACTACTACCACCTCTACCAAGGGGTGTCAGATGCCTACCACTACTACCACCTCTACCCAGGGGGTGCCAGATGCCTACACTACTACCACCCCTACCCAGGGGGTGCCAGATGCCTACCACTACTACCACCTCTACCCATGGGGGGCTGGATGCCTGTCACTACTACCACCCCTACCCAGGGGTGCCAGATGCCTACCACTACTACCACCTCTACCCAGGGGGTGCCAGATGCCTACCACTACTACCACCTCTACCTAGGGGGGCTGGATGCCTGTCACTACTACCACCCCTACCCAGGGGGTGTCAGATGCCGACCACTACTACCACCTCTACCCAGGGGGTGTCAGATGCCTACCTCTACTACCACCCTTACCCAGGGGGTGCCAGATGCCTACCACTACTACCACCTCTACCCATGGGGGGCTGGATGCCTGTCACTACTACCACCCTTACCCAGGGGTGCCAGATGCCTACCACTACTACCACCTCTACCCAGGGGGTGCCAGATGCCTACCACTACTACCACCCCTACCCAGGGGTGCCAGATGCCTACCACTACTACCACCTCTACCCAGGGGGTGCCAGATGCCTACCACTACTATCACCTCTACCCAGGGTGTGCCAGATGCCTACCACTACTACCACCCTTACCCAGGTGGTGCCAGATGCCTACCACTACTACCACCTCTACCCAGGGGGTGTCAGATGCCTACCACTACTACCACCTCTACCCAGGGGGTGCCAGATGCCTACCACTACTACCACCCCTACCCAGGGGGTGCCAGATGCCTACCACTACTACCACCGCTACCCAGGGGTGCCAGATGCCTACCACTACTACCACCTCTACCCATGGGGGGCTGGATGCCTGTCACTACTACCACCCCTACCCATGGGGGCTGGATGCCTACCACCAACAACACCCCCACTCACAGGATGGCTAATACATGACACAACAAGCACACACCAACATAAAGAATGCAACATAAAGACATCCCCCCAACACCATGACAAGCGTGTGTAGACTGTGTCAAATGCCTACAACACTGAACATGACTTTGAACATACAATGTGACCCCCTATCACATGTGCCACACATAAATGTGTGTGGCCCCCACAATGCAAGCAGGCCATGACCATTGTGGCAATGGGATCCAAAACCCCATCATCACAGTGACCAAAATGTAAGTGTGGGGTCCATAGCTGAAGCACATCTTGAACATTGTGGCAATGGGGTCCAAACCCCCATCATCACAGTGACCAAAATGTAAGTGTGGGGTCCATAGCTGAAGCACATTTTGAACATTGTGGCAATGGGGTCCAAACCCCCATCATCACAGTGACCAAAATGTAAGTGTTGACAAAGAAAAAGCTGCAACTGCCAAACTGCATGGATGATTCCTGGTCACAGAACAACAAACACATCAGTGGCAAAGTAGTGCTTGTGTCCCATAGCAACATAGATTGGGGGAGGCAAACAGTGCAGTGCAAATAAGACATACATTTGGCCATGTGCAGACAAACATCACCCATGGGGGCTGACATTGTCAACATTCATCAATGACACAATGACAGAAGTGACCATCAGAATGCAGACCCACATATTTGCACCAATGGGCACACAAATGCAGATACCCTGTGGAGACTGTAGATGTGAGGTTAACAGATACCATACCATGGCAGCATAGGGACACACAAACAATGATCATTGTGCTGACTGATGACCTAGGAGTCCCAGTGACAGCAGGGGAAACACACCAAACAACATACAGCCAATGACACACTAAAGATATGCCAATGCAGTGGTGCAGATGCACAAACACAAACAGGCAGACCCACACTGCACATCAAACACAACAGGTGAGGGGGGGTGCCAGTGTCCCCAGGCAACCACACAACACATGAGGAGGCCTGAATACCAATTACACAGATGTGCATACAGTGCCACACAAAGGTAACTCATGGATCCAAATCCCCTATGTGGGCAATCAGGCATTGTCAGATGAGAGAGAGCACAAATCACACATGTCACACAAGCATGTAGGAACAGCAACTGACACAGCAAGACACAGAGACACCACAGCACTACCCCCAGGGCCCCCACAATGTGGTGACCCTGGGCTGCATTACAATCCCACTGTGATGACAAAGCTAGATGTCGTTCACACTGTGAACCACAGTCATGTGTCCTGAGCAACAAACTACCATCACACCTACACAAGCACAAATCAATCAGCACGGCCAGTAAGCCAAGGCCAACATGGAGGCAGGGGTCTAGCCGGGCAACAACTCTCATCTGCACACACTCAACACCACACACCTCGACCTCCAACAATGTGCAGCAGTGAAGCTCACATGCACTGGTGAGATTGCACATGCACCCATGACAATCCCAGGGGGGATGGTGGGAACCAAGGTGCAGAAACACATCACACATGGCCACTCAACAAGACTCCTGAATGTCTGACACACTGCACACTACGCTGTACATGGACATGACAGCAATACCACACCAACCAATGGGATCCCAGCCACAGTCACACACCAATGAAGAAGCCAAGGTCACGCACAAAGAACACACATAGACAACTACCAACATTGCAGCCCTGACCCTGAGGAGTGCCAGCAGTCACACACACAACGTGTCACAACCAATGAAAGCTAACACAAACCGGAAATCACATGACAGGTGTAAACAACAAGTGCCAAGGGGAATCCTGACAGTGACCCATCAGCGTCTGCCCACAAACTCAGCCCTGACAGCAAACACACCTATGGGTGACACCCTGATGACCAGTAATGTGCCATGCACCCACATCACAGAGAACCCAGGGAGAAGAATTTGGGGGAACATAGGTCAACTCAGCAAGCATCACAAACAGGAACATCACTAGGGATCCCAGCATGCACAGCAAAATGGAAGTGAACACACAGACATGCTCATACAACACACACCTTGGGCGCCGGCGATGTCACAGGAGTACACACTGCCATGAGGGGACTCCACTCCTGTGTGACGAAAGCTGTGCCATATGTCGCCTCAGTAGGGCTCCATCATGTCAGCAGAACACTTGGTCACACAGTCAACAATTAGCACCAAATGAAGGCTCCCGTCACATCAGCCTGGTCATGGGAGTGTCAACGAAATCATCAGCACAGATCCAACACACATGTATAGCAAGTTGCACTGACAACACAGATGAGTCCTTCCCCATTGATGCCCAAACCTGCATGTCCAGTGGAGATGGCCACACGGTCAGGGAAGTAGACTAATTGAACAATGGCAAGCACAACAGATGTGCAGGGGTGGAAGCCACAGATGTGACATTGCTAATGTAAGTAGGAAATCCCATTGCCAAATATTGAAAACATGACACCCTCAGATGCTGCTAAGGATGACATGGATACACCACAGGATAGGACACAGTCCCCTGGACCACATGGGTTCCTGCACAGTAACACTTCATTTTCATGAGACCAAATATCACCATCACTGCAGCAAGGGCATGGTTAGCATCATCAACATCATGTACATCAGAAGCAAAAGCACTAGAGAACAGAAAGTTGTTTTATTCAGCATATGTGGGTTCAAAAGTTGAAGTCATGTAAAAAATAAACAAAGGCCAATGGCCAGTCCATCATGAAAGTCAAAACAGGGTGACAGTGGCAGATGTCACCCTACGCATGCCTGCACTGATAAAAACCAGGGACAATCCCCTTGGAGGGGCATACGGGGGGGCAGGCCAGGCACCGCAGGGACTGGATCAGGGCTCACCAGAAGGAGGCAGGGAAGGGGTGGTGGGTGCTGGAGAGCCACTGACAACTGCAGTGGAGGTGTCTGACATGGTGTGTGCCGGCACAACTGGGGTGCATGACTCAGATGGTGTGGGTGCCGGCACGACTGCAGTGGACCGTGCAGATGGAGTGGACAGGTTCTCCACTGCAGTGCCCAAGTCAGACAGGGTGGTAGTGGACTCCACTGCAGTGCCTACCTCCAGGGGAGGAGAATGGGGATCAGGTAAGGTGGGCAGGACAGAGGGGGAGGACACCCTCACCACACCAGTGGCACAGACAAGCGCAGCGGGGGTGTGGGGCCGGAAGAGCAAGTGGCAGGGGGAGAAGGCCTGATCCTTTTGGGGATGGTGTATCTGTGGGAGGGGGAACCTGGGGCAGGGTGTGGTGGGGGCACCTGTGGAGTGGGGGCCTGAGGGATGGAGGAAGGAGACTTGGTGCCTGAGCTGCAGGGCGGTGGCGGGGTCTTGCTCTTCCAGGTCCGGGGGACTTGCGGGTGGGGGCGTCAGTCGGTCTGCGCCTGGGGGAGGGTGTCCGGGGGCGAGGGCACTCCGCTCCGTGTGGGTGGGCTTCCTCTTCCCCTGAATGCTGTATCAGCTGGATCGGAGGGGAAGAGGCCGAGGTCACTGAGGAAGAGCCGCTGTGACTTTGGGGTTGCAGGTGAGGCAAGGGAGGGGGCTTTGGAGGGAGAGGCAACTGAGGACTGCGCAGTGCTCGTGGATGCGTGTGTGTGTGCCTGGGCCCCATCCCCTGTGAGTGTGGTTTCAGTCCCCTGACTGTGCGTGCGTGTGCGTCTTGTTTGTGGCGTGTGTGTCTGTGTGCTGCTCGTTTCTGTGCTGGTGTGTGCCTGTGCCGGTGTGTGTGCTTGGGACAGGTAAGGTGCTGGGGAGTGTGGATGGGGCAGAGGCAGGAGGGGTGAGGGACTGTCGGAGGAGGGACAATGCTGCCGTCAGGGAGGAGTCCATGGACCTATTGCCCCTCTGTAGGGCAGACATGCCCGATGAGATGCCCTCCATGAACGACACCAGTTGAGTCAACAGAGTGGTGTGTGCATGGAGGACACTCAGCATCGCTGTCTGACCTACATAGAGCTGGCAAAGGAGGTACACAGACTCCTCACTCAGGGCAGCAGGGGACACAGGGGCAGGGGGTGCGGTGCCTGGCCCGAAGGAGACACGCTCCCGAACATGGGAGCCTCAACGGACCTCGGGAATGGGAGCCGATGGGAGGGCGGTGGTGGTGGTGGTGGTGGTGGTGGTGGTGGCGGGGACAGCAACACTAGCTGGGGTGTGGTGGCTGCTGACACCCGCCTCCATAAGGGAGTCATCCTCCGAGATGCTGTGGTCCTCAGCTGAGGTGGATGGTGCTGAGGACTCCTCGGTGTGGCTCCCCTCGCCCTCCGTGCCACTGGGTCCCTCCGACCACTCCTCGGCTGCTGACCCAGTCTGGCTCTGCGGCTCCTCCTGGTCCGTGGAGCTGTCCCCTCCTGTGGCCGTGGATATATCTGCAATTAATAGGGAAACAGACAGACATCAGTCACCTGCACCGAACGCACACACCACAGTAAGTACAGCACATTACAGAGCAAGCCCTGGCATCCTTAGTTGAACATTGCTAAAAGTGCCCAAACAGAACAGGAGAAGCCAATTGTCAGTCTGATGGTCAACCATGGTACTCACATCCCACCTGGCCTTGCACCCATCTGTCTGGTGTCTGTTGGATGGCAATACCCCAGTGTGGACACATGCACCACCTACACAGTAGTTGGACAGTGCAGAGAACACGGTGAAGCATGTGAACATGCACACATCACAACTCTTGCCACTGAGTCAGTACAGGTGTCTGGATGAAAGGGATGCCCAGAGTCAAATAGGAAATGCATGTGATGCATACCAGCGACAGACACCATGATGCACCCATGTCCTGATAGCCATTGCCACAATGGTGTGCATGTAGCACATGTCACTCCCCTGCAGGATCACTCATAGGAAGTCACATGCCATGGCACAGGCATGCCTGATAAGTCATACATCACTGTCTCCAGTCACATGGGCAGGGCAGCCAGACAACAACACTCTGCACTGTGTCACAATAGTAGGTCATGGGGAATGCAAGTCCTGGAGCTGAACAAGTGCACATGTACATCCCCCACACACCACATCATCTGAACCCTTATCTGTCCAGGTCATACCGATTGGACATATGGGAGACCTGTAACACAACCCTCTGAACCTGAGCACCTCACAATCTGCTGTGAATGGGAAACAGCTGCCTGAACTTCACATTCGCATACCCCAGTCTGCACGGTCAGGTGATCAAACACCTATGTGTCACACAAGTATCGTCTCCTATGGTCACATCTCCGGTGGCATGCTGAGCCCCAACCGAGAAACACCCCAGCAGTCCTGACAACGAAGCCACAGCACACTGACACAGAGGCAGACACCTGAGGGGACATATCACTGAGCACAACGTGTCAGCTGATACACGGGAGTGGGAGTACAGAGTGTATTGTATGGCCTGGAGTAGGCATGACTGTCCTGCCCCACATGAATGAGGGATGAACCCTGGACAGTAGGCAGCTGGCTAAGTATGTGTGACACACGTAATATACACACTCCTGGGGCCCAAACATTGTTCCCACCCGCAGCATGGGTGTGTGCCAGATACCCCAGGCACATGTGGTGGATCAGCTCAGCAATTGGACCACATATCAAAGTAACACGCAGATTACATGTCAGAACACAGGCATTGTGTAAGCAATGGACCCACCCATGATGCCCACCACAGAGTTAGGGAAACAGATGCTGTCCCCCACCTTGAGTCAAGCAAACTGCAAGGACACAGTACCTAAGTGACACAATTCCCTGACTGTAAGGGCCACACCTGGGTATCAGATGAGGAGTGGGCAGTGCACAATAGAGGGACATGGGTCCTGGACCACATGACTGATGTACTGTGGAAGTTTAACCAGGCCAGAGGAGGGCACATAGCATGGCAGACAAAGTTCACAATGCAGTCATGGACTCACCCCCTCCTTGCTGCTCTCTGGCCTTCAGCTGCCCATCCAGATCAGGGAAGACCACCGCCAGGATCCTGAGCATGTGGGGGGTCAGGGTCCGGTGTCCGCCCCTCCTGCGAGGAGGCGACAGCTTCAGCTGGACCCGTGTGATCCTCCGGGTCCAGCCCCGAAGGTCCTGCCACCTCTTCTGGCAGTTGCGGATCCGGCGCTTGTAGACCCCCACGGATCTCACTGCCCGGACGATGGTTAGCCATATCTGCTGCTTCTGGTGGGCATCAACCTGTGAGGATGACAAAGTGAGAATGCCATTACTACACATGCAACATATCCGTGCATTACACAGTTGGATATACATGTCTCAATCACAGGGGCACATGATGTACACAGGCAGTGCAACGATGGCCATGGACAGTATGCCAGCCGTTACTACATGGTATCATTGCCTGGGAAGTAAAACCTTGTTTAAATGCACTGTCACTGCACTATACCTGTTCAGTGCATGTAACTACACACTATGGGGGTGACAACTACTCAGTGAGCCTGCTAGCCAGTGGCGTGCAGACTGTTAGCCTTGCTAGTCAGACAACATGCACATTTAGAAAGGCAGTGGACAGAACACTCACCTGCTCCCCTGCTTTCCCATACAGCTTGCTGTACTGTGGAAGGAGGCTGTCCAGCAGGGCCTGGTTCTCCTCAGTGCTGAAGGCTGGGGCTCTCTCCACAGTACGTGCCATTGCAGGGTCCAGAGGGTGCAGATACAGCAGCAGTGGTGGCGGCAGATGTCGTCCTGGAGCATGTAGTGCAGGCAAGTGAGCTCTCAGGGGAACAGCCAGCATTATATGTGTGCTGCAGAGGCAGATACTGTCCCATGTGTCCAAAGTGATAGGTCCAAGTCGTTTGCATCTTCTGAATCTGGCCAATTCATGGAATTGCACCACTTACACACGCCCACAGCATCCTTCAAAAGTTCAACTTCATGACACCCATGAATTCACAACATTGTTGTGGGTGACCAACTGAATTTACAGCATCAGACTCGTTCAAAATTTGAAAACGCGTCCGTTGCCAGGCCAGGCCATAGCCAATGGGTGCGCACCGATCGGTCCATTGCTGTTCAACGCGTACCCAGGATACAACGCGTACCCGCACACATTGAATGCAATGGGCCGGCCGGGCACACCGATCGGTCCATTGCTTTCCAACGCGTACCCAGGATACAATGCGTACCCACACACATTGAATGCAATGGGCCGGCCGGGCACACCGATCGGTCCATTGCTGTTCAACGCGTACCCAGGATACAACGCGTACCAGCACACATTGAATGCAATGGCCAATGTGTGCGCACCGATCGGTCCATTGCTGTCCAACGCGTACCCAGGATACAACGCGTACCCGCACACATTGAATGCAATGGGCCGGCCGGGCACACCGATCGGTCCATTGCTGTTCAACGCGTACCCAGGATACAACGCGTACTCGCACACATTGAATGCAATGGGCCGGCCGGGCACACCAATTGGTCCATTGCTGTCCAACGCGTACCCAGGATACAACGCGCACCCGCACACATTGAATGCAATGGGCCGGCCGGGCACACCGATCGGTCCATTGCTGTCCAACGCGTACCCAGGATACAACGCGTACCCGCACACATTGAATGCAATGGGCCGGCCGGGCACACCGATCGGTCCATTGCTGTTCAACGCGTACCCAGGATACAATGCGTACCCGCACACATTGAATGCAATGGGCCGGCAGGGCACACCGATCGGTCCATTGCTGTTCAACGAGTACCCAGGATACAACGCGTACCCGCACACATAGAATGCAATGGGCCGGCCGGGCACACCGATCGGTCCATTGCTGTTCAATGCGTACCCAGGATACAACGCGTACCCGCACACATTGAATGCAATGGGCCGGCCGGGCACACCGATCGGTCCATTGCTGTCCAACGCGTACCCAGGATACAACGCGTACCCGCACACATTGACTGCAATGGGCTGGCCGGGCACACCGATCGGTCCATTGCTGTTCAACGCGTACCCAGGATACAACGCGTACCTGCACACATTGAATACAATGGCCAATGTGTGCACACCGATCGGTCCATTGCTGTCCAACGCGTACCCAGGATACAACGCGTACCCGCACACATTGAATGCAATGGGCCGGCCGGGCACACCGATCGGTCCATTGCTGTTCAACGCATACCCAGGATACAACGCGTGCACCGCACACATTGAATGCAATGGGCCGGCCGGGCACACCGATCGGTCCATTGCTGTTCAACGCGTACCCAGGATACAACGCGTACCCGCACACATTGAATGCAATGGGCCGGCCGGGCACACCGATCGGTCCATTGCTGTTCAACGCGTACCCAGGATACAACGCGTACACCGCACACATTGAATGCAATGGGCCGGCCGGGCACACCGATCGGTCCATTGCTGTTCAACGCGTACCCAGGATACAACGCTGTACCCGCACACATTGAATGCAATGGGCCGGCCGGGCACACCGATCGGTCCATTGCTGTTCAACGCGTACCCAGGATACAACGTGTACCCGCACACATTGAATGCAATGGGCCGGCCGGGCACACCGATCGGCCCATTGCTGTTCAACGCGTACCCAGGATACAACGCTGCACCCGCACACATTGAATGCAATGGGCCGGCCGGGCACACCGATCGGTCCATTGCTGTTCAACGCATACCCAGGATACAACGCGTACCCGCACACATTGAATGCAATGGGCTGGCCGGGCACACCGATCGGTCCATTGCTGTTCAACGCGTACCCAGGATACAACGCGTACCAGCACACATTGAATGCAATGGCCAATGTGTGCGCACCGATCGGTCCATTGCTGTCCAACGCGCACTCCAGGATACAACGCGTACCCGCACACATTGAATGCAATGGCCAATGTGTGTGCACCGATCGGTCCATTGCTGTCCAACGTGTACCCAGGATACAACGCGTACCCACACACATTGAATGCAATGGCCAATGTGTGCGCACCGATCGGTCCATTGCTGTCCAACGCGTATTGCGAATACAACGCGTACCAGCACACATTGAATGCAATGGCCAATGTGTGCGCACCGATCGGTCCATTGCTGTCCAACGCGTCCCTGTACAAGTCACTGGCATATGTCACCATGCCTGTCACAGGTGAACATATGCCAGCCACATATACTTCCCAGGGAGTGAGGGGCACACCTACAACACCACAGCCTGTCCAAACTGTATCCTAAGGCATGTAAGGCTGCATTACCTATTCCGTGTATGGGGGTGAACATGTTGTTCTGTGGGTGTCACTTGGGGGCAGCCACTCCCAGGCTGTGCACGTGTTCATGGGGACAGAATCCTTGGTGTTTTGTGTACATGACCACTGTGATGTGCAACTGTTCATATCTGAGCATGTGGCATGGTCACATTTCACGGTGGTGTATGTGTATGTCATGTCACATACCCCCTGAGTCCCATGTGGGACGGTATGTTTATCCCAGGGTGACCCATTGGCACAATAGTGATGGTCCTCCACAGTTTGTTTGCATGTTGTGTTTACAATGTCTCTGATTTCATGTGCACAATGGGAGACAGTCTCCACATCCACGTTGTTTGTGCATGGACTTTGATGTTGTGCGTCTGTGTGTCACAGACGTCCATGTCTGTCCTGCCGAGGCAACAGGGACCACTACCTGTGGGGGTCATGGTTGTTTTGCTGTGGTGTATTCATGATACACCATGTCATGCCAGTGTCCATGTGGCAATACAGGGTCCCTGGGAATCTACCTGTCGTTGAGCTGTGATGCCTGGGGCACATCTGTCCTCACATGTCACTGTGGGGTGTGTTTGGAACGTGGCAGCAGGAGATGGGAACTGTGACACGGCCTCATGATATCCCATGGCACAACCTGGGACTTATTGATGCCACTTGTTGAACTGTGATGTTAGATGTTGGCCATGTATGTGCCATACATGTCCTTACGGAACTGCACACATCATGTACTTGTGCCTCATAATGATGTATCATGTGATATTGAGTGCGTTCAATGCCACATATGTGGGGTGACTGACAATCTTTCTTTCTTCACCTATGCACTGCAGGGCACCAGCTGTCCATAGACCATTCCTTGACCTTGCAACCATGGTGGAACGGGACTGCATCCGACGGTACAGCTTCACCAGGCCGCTGATTGAGGTATTGATGGTGCGGTTGGCCCCACATTTGCAAGCTGGCCGGACATACCCTACAGCGCTGACCCCCAAGGTGAAGGTGATGGCAGCCCTACACTTCTTTGCCACCGGTACCTTTCAACACACTGTGGCGACTGCTGGTGGGATGTCACAGACCATGTTCAGCCGTGTGCTCCGCGATGTTTTGGAGGCTATGTTGATATACCTGAACCAGTACATCTATTTCCCTAGACTCCAACAACTCACTGACGTGAAGAGTGACTTCTATGCCCTGGGGAGGATGCCGCATGTCATTTGCTCCATTGATGGGACACATGTGGCTTTGGTACCACCACAGGCCCAAGAGCAGGCATACAGGAACCGCAAACACTACCACTCGGTCAATGCACTGGTGGTCTGTCTTGCAGATATGAGCATCTCACACGTGTGTGCCCGTTTCCCCGGTTCTGCACACGATGCCTACGTGATGAGGAGTAGTCGCATCCCGAGGATGATGTCACAGATGCGAAACCAGCGTGCCTGGCTTGTTGGTGTGTACTGACTTTGTACCATTGTATGTGTTCTGCAATGTAGTGTTCCACCCTCTTTTCCAACTCTGCTATTGTGCAATTGTCTGTATGTAGGTGACTCCGGATACCCCAACATGCCGTGGTTGCTGACGCCCCTCAGGAACCCTGTGACACCAGCCCAGATGCGCAACAATGAGGCACATGGTCGGACAAGGAGAGTGATTGAGCGGACATTTGGTCTCCTGAAGAGCCGCTTCCGCTGCCTGGACAAGACAGGAGGGGCCCTCCCATATGCCCCAGCAAAGGTGTGCAAGATTGTCATCGTCTGCTGCATGCTACACAACCTGGCAGTGCGGAAGGAGTTGCCTCTCATCCTGGATGACGATGACCAACATCCGCCACCTGTGGAGGATCCTGGCCTGGACCACGATGCCAGTGATGATGATGATGATGGTGATGTCCGCACACAGCTCATCACCAACTTCTTCAGCTGAATGTGAGTATTTAGAGATGTCATGTCAATGATGTGATTTTGCATGATATGTGTTGGTGGTGCTCTGGTGCTGTTTGAGTGTGTCCATGGGCTACATGACTGTATGCGTGTAGCGATGTGTCCTTACAGGTAGTCTGTACTCCCCAACAGTGTTGACATGCTAACTTGGTTCTGGGTGGGTATCTTGTGACATGTATTGGGCATGAGTATTGCAGTTCTGTCCTGTTCTTCAGTGCTTTTGACTGTGTGTCATTTCTGTCCTTCACAGGGTACTTTCAGAGTCGTTTGGTCAACTGTGATCCCCGACACCCTGATTCGACTTCCAGGGTGGTAGCTGTCGTGTCCCTACAGGTGATGTGCGCCACACCCATGGACTTCTTTCCTTCTACACTTGTTGACTGTGTGCCCGCTGCCAGGTGGGATTACCTTGCATCTGTAGTGGTTACAACATGTTGCAAATGTGTAATAAACCTGTGCTTCACTTTGTGATGTGCGTTGTCTGTGGTCACACATTTGACTGACATTTGCTTACTGCACCAGTGGGCTAGTTGACAAAGACTGTGAATAGGTGTTGTGTCTGTGCATTGCACCCTATTTCCTGGCAACATCAGTGTAGGCAATGAGTCAGATGGCCTAGGTGTGTATTTGTTGTGTAGCCCTGGTGGTGTGTCTCCCTCATATGTGTCACATTGCCATGACTCACATGCCTGTGTTGTACTTGCTGTAGCAGTTAGCATGCACAGTGTAATTTCGCTGGTCATCATCTCCATGACAGAAACCACGTTGGAATCACGACAGAGGCAGGTATGGTGTATTAGTGTGTTTATTGTCATACATGTGTGTGAATAGTGCACAGGATGGTGAGTGCTGTACATTTTGATTGCAATCCAAAGTTCCTAGATGAATTGGAAGTCCTGGTAGCAGAAATATCCTAAATCAAGTCCACAGTCATCTGAGACATTGGTCCAACTTGTACTCCCCATGTCATGTGGGGGAGTTGTGTTGCAGTCAACAGGGTGAACAGTTTGCGCACAAAGGTGATTATCCAGAACAGGTTTTGGCTTCCTGGGGGTTGCACATGGCCATCGGCCTCTCAGTTGCCCCTCCTCGGACGACCCCTCTTCTTTGGGGGTGGACCCTCAAGTGCAGGCTGCTGCGGTGCAGGGGACTCTCAGCCAGAGTCATCCTCCCTCCCTGTGGCAGTTGCAGTTGTTTCAGCACCAGATGTTGTGGGCACACAGGGAGGTGTTGACTGGTTGCTGCTCATCTGGCGGAGGCATTGTAATATGTCCCTATGCACCGCCGTCATCCCACTTGGACTCCACGCGGGACATGTGTGAGTCCAAGCGGGCATGATGGGCAGCCTGCTGCTGTTTAATGTCCCTGAGGAGCCCCACTACCTGGCTGAGCTCTCCGGTGCTGGACTGGTACGCATCGGCTATGCGTGCCAGTTGTGGGTCATCATGCAGTCCAGACCCCTCTGCGATCAGCGACCTATGTCTCCCACCCCTCCCACCACCCCTGGCGACACGTGCAGTACCTGAGGTGGCACGCACAGGTGACCCTGGGCCCCCTTGGGGGTTGTTGGTGGTGTTGGTGTCCATGGGCCCACGTTGGTCCAGGGTCCCTGTGCTGGTGGTGGTGGTGCTCCTTGGTCTGTCCATGTCGGCAGGGGTGGTATGTGTGTTGACAGTAGGCCTGGGCAGAAAACTACGCTACGCTCGCGTAGTTTGCGAAGTTTGCGCTACTTCGCACTACGCGAATTGCACGTAGCACAGTGCAAACACGCGTAGCGTAGTGCAGCGGTCATTTTGCTTGCTCGCGGTCCTCAACGTTAAGTTGGCGACCGCGAGCAAGCAAAATGACATCCCGGCGAGACTTTTTCTCGTTCGCGATCAGCAACATCAAGTTGCCGATCGCGAGCGTGGAAAATAAACCTCCCGGCGAGATTCTCAACGCGGGAGGTCAGGTTTCTCATTGCGAGTGGTCGCGTATGCTCGCGACCGCTCGCGATGAGAAACTACCAGTCCGCGTTGAGAAAGCTGCCGCTCGAGTAAAAATCTACTCGAGCGGCAGTAAAAGACAGCTCGCACTGTGCAAGATGCCGTTTTCAATGATTGCACAGTGCGGACAAGCATCCGGCACTGTGCAATCATTGCGAACACGCACTACGCAGTTCGCGTAGTGCTACGCGTAGCTCGCGTAGTGCGAACTGCACTTTGCGTAGCTTCGCGAAGCGTTACTTCGCGAACTACGCCCAGGGTTAGTTGACAGTCGTTGGAGGGGTGGGTGCAGGGGGTGCAGCTGGTGGTCATGCTGGTGCTGCATGATGACTTGCTCTGGAGGTGCCAGGTAGGTCTTCTTCATCCGAGGAGGGCAGAGGCTGTTCCACAAACAGTGAGCTCCGTATCCTCTTGAGCCTGGGACGGGGACTCCTCAGCGTCTGCTGCTGTGTCCCCATCATCACCTGTTTTTGGGAGACACACACAATGTATGTTATGTTTCTGCAGGCATCAATGGTTGACACACCTGACAGTTGTGACTGTGCCTCTGGATGCGGGCCTGTACATTGCATTGTCCTAAGTTGTCACAGTCAGAGGTTGATATTGGTGTAGCACATTGTCCTGCATTATTTGAGCATTTCTTTGTGAATGTTGGGGTGTGTACATGGTCTGTATTGGTTGTATTTGGTTGACATCCGGCCCTCCTTCACACACAGCCAGATATTCCACCATGGAACGTGCTTCCATTGCAGGGAGTGCAAGTTGTCTTTCAGGATGTCAGTCAGTGGTATCCTGCTGTTGGTTGGTGCATAGTTGCCAGCAGGGCCTTGTGCTCCCCACAACAGAGCACCAGTGTCAGACATCTTTGATGGGGCTTTCCACTCTCTGTGGGGTGTGCATGCTTGAGTGTGAGCTTGCTGGGCCATGTGGGTGGGGGATGTTGAGCTGTGACTACCACTCCCATCATGCTATTGCCTCCACCCCCTTCCCAGCATGCCCATGCTTCCTTCCTTTTGACTCTGCTTCTCTGTGGGGTTGTGTGCCTGTGCTGACAAGATGGCTGACAGTGTTATCCTGGGGTTAGTTTTGCTACAAGTCCCATGTGTGTCCCTGTGCTTCACTCAGCATGACCCAGGGTTGTGGTTCTTTGTGGGATATTTGATTGGAGCGTGAGGCAATGCATTCTCCCAGGTGAGTTATGTGGAGTTTGTGTTAGGGGTGTGTGTGAGAAACGCTGCTGGTGACTATGGTCAGGGCTGTGAGTTCTCCTTCCCACCCAGCTAGATATCCCACCATGGAACGTGCTTCCATTGCAGGGAGTGCAAGTTGTCTTTCAGGATGTCAGTCAGTGGTGTCCTGCTGTTGGTTGGTGCACAGTTGCCAGCAGGGCCTTGTGCTCCCCACAGCAGTAGCCAGTGTCAGCCATCTTGTCAGTTGTTTTCCACTCCCTGTGATGTGCGCATGGTTCAGGGTGGTGTTGATGGGACAGTTGTGGGGGTGACCAATATCTGTGACTACCACTCCCATCATGCTATTGCCTCCACCCCACTTCCCAGCATGCCCATACTTACTTGCTTTTGGGTGGACTTCACTGTGTGTGAGTGTGAGAGCAATGGCAAGATGGCTGACAGTGGTGTCCTGCTGTTGGTTGGTGGCCAGTTCCCAGCATGGCCTTGTGCTCCCCACAACAGAGTACCAGTGTCAGACATCTTTGATGGGGCTTTCCACTCTCTGTGGGGTGTGCATGCTTGAGTGTGAGCTTGCTGGGCCATGTGGGTGGGAGATGTTGAGCTGTGACTACCACTCCCATCATGCTATTGCCTCCACCCCCTTCCCAGCATGCCCATGCTTCCTTCCTTTTGACTCTGCATCCCTGTGGGGTTGTGTGCCTGTGCTGACAAGATGGCTGACAGTGTTATCCTGGGGTTAGTTTTGCTACAAGTCCCATGTGTGTCCCTGTGCTTCACTCAGCATGACCCAGGGTTGTGGTTCTTTGTGGGATATTTGATTGGAGTGTGAGGCAATGCATTCTCCCAGGTGAGTTATGTGGAGTTTGTGTTAGGGGTGTGTGTGAGAAACGCTGCTGGTAACTATGGTCAGTGCTGTGAGTCCTCCTTCCCACCCAGCCAGATATCCCACCATGGAACGTGCTTCCATTGCAGGGAGTGCAAGTTGTCTTTCAGGATGTCAGTCAGTGGTGTCCTGCTGTTAGTTGGTGCACAGTTGCCAGCAGGGCCTTGTGCTCCCCACAGCAGTAGCCAGTGTCAGCCATCTTGTCAGTTGTTTTCCACTCCCTGTGATGTGCGCATGGTTCAGGGTGGTGTTGATGGGACAGTTGTGAGGGTGACCAATATCTGTGACTACCACTCCCATCATGCTATTGCCTCCACCCCACTTCCCAGCATGCCCATACTTACTTGCTTTTGGGTGGACTTCACTGTGTGTGAGTGTGAGAGCAATGGCAAGATGGCTGACAGTGGTGTCCTGCTGTTGGTTGGTGGCCAGTTCCCAGCATGGCCTTGTGCTCCCCACAACAGAGCACCAGTGTCAGACATCTTTGATGGGGCTTTCCACTCTCTGTGGGGTGTGCATGCTTGAGTGTGAGCTTGCTGGGACATGTGGGTGGGGAATGTTGAGCTGTGACTACCACTCCCATCATGCTATTGCCTCCACCCCCCTTCCCAGCATGCCCATGCTTCCTTCCTTTTGACTCTGCTTCCCTGTGGGGTTGTGTGCCTGTGCTGACAAGATGGCTGACAGTGTTATCCTGGGGTTAGTTTTGCTACAATTCCCATGTGTGTCCCTGTGCTTCACTTAGCATGACCCAGGGTTGTGGTTCTTTGTGGGATATTTGATTGGAGTGTGAGGCAATGCATTCTCCCAGGTGAGTTGTTTGAAGTTTGTGTTAGGGGTGTGTGTGAGTGGAGCTGCTGGTAACTATGGTCAGTGCTGTCAGTCTTCCTTCCCACCCAGCCAGATTTTCCACCATGGAACGTGCTTCCGTTGCAGGGAGTGCAAGTTGTCTTTCAGGATGTCAGTCAGTGGTGTCCTGCTGTTGGTTGGTGCACAGTTGCCAGCAGGACCTTGTGCTCCCCATAGCAGTAGCCAGTGTCAGCCATCTTGTCAGTTGTTTTCCACTCCCTGTGATGTGAGCATGGTTCATGGTGGTGTTGATGTGCGCATTGTGAGGGTGGGCAATATCTGTGACTACGACTCCCATGATGCTATTGGCTACACTGACTTGCCCAGCATACACAGAATTCCTTCCTTTCAGTGGGCTTCACTGTGAGGTGGTGTTGTAGCGGTGGCTACATGTCTGGATGTGTTTGTTAGTTATATTTGTGCCACTGCCTAGCTGTAGTTGTAGTTGTGTTTGTACATGTGATGACACAGTTACATATCACTATGAGATGGCATGTGTTGTGTTTATCTGACTGACATACACATTTTGGGATGATTCTGTTCTGGTTGCTGTGTAATTGCTAAGGGTGCATGGTTTGACTCTCCCTTGACAGTGATGTGTGTGTATTGTCGCACCATATTGTGTACATTTGTTGTGTACTCACCAGGCTCTGGGATGTTTTCTAGTCCATATACGCTCACTGGTGGTAGGATGGCCCGCACCTTCTCCTCCCAGGGCCTGAGGTATACTGGTTTGGCAGGAGGGCCACTGCCGGTGTGTTGGCTCAAGAGGTAGTCCTTCTTCAACAGCTCCCTGACCCTCCTGCGCACGTCATACCACCTGTTCTGGATGTCTACCTTTGTGCGCAAACATGGTGATTGTGCGTTCACCCTGTCGACGATCCTCTCCCACATCTTGGTTTTCTGCGACATGGGTGTCTGTTGGACCAGTGTACCAAACAGCTGTGGCTCTACCCTGAGGATCTCATGTACCAGGACTTCCAATTCACTATCTAGGAACTTATGATTCTTCTTTGGGGGCATGGTGATGGGTGGTGATGGTGAGTGATGTGTGTGTTGGTGTGCAGGTGAGGGTGTGTGAGTGTGTGTTTTGCTGGGTGTATGTGAGGGTGCTATTTGTTGAGGTGCTGATGGTGTGTGGCTTGTGTGATGGATGAGCTGTGGGTGTGTGGTTGCTGTCTGTTGAGTGCTGGCAGGTAATTTGAATTTGCAAAGGATCATGGTAGGGATTTGTGTCCTTTATATGGGTGGAGTTGTGGGTGTGTCTTTGTTCCCTGCCCCCCCAGTATTTATTGGCTTTGTAATTGCTTGTTTGGCCTTTTTTTGTGTATTTTCCCTTTGTACTTTTTGTGCATGTAGGAGACGTTCTTGTGACCGAGTCGGACCCTGCAGTTGTCTCGTACGAGCTTCTCCGAGTCGTTCACGCTGTGTTTGTGCCGTTTTCTATGCTGCGTACGCGTCGGTCGCGGTGTTTTGGGTTGCTTCGGCTCGCAGTTTTGTATGCGTGTCGGTCGTACGGCTTGTCCTCCGTGCGACTCGGTCGTGTTTTCCACGCGTTGCATCGTACTTGGCGGGTAGGAGTTCGCAGGTACGCTTCGTTCAGGATTGTTCCGGGTGCGTGTCGATCAGTTCGATTCGCGTGTTTTTCCGGCCGGATTGCTGTTTTCCGCGCGGCTCGGTCGTTCGGCTTGTGTTCCGTACGAGTCTGTCGGGTTTTGCACGCTTCTCATCGTACTTTGCGGGTCGGGCTGCACTGGTACGTGTCGGTCGGAATGAATTCCGGCTCCGAGTCGGTCGGTACGTTTTCCGGCCCGAATCGGAATCGACCCCCAAATTGGTTGGTTGCTAGTCACTATACGAACTACAAAAAAGGTTCTACTAAGGACTGAAGTGAGAGGACGCTAAATTACTAATATTAAGTAGCTAACTAACTACTACTATCTTAGTGACAGGACAAAGGAAATGAGTCTCTCTAGTCTGCATTACCTAACTTAAGTTCTTACATAATCAGCCCAAGCGAGCGCAAAGTTGCAAACAAGTAGGATTGGGTAGCGCCAAGCACGAGCACCTGTCTAGAATAATGATCATATAATATAAGATTTTCAAACGTAACTTACCTGCATGTGAGCAGCATGCTTGCTATTTGGGAAAAAAATATTAGCTGTAACATATAACGCAAAAGTAATAATATTAATAATTGGCTACACACCAAGCCCCGTGACCTCCAGCAGGTCGCGCTCTCGGTCCAGGATGTGGGACCACCAGTGCGTCAGCTTGTTGTGGGTGCGCCGGACCCCAGAGCAACGATACACTGTCCGGCGCACGCTCGCCCACCGCCACTGGCACTCCCGGAGCATGTACCCGGACCACGGCCTGCTGCCAGGGTGGAGGGGAGGTGGTACTGCACACAAAAAACAGCTCTGCCAACTCCACCTCAGAAAACAAGGCCAGGGCCTGCACCCCTTCTAGGCGCCGCTTTACGCAAGGAAGGCGGCTCGTCTTTGCCACCTTGGCCCAGCTCTCTTTCTCTGCCATGATGCTGGGGGGTGGTGGGGCGGAAAGTATAAAAAATAACAGGGAGATGAAGGAAGGAAGTAAACCACTTAGGAAGGAAATAACTAGTATAGAGAAAAATAGTATAAAGAACAAAATAGATGGTAAAGAGTCAAAATATCGAGTAGGAAATGTCGACTTGCACCAATATTGAGTGCAAAATATTGAGATACATAAATATTGACTGGAAGAATATCGTGGTCAAGAATATCGAGTTTTAGGTAAGAAATATCATTTTCTAAAATATCGAAGTAGTTAATATAGTTTGCAAAAATATAGTTGTAAAAATTATCGTTTTTTAGTGTTATGTATTTTAGTATGTATTTTAAATGTATGTGCTCTATTTTTTTGTCTAAGTATTGCATTTGTTTTTTAATATATGTTTTACATTTTTAGAAGTTATTAATGTTATTTTAATAAAATTTTGCTTTTTAGTTCTGTAGCGGGTTGTGGGTTTATAGGGGAATAGGGTGGGAAATAATTTAATTATAATAAATTGAATATACATTTTTATTTATTAGTATTTATTTATTTTAGATTTTATAGTGTTAATTAAGGGAATTAATTTATAATTAATTAATTAATAATTGGCTGTAAATTTTTATTGATTAATTAATTGGTAAATGTGTTAATTGTGTCTTTTTTTTAGGAGCGGGTTGTGGGTTTATAGGGGAATAGGGTGGGAAGTAATTTAATTATAATTCATTTATTAATATTTTTTATTAATTAATATTTATTTATTTTATATTTTATATTGTTAACTGTGGGAATTAATTTATTATTAATTATTTATGAATTGGTTGTAATTATTATTAATTAATTGGTAATTATGTTAATTGTGTTATTTTTTTAGGAGTGGGTTGTGGGTTGATAGGGGAGTAGGGTGGGAAGTTATTTCATTTTAATACATTTATTAATATTTTTAATATAATATTCAATTAGTTTTATTGTATAGTGTTAATTGTGTGAATTAATTTATTAATAATTATTTATATTTTGCTTGTTAATTGTTATTGATTAATTAATTAATTGTTAATTAATTATGTTAATTGTGTCATGTTTTACGAAATTGGTGATGGCATTTATAGGGGAATATGGTGGGAGGTAATTTATTTATAATTAATTAATTATTTGTTAAATAATGCTAATTAATTAATTAATATTTAAATATGCCAATTGTGTAATAATTTTGATGTGTGAGTTGTGGGGTTTATAGTGGTAAATGTTGGCTAGTAATTTTTTTAAAAATTAATTAATGATTTGTTGTTCATTGTTACATTAATATTCATTTATTAATGTAAAATTAGTTATGGAAATTGTGTAAATATTTTTAGGTGTGTGTTTTGGTGTTTATTGGGGTAGAGGGTGGAAAGTAATTTAGGGGCTCATTACGATGGCGGGCGGAAGCACCACCGCCGTGCTGGCGGATGCAAAAAGCACCAGTTACCGCCGGCACGCAGCAGTCCACACGCCCGTCCAATTACGATGCGAAAAGTAGGCCAAACA
Source organism: Calotriton arnoldi (assembly GCA_963921515.1). Classification (NCBI taxonomy): domain Eukaryota; kingdom Metazoa; phylum Chordata; class Amphibia; order Caudata; family Salamandridae; genus Calotriton; species Calotriton arnoldi. Next base: position 38,274 of record CAWUFW010016212.1, on the reverse strand, counting down.
CCGCCGGCAAGCCAGCAACACCGTCCGCCATCAAAGTGCGCCCGTACACGTAGCGGCGCAGCCTCAACTGACACACACCGTCCGACGAAATCACGTCCCGCCCGGCGTATAAATTACGATGCCGCAAACAAACAGCTCCCACGGCTAAGAGACACCGTACGACAAACCGAAGCGGTAACACGGACGCCGAGCACGGACAACGAAGAAGCGGCACCCCGAGCATGAATCCAGCACTGCAGGCCCTTCCCATGCTTCTGCTGATGCACCACCAAGGACGCAACGTACCGCGGAGACGCAGGTAGGCACACACACAACAAGTGCACGCAAACAGCGCACACAGTGCAAGGGCGGAAAAAGCGGACAACCTCCCACCAGCGCGTGTACACTACACATCCACCATTGCATCCACATATGACACACAGGCCAAATCGTAACATCGCGGAACACATGTGTACACACCACCTGGGACTAGGAACCAACCACCCCGTCACGGCCCCAAAGCGCCGATGACGCCGCCACACATGCGCACAACGCAGAGGCCAACCGCAGCGCCATGCATGCGTCGCACACAGACACAGGGACACAACCAAGCAGCACACACATCAGCCCCACCCCGAACGCACATGACACGTGACAGGCCTGCCACAGACATGTCCCCAACGCCCAATTCACGGACAACACCCAACGCCACACAACCGACGCACACATGTCAGTGAAGACACGCAACAGCAGGACACACCCCAGTGTAACAAACATGGCGTAGCACACAGCGGCGGCAACACCAACTAGGAGAAGCAGGGCTCCCTTCGGGAAGAGGAACGCCAGTACCACACAGAAACACCCATACCACCCTGCACATATGAACAAGACATATAAAACGGAACACCAAAGAGCCCGGGGACCGACAACAGGTGGCCCAAGAATAACATTCACACACAAGGCCCAACGCAGAGCGGAAAGGCAGCCTGCCGCCCACACAAGGGAGAGCAGACAGCACTGAATGACCTTCCATTCCAACTCCGAAACCACAGCCCTACGACAGAAGCCGGTGAATACAGCCATTGTCCAAGAATAGACCAACACAGGCTTGCCGAGGAGACCGACCACAGGGCAGATAGCGCATATCACAGAAGCACACAACGGACGGGGAAGAAAGAAGAAAACACTCCCCATGTCGGCCACATGCAAGTTAATTGGAAGGAGTCACACATCACTGACCTTGAACTGTCTGAGAAGCATGTGGGATGAGGGCCTGTGTCCTCCAAACAAGCCAACAGAACACAAGTCCTGTCTCCCTACGACTACACAGAGCTCACAGCAACCTCGGAGCGTGCACATTGCAGACTGCACACACAGCCGGAGCACGCCACCACAACGCACCGCTGCGAAATGGCAACCGCAACACACCTACCCAACTACGCCGAACAGCTCAAGCTGTACAAAACCAACCTGTTTCATACATTGGGATGCGATCTCCTGTCCCTGCTGAACGTAAGTTACCGACTGACTTACCGCATCACATTGTTCAGCTGCATCATGCCCGTCTTCTACTGTCGGAGGTGTCCCTACCAGCATCCCGTGGAGATATGCCTCTCCAACCCGGCATGTCTGAAGGCGGACCTGCTACCACTACTCCTCCCTCTGGACGCACACGACAGGGCCTGCTCTGCCTATGGGGGCATGGCGTATGTGGCCAACATCGCACCCGCACTGAAATGGGACCACTGTGCCTCCACACGACGGATCATCGAGAACAGCTACATCGAATGTCACCCAGCATGCCCCATCATGGTCCTCCAAGGGACAACTTACGAACAACACCTTGACAGCCACCATCCGCTACATTGGCTGGCAAACATGTACACCACCAATGACATGGAAGCCCTGCTGGACGGCATCGCATACCTGACAACCTGTAAATACGTCGGACCACAACGCAGGTTCCCCGAGTGACCTATGATGTCCAACCCCGCACCCATGCTTAGCTTCCGCACGGACTGGCCAGTCACCACCACAACAGCCATACCAAACGACCGGCAACTGTAACCACACCATCAACGACATCGCCATGACATCGGATATGACCGGGACATGCACACTGTTCCCCATCACATCCAGGAACACCGCATGCATCGTGGGAGGCAGTGGCATGAGCTATGTGTATCGCACCCACATGGACGGAACTGCACGAACAACCAGGACACGACATGGATCCAGCGCACATGGACACACACACCGCTCAGTGGACATGAATAGGTCGCCTGGAGTCTGTGGGTGCTGCACCCCTCCCACCCCCGCCCCGGGAATCCCATACCAGGACCTTTGCATGGACGACAAGTGCATACAACAACAACACGACTCCAGTGACTGTGACATGTCCAGTAACCACCACATTGCAACAACAAGTGGCACGCCGCTGCATGCACGCAAGCACATGCCCTGATGTCATCTCACATGCACGCGTGCATGAGGAACAACCGCAGCAAACCTGTCACATGGAACTGAGATGGACTGTGCCCATGATGCCAAGCGGTCTGGTAGGCTACATGTATACCATCTGTGTCAAAGTCCGCAGCTCCGCAGCTATACGTAAATGTACATTAGCACAGCCTTGGCCACGCAGATGTCACTCTGAAGCCCACATCCCACATGCAACAGCCAATCACATGTAACCCCACACCCTATCCCATTTGCAATCATGCTCAGTATATCCTCAACATGTATTCCGCTGCCAGTAGTGTCCACTATACTGCATCACAGAGGACAGAAGACTCAATATAATGTTTGAAACCAAAACTGTCTCCGCTGACTCATTTCATAAGTACGAATGAGAGAGGATGAGAGTATGTGAAGTACACGGCAGTCGTGACATGACCATGTAGTCCACTGGTATTGGATGTCAACGCAAATGAGTAGCACAACTGTGGAAGACACACATGTGTCGTGTGAAGTCGTATGGACGCAGTGCTCAGGTGGGTGGGTGTGACGGGTAGATGCGCACATGCCAAGTTGGAGCACGCCGTGTTGGGAGGGGTCATGAACAGTACACCACCGCTTCCCTGGGCATTGTGAGAGGACACCTGTCGGGGAGTGAACACGTGTGTGCACAGCAGCCGGGCACACGTACAAAGCGGTACCAGGCGCACCTCAGCCCACCCTCTGTGGACAAGCTGGATCCTGTTGTGCGCCCGCCATGCCCCTTGACAAGGCACACACAGCCCCAGTCGACCAGGTGTAACCCCAACATAGTCAATCCGCACAGGCGATACAGGGCACGGGATGGCAGTGGAGCATGGTGTGTGAGAGGTCTCCTCGCGCTCCTCCTGGTCATATCACGCAGGCAATAGAACCTCAACGTCTAGCATGGCACAAGTCAAATGGAAGTGTAGGGGACGCACCACAGCACGAGCAGCACTGACGCCACGGGAGGTGGCTCGCACCATCCCATCCATTGCCCATCATACCAACCACGCCACATGCCATTGCGACTAAGTGCAAGCGCGTGCGCCACCACCCCCGAGCCCTCCCCAGAGAGGCCAAAGAGTGAATGTGTGGGCCATCAGCCACAGACGGACGCGGCATGGCCGCAAGGGCAGCCACAGCCACTGGGTGTCGCAGGTGGCGGATCCGGAAGGCGAAGACTGTGATGCATAGTCCATGCAGGCCGGGTCTCCATTTGGGGCACCACGCAGGTGGACGGCGTCCCGCCACACATCATACCCTGAGACAGCCCACTCGTGCAACTGGACCCACACATACACTCCTTGCCCTCTCTGGTGCGAGCTTGGGGCTGCCTGTGCAAGCGCTAGCCTCGCAGGTGAGCATGCATATTGGGGGAGCGAGGGGAGGACATGAGGGCTGGGGCGAAGATGACTGTATCACTGTCAGACAGTACAAGGGATGACCCAGATGTGGAAAGGAAGAGACGTGTCCCGTGTGTACTGCAACTAGTCGCCAATCCAACTACCCCCCATGTCCGGAATGTAAGCCCGCACCTAGGCCCGCCCATCCGCCACATCGAACATACCACCAGCACGACAACCTTCCCATTCGAAACACTGACTGGGGGTGGCGACCAGTGAACAATCATGTGTAGCCTACCCACGCGTACATGTGGGCCCTCCATGATCCATGTCACCTGCGGCAAAGTCATGACATGCGCAATGAGGGAAGTGAGGAGAGCTGTCCGCCCCACGCACAGAAGGTGCATCAGCTCCACAGACCCAGCAGCGAGTCCAGCAGGGGTCACATGTGCAGGGGCAGCTGTGCCTGGTGTGAAGGCACATGCATATAGACAGCACATCGACCAATGTGTAGTCTGCCCACATCTACAGTCCATCATCATGCGGACATAGGAATTGAACACAGGGCAACACATCTTAGTTGGTGCACCCACCGTGACCAACAATGCGCAATCATCGACGTACCCGCCCTGTGCATGGCCCCCACCCAACGGAGGCACATCCAGTGCCACCATCCCACACACACAAGCCTTCCACGGAACATGCTGTGTCCAATGGTCAGTACAGAGTCAGCGCCCATCTGGTGGATCCTGAACAGGAGACACATGCACACACATGCCAGCTCCCACTATGTACGTCTGCCACCTGGCACGTGCAATGTAACCTCTCACCTGTGACGTGTGACTGCAAGCACACAGCCGTCTTGGCATGGGGCTGTCAATGTGGACACCTGTCAATGTTTCGGGAGGTGTGATCCGTACAGTGCTGTACATAGGGTGCAGTGCTGACACCTACTACTGTCTCATATCCCCTCGTGCCACAGGTCTCACTTGTTTTGGCCGCTCAGCCTGTGCCCACATCGTCGTCGTCGTGTGCCATACTCATCCAGCCTCGGAAGCAGTTCCATGCTCAGCAGACACTCATGTTGCCGTGGCGTTGCCGCTTGACGAATATGCAGTCAGTCCCCATCAGCACGCCCGCAAGTCATTGGGGCCTAGATCCCCATGTGCATGCACATGGCAGTGGTATGTCTCACTAGCCATTGCCATTGTTGGGAGACCTGTGTAAGTGTATTGTGGCCGTGCCGTCCCAGCTTTACAGCTGGGCTGTGGCTCATGTGCTTGCTCAGTCATGTCAGTGATGTGTATGCGAAATTGCTATGTGTTGTGTTGCTTTGACATGTGTCCTCTGCCATTTTCCCTAGGCGGAGACCGAACATTGACCGCCCATACCAATTGCTGGTGGACATGGACGATACAGAGGTTATTAGGAAGTTTCGGCTGGACAGGCCAACCCTGCATCGACTGTGTGCCATGTTAGAACCCCATCTCCGTCCCCGCAGGGTGTATCCGACTGCTATCACCCCCACGGCTAAGGTGATGGCCGCCATGCATTTCTTCGCCACTGGGTCATTCCAGCACACAGTGGGCAGTGGAGGAGGGATGTCCCAGCCCATGTTCAGCAAGGTGCTGAGGGATGTACTGGCAGCCATGATGCTGTACCGAAACAGGTACATCCGCTTCCCCAGGGCTCGTGAATTGGCGGCAGTGAAGGGTGCATTCTATGCCCTTGGCAGAATCCCACACGTCGTTGGAGCCATTGACTGCACACATGTTGGCCTTGTTCCACCACAGGCCACTGAGCACCTGTACCGCAACAGGAAGCACACGCACTCCCTGAATGTGCAAGTGGTGTGCCTTGCGGACATGGTGATCACCCACGTGTGTGCAAAGTTCCCAGGCTCGGCCCATGACGCACACATAATGCGCAACAGCATCTTGCCACGACTGATGGCCAATCTGCAACAGGATCGTGGCTGTATTGTCGGTGAGTATGTGGAGTGGTGTAGCGTGCTGGTTGTGCGATGCTGTCCCCTGTCCAGTTGGAATAGCAACGGTTCTCTGTGTCCCTCACACCCAGGTGACTCTGCGTACCCGAATGGGGCATGGCTGCTCAGTCCATTGAGGAATCCTCGCACCCCAGCAGACGATCGATACAATGAGGCACATGGGAGGACCAGACGTGTGGTCGAGCGTACCTTGGCCTCCTCAAGTCCAGGTTCAGGTGCCTGGACCGCACCGGGGGTGCACTGGCGTACTCCCCACAGAAGGTGTGCCAGATAGTGGTGGCGTGCTGCATGCTGCACAATCTGGCCATTTGGAAGCAGATCCCCCTCATTGTGGATGACGGAGATCAACCAGGGCCCCAGCCCGCAGACCAGGACAGCTCGAGTGAGGAGGACAGCGGAGAGGAGGAAGCTGGGAATGTGCGTCAGCAGCTCATCGCCCGCTACTTCACTTGACGGTGAGTGTCCATGTACGACGGCTGATGTGGCTGTATCTGTGCAGGTGTGTGTGTGCTGTGTCAGGGTGGCCGCTTGTTCACTGCGTGCTGTGTGTCAACGCTCCATGGCCAGGGGTAGTATGCCACTGTTGGTGGCTGTGGCATTGTGCCCTATTGCTCTGTGCGATGTGTGTACATTGCTTGTAGTTGTTGACATGTACTGTGTGATGGGTGTGTGACACACTTATTGAATGTGCTCCTGTTCTGTCTCCCACCCCTAGGTCCCTACAGGCCCTCCGGTTCCATTGCCATGCCACGCATCAGGTGCCTTTCCGCCCAAGGTGGCCGTTGTATTCCGTACAAATAAAACACAGGGCACAAACAGCAGTTTGTGTAAGAGGTGCATTTATTTCAAACTGTGACATGTGATTGTGTGTAAGGTGATGACAAAAGTGGTGCGTGCAGTGACAATGAGCTGTCGGTCATGGCTGCGTGATGCTCAGGGTGTACCCACTGGTTCTATGTCCATACTCCAACACACACATGCCATCCAGATGGCTGTGTGGAGTGGGATCGTAGTCCAAGTCAATGCAGTGGGTGATCAAGGAAGGCTGGCTGGCTGCCTCACTTGCGTTTGGAGCGTGCGAAGTCCTCCCGGGAGATCGGTTTCCACTTCGGACGGCCCCTTCCACGTTTGCGAGGGGGTGCCTGCTTGCGACATGCTGGTGGTTGAGGTGTGCTCACTGGCTGTGGACGCAGGGGAACTGGACACTGCTGCTCGACCCTGCGCCCCGGCAGGTGGTGGCGGAGGGGAGCTGCTGTCCCTGGCTGTGTCCTCACCGCCACCACCAGCTGGCCCATGAGGTCCACGAGTTGACCTATACGGGCGTCCATGGACCTCAGCACCCCCAGCACCTCCCGCGTGTCTGAAGCAGACCTGACCCATTGTTCTTGGGCCTCTTCATAGGCCCCAAGGACTCTGGCCATTTGAGGCAGGGCATGGCTCCCAGGGGAGACTTGCGTTTCCCTGACCCTGCTCCTCCTACCAGTTCTGCTGCCACCGGCCTGCCCACTAGCCACATTGCTCACCACGGTCCTCGCTGTGGCACCCAGGGTGGATCCAGTCGGCCGGGCCACCACTTGCGCTGGGGCTGGTGCCAGCGAAGACGTGGTGGTGGTGGCGGCGGTGGTGGTCGGTGCGGCGATGGCGGCGGTTGCGGCAGTGGTAGTGGCCGCAATGACCGTGGGTGTGGCCGCAATGACCGTGGGTGTGGCCGCAACGACAGTGGCAGCAGGGGGCTGGGAATGTTCAGCAGCCCTGGATGATGGGTTGGTGGGTAGGAGGGGTCCTGGGGAGCGGCTGGGCCCTGCCACACCAGATGGGCCTGCTTGGTGGTCCGTGTCCGAAGAGGAGGTGAGATCCTCCACATCCGTGTGTCCTCGTTGGGGGCTTGTGGGCTGGCTGTGCTGGCTGCTGTCTCCATCCCCAGCATCCGGCAGTTCGTCACCTGTGGAGAGAATGAGATTTGTTATTGTGTTGCACCTGGCGAAGTATGTATTTTGTCGTCTGACATTGACAGTTCGTGCAATCTCGTACATGGGTTTCCCGGAGGCGTGTGTGTGGCTGTAGCATTTGTAGTTGTGTGTGCGCTTGGCAATGGGACTGTGTGCTGTGCACATGTGGCATGGGACGGATTGGCCATGCCGATGGGTGTGTTGCTGTGCCCCTACTTATTGTGACTCTGGTGTATGCGGGCTCCTGGCCCATCCTGGGTCTGGTTTGTACTTTGCTTTTGGTGTTCAGATGGGACGCTTAGGAACGCATATGGCAACATGGGGGCCATGCCCCAGATTCGCATTTGGGAGGGAATATGCTTTTGGGGTTCAAATGGAACGCTTAGGAACGCATATGGCAACATGGGGGCCATGCCCCAGAATCGCATTTGGGAGGGAATATGCTTTTGGGGTTCAAATGGAACGCTTAGGAACGCATATGGCAACATGGGGGCCATGCCCCAGAATCGCATTTGGGAGGGAATATGCTTTTGGGGTTCAAATGGAACGCTTAGGAACGCATATGGCAACATGGGGGCCATGCCCCAGATTCGCATTTGGGAGGGAATATGCTTTTGGGGTTCAAATGGAACGCTTAGGAACGCATATGGCAACATGGGGGCCATGCCCCAGAATCGCATTTGGGAGGGAATATGCTTTTGGGGTTCAAATGGAACGCTTAGGAACGCATATGGCAACATGGGGGCCATGCCCCAGATTCGCATTTGGGAGGGAATATGCTTTTGGGGTACATGCTGTGAGCCATGGGTGCCGAACGTGACATGTGTTGTGGCAGCATGACAGTGCATGGTCTGAGGTGTGTGCATGCTTGACATGGCCTGCATATTTGCTGTCTGTTGTGATTACTGGACATGGCATTGGACGCATCGTTATGAGTGAGTGATGGTTGTGTGTGAAAGCCAACGTATTGCAGTTGTCCCATCTCCTTGGTGTGCGTGCTGCCCTGTGCCATGTGCATCACTGCAGTGCTCGTGGGGGTGTGGCCCATGTTGTGTGTTGTTGCTCACAGTGTGTCGTGCGCTTCATTGACTTCTGGCACATGGTTGGTCATGGGCATGTATCTTAGCGTGACTGCTGTATGTGTGGCAGCTGTGCGGATGACATGCCTTTCATGAGACTGGGGCTGACGGATGGGATGGATGGTATGTTGTATGTGCATGGTGTGTCTGTGTGTTTGATGGGTTCAGTGGTGTTCGTGTGCATTTCTGTTGTTCCGCTCTGTTGCGTCTAGTGTTGTTTGTCTTACAAAGGCGTAGTTGTGGGGTGTGTGGTTGACAGGCAGTAGGGGCTACATGGACAGGACTTCAATGGTGTTTCGGTTGTGTGTGATGAGTTGCACAGTGGCTGCCGTGTGGTACTATATTAAGTGTGGCTTGTGTATGCAGACGTGGCTCCTTGGGTGTTGCTATGTCTGTGATGGGTCATGTGGGGTGTGAATCTGTTGTTCATGTCCGTGTGCACATTGTTCACTTGTTCGTGACGGTGGGCGGTGCTGCGTGTTCGTCTGCTACGTGACATGTCCCATGTGTTGGTCGTGTACCGGTCCTCATGCCTCCAGTAATCCAGCCCTGTCCAGTTTCCCACCTGCAGGTTGTTCGTGCGTGCACTGTACTGGATGCCACATGGCTCTAAGCGGGGGTGCTCCATGTTGCAGGTCTGTGGGGGTGGGGGGTGTTGTGGGTCGTGGGGTGGCTGGACACCCACTGACACCGATTGCTGTGGACCGTGATGTCTGCCTTTCGGCTGTCGTTGTGCACTGCGGTGGCTGACACGTGGCTGTGGGGTGTGGGGGATGCTCCTCCTTGCTGTGCTGTGGGACTAGGGGCCTGGTGTGTGTTGTACTTGGGCTGTCCACCGTCCCACCCACTGCACTTTGTGTTCCTGCCACTTACCTGTTACTTGTCGGTTTGTGCAGCTGTGGCGGACACATGGGTGTGGTGGGTGCTCGTTGTGGCGCTTCTGGCATATTTGGGGACCTGTTGGTGGTTACGTGGCTGGCTGAATGTACACATGTCCCCACGCATCTTACAGTTGTTCTGTTTGGGCTGTGTGTGGTGGTGTCTGTTGCATGTGTGTGTCGTGGTATTGTGTGCTGGACATGGGGGTGTTTGTCCCTGGGAGCTGTGGCATGGTGGTAGTGCATGTGAGTACATAGCGGTGTGCTGGTATACATTAGTTTGTACTTACCAGCCTCCACTCCCCTGCTAATCCGGCGAGGATCTCGGGATGTATGATGACTCGCACCTTCTCCTCCCACGCTTTGAAGGTCTTGAAGAGCGCGGGATTCCCTCCGCCAGTGACGGCAGCCAGCTCTCTGTTTTTGCCCTCCTTCTTCTTGACCAGGCTCTTTACGTCATTCCACCGTTTGTTAATTTCGACTCTGTTCCTGGGCAGGGTCCCGACTGCATTGACCTGGTCTACGATCCGGTTCCACATTCTGTTTCTGGTGGCTAGTGGTGTGTGTTGGACCATGTTCCCATAGATTTGTGGGTGCACCTTGATGATCTCGTCGACCATGACCGTCAGCTCAATGGGCGTCAACTTGGGCATTCTTTGTGGTGCCATGGTGTTTGTGGTGCTGGTGCGGTGTGTGTTGTGTAATGTGCAGGGGGTTTGTGGTGCCGGTGTTTGGTGGTGGTGGTGGTGGTGGTTGTGATGTGTGCGTTTCTGTGGTGTGCTGTTGTCCTTGCTGTGTCACTGTGTCCTCTCCTCTCCTCTCTGGTTTGCAATGTTGCAAGGGGTTGTGGTCTGTGGGAGTGCTGCTTTTGTACTTACCTATGTGGGTGTGTCCTCATGGTCTGTTGTTTTCAGGTGTGTTGTGTCTGGGGTTCTGGCCTTTGTAGTTTTTGTTTGTCCGGGGGTGTTTTCGGGATGTGTACTGTGCTTGTGTATTTGTGCGTGCCTTGCTGTGTGGACTTGTTGGCCATGTTGTGTGCTATTGGTTTTGTGAGCGGATGGTTTCTGTGCAGGGACGTGGGCGCCATGGCTTCTGCCGTGTCGATTCTCATCGGCGTTGTTTGCGCTGGCGGGCGGTATATTTGTAGTTTTCCCGCGCTCATGGCGGTGCGATCGTAATCTCACGTGCGGTGTGTCGGCCGTGAGGGCGGGCGGTTTTGTGTTGTCGTGCGTGTTTCCGTCCGTGGCGGGCGGTTTGACTCCGACTCGGACGATGGCGGGCGGTATTTTGTGTGATTTTTCGCCGATGGCGGTTTTGGTTTGTGTAATCGTAATGGCGTGGTCGGTGTTCAGACGGTGTGTGCGGGCGGATTTTTGCCGCTTCCATGCCTGGCGGATTTATTTACGCCGGGTATCGTAATGGGCCCCTTAGTTTAAATTAATTAATCATTACTTGATCATTAATAGTCATTTATTAATTGGCAAATATTTTTGGTAATTGTTTAGTTTTTATTTTGTTTGGGGATTTAGGTTCAATAGCTGTAACGTTTGGTTTGTACATTAATATTTACATTTTTAAATGTGTTTTATAATTATTAATATTTGTTTAATTGATAATTAATTGTGTTAATTATAGAGGTACACTTTTTTGTTTAATTTAGATGTGTGTTGTAAATCGTGTGGTGTTATAGGGTAGGAAAATAAATATTACATTTATGTAATTTTTTATTTTTCGATTAAGATACATTTCTATTACAAAATATTTATTTGTTTGTAAATTGTTTGTTAAATTTAAAAAAATATATATTTTTCTGTCAATTTTAGATTTTTGCTACATTAAAATATTTTTATATGTTTTGTTAATTTTTATATTTTTATATATGTTATGTTTTTGGGTTTTTTATTATATTTTGTATTGTAGTTGATATTTTGTTTGTTTTTAAATTAGAATTTTGTTCTGTGGGAATAGTAATTTTTACCCCTCCGCTATCCAACACTTTCCCCACTTTTGCATTTGCAGGAGTGGGAACAGTAATTTATACCCCTACGCTATCCAACACTTTCCCTACTGTTGCACTTGCTGGAGTGGGAATAGTAATTTTTACCCCTCCGCTATCCAACACTTTCCCTACTGTTGCACTCATTGGAGTGGGAATAGTAAATTAATACCCTCCGCTATCCAAGGCTTTCCCTACTGTTGCACTCATTGGGGTGGGAATAGTAATTTGTACCCCTCCGCTATCCAGCACTTTCCCTACTGTTGCACTCCCTGGAGTGGGAATAGTAATTTTATCCCCTTTGCTTTCCAACACTTTCCCTACTCTTGCACTCATTGGAGTGGGAGTAGTAAATTATTCCCCTCCACTATCCAACACTTTCCCTACTGTTGCACTCATTGGAGTGGGAATAGTAAATTATTCCCCTCGACTATCCAACACTTTCCCTACTGTTGCACTCGCTGGAGTGGGAATAGTAATTTTTACCCCTCTGCTATCCAACACTTTCCCTACTGTTGCACTCGCTGGAGTGGGAATAGTAATTTTTATCCCCCCGCTATCCAACACTTTCCCTACTGTTGCACTTGCTGTAGTGGGAATAGTAAATGATTTCCCTCCGCTATCCAACACTTTCCCTACTGTTGCACTTGCTGGAGTGGGAATAGTAATTTCCTCCCCCGCTATCCAGCACTTTCCCTACTGTTGCACTCATTGGAGTGGGAATAGTAAATTATTCCCCTTTGCTATCCAACATTTTCCCTACTGTTGCACTCGCTGGAGTGGGAATAGTAAATTATTCCCCTCCGCTATCCAACACTTTTCCTACTGTTGCACTCGCTGGAGTGGGAATAGTAATTGTTTACCATCCGCTATCCAACACTTTCCCTACTGTTGCACTCATTGGAGTGGGAATAGTAAATTATTCCCCTCCACTATCCAACACTTTCCCTACTGTTGCACTCACTGGAGTGGGAATAGTAAATTATTCCCCTCCGCTATCCAACACTTTTCCTACTGTTGCACTCGCTGGAGTGGGAATAGTAATTTTTTACCCTCCGCTATCCAACACTTTCCCTACTGTTGCAATCGCTTGAGTGGGAATAGTAAATTATTCCCTCCGGTATCCAACACTTTCCCTACTGTTGCACTAAATGTAGTTTAAAATGTAGGTTTAAAAAATATTACATATTTTAATATTTTAATTTATATTATATATTTTTTAAAATTTTTATGTTACAGGTGTATGTCTATATATATTTATCTTTATTTTTTAATATATTTCTAACATTTTATAATTAATTAAAATTATTATTTATTAATTATTTTTAGGTAAATATATATATATTACATTTTATATATGTATGTTTAATTTATTTTTAAATTACATTTATTACATATAATTGTTAAAATTTACAAATAAATCTAAATATTTTTTTTAAGTAAAATGTATTATTAAATTTATTTTACATTATTTATAATACATATAAAAAAAAACGATATTTTGTACTTCGATATTTTTAACAACAATATTTTTTCTCTCGATATTTTTGTACTTACCATTATGAAGATAGGAGGTCGATATTTTTGACAACGATATTTATGTCCTGATGTTTCTGTAGGTCGATATTAGTGTTGTCAATATTCTGTCAGTGATCCAAAATAGATAATAAATTAAAAAGATCAGAAAAAAAGTTTTGGGAACAAAGGATTGGAAAGATTTAGGGAGGATTCAAAATAGGGCCCCGAACCATAAAAGAGAAGAAAAACAAGATGGCAGATTCCCCATGAACACGCAATTCGCATTGCCATCTGGCGGGAAACATCACATGAACTGGCGGGACAAGCAACTCCGCCTGCTCGCGGAACTCTGCGTAGCATGGCGGAGGTTTTTTGCAGCTTCACGGAGTTCCGAGTAGCGCTGCTACGCGAACTCCGCCCAGGCTTAATCACAGTACCTCGACCTGTCTATCAAACACATATACCAATGTATTACCGAGTGTACACACTCACATATGACCCGACATGTCAGCATTACACTACCTGCTGCATGTCAGCAGCCACTTACTGAACCTCCACTATTCCACATGTCACCTAAATGTCAACTCACAGCTTAACAGCATGGAACATCACATTGTGAGACTGTACTGTAAATACTCCAACCATGTATGCCATTGTCTTATCATTTGGAACCAAGGGGCTTAATATGATGGCGGGAGGATCACCACCGCCGGGCCGGTGGTGGCGATTTTCCCGCCATCACAATGTGATTCACCCACCGCCACATTAGGATGGCGGTGGGAATCACATTGGTACCGCGGCAGATGGAAAGTACGTCCGGCATGGTCCCGCAAGGCGGTCCTTTTCCGCCTGCCTTGCGGAACCCGGAACCAGGGCATCATTGCGGCGGTGCCGTGCAGGCACCTCCGTAGTAATTAGGATGAGCCCTTCCGCCTGTCGTTTTGCGGTGGATATCCCGCCGCAAAAAGACAGGCGGAGACTGGCTTTGGGGGCCCGTCGCGGGCCCCCTCTGTGGGGGGGGCAGTTGTGCACTGGGGGGGTACCCATGGTACCCCCCTCCATTTCCATGCACATGGTGGCAGGCACCATGTGGTGCCTGCCACGTTGTGCATGGAAATGCACAACATGGCCATTTGACATTGCGGCGGGTGCTGCAGTCAGAGCACCCGCCGCAATGTTAAATTGCCAGATGCGACCGCCGCGGTGGCGGTCGCATCATAATTAGGGGTGCGGGACCGCCGCATGACAGGCAGGCGGTCCCGTTACTGCTGGTATGGCGGGCGGACTCAAGTCCGCCCGCCATCATATTGACCCCCCTAGTTATTACAATGAACAATGTATTTGGGTATGTGTGACCACCCACCCATTTCTACACACCCCTGTCTGTGATTAAACATTACATGTATGCACATCACATTCACAAAATTCCTTATACATACAATTATGATGGACACAGACTTCAAACTATGTAGACCCGTAGATCTTGTAGCAAACTCTTGTACATATGATAGTACAACACGGATATGTTACACATGCCAACCAGACCTACACATGGAATGACTCTTCAATTGTGTTTGCCTTCAGTCAACCTCCATGTTAATGTGGTAGCAAAAAGACAGGCGGAGACTGGCTTTGGGGGCCCGTCGCGGGCCCCCTCTGTGGGGGGGCAGTTGTGCACTGGGGGGGTACCCATGGTACCCCCCTCCATTTCCATGCACATGGTGGCAGGCACCATGTGGTGCCTGCCACGTTGTGCATGGAAATGCACAACATGGCCATTTGACATTGCGGCGGGTGCTGCAGTCAGAGCACCCGCCGCAATGTTAAATTGCCAGATGCGACCGCCGCGGTGGCGGTCGCATCATAATTAGGGGTGCGGGACCGCCGCATGACAGGCAGGCGGTCCCGTTACTGCTGGGATGGCGGGCGGACTCAAGTCCGCCCGCCATCATATTGACCCCCCTAGTTATTACAATGAACAATGTATTTGGGTATGTGTGACCACCCACCCATTTCTACACACCCCTGTCTGTGATTAAACATTACATGTATGCACATCACATTCACAAA
Source organism: Calotriton arnoldi (assembly GCA_963921515.1). Lineage (NCBI taxonomy): Eukaryota > Metazoa > Chordata > Amphibia > Caudata > Salamandridae > Calotriton > Calotriton arnoldi. Next base: position 22,973 of record CAWUFW010016212.1, on the reverse strand, counting down.
ATTCCTTGACACATTGACCAACACATACAATTATGATGGACACAGACTTCAAACTATGTAGACCTGTAGATCTTGTAGCAAACTCTTGTACATATGATAGTACAACACGGATATGTTACACATGCCAACCAGACCTACACATGGAATGACTCTTCAATTGTGTTTGCCTTCAGTCAACCTCCATGTTAATGTGGTCGCTGTTGCCTGTAACACTGAATAAATGGTTAGGCATTATTCAGAATAGATTGCACAATACTCACCCCCTCCTAGCTGATGTTGGGCCCTCAACTGCTGATCAAGCTCCGGGTAGTCCACTGCCAGGATGCCGGCCATTAGGGGAGTCAGTGTCCAGAGCATGCTCCTGCCACGTGAGGGGGATTTCCCCAGTTGGTCCTCCACAATCTTCTGGGTCCAGCGTCTCAGGTCCTCCCACCAGTGAACGCTTCACCGGCGATAGACCCCCAGGGACCGCACTTTCTGGGCGATGGCTTTCCACAATCCCTGGTTCTGATGGGCATTGACCTGTATGGATGCAATAGATGAAGAGACTGAGTGGACATGCAAGGCTAAGGTCATCTGTCTGGTTGATCAAGAAATTGTAGACATCTAGAATGACCATGAATAAATTGTCACACCCCAAATGTGTAGACTTCCATGATGAACATACACACTGACATGATACCACAATACACTAGTTATCTGATGACTACACATAACTCAGCTCAGGTCCTCTACTGACTATGCCAGCCAACTTACATCAAGTATCCCAGGGCCATAATACATGTACTGTGAATGTAGTCAAGATGTAGGACAACACACCATTGGGAGCACATGGCAGCTAAAGTAGATGTGCATGGTTGTACAGATACTTTCACACCCCAGACGTGTGACTCTCTCCATGCTGTTCAAAACATAACTGTTGCCACTAAATGTAATACATCCAAAAACATAGGTCACCATGGAAGGTCTGCTATGTGTCACAATGTGAACTCACAATCTGCTAATTAGTGGTAATTAGGACAACTCAAAGTAAAATAGTAATATGTCTGATTGAGTGTTTGGGTGATGTCCTGCCAGCAAAGGATACCCGTTTGGCCATTTGTGGCACTGTCACAGGGATAACATCAACATACCATTGTACATACTGACTGGTTGCTTAATGTGACACCCCTGGTAATGCAGTGATGGACTTCACTGCTGTACTCACCAACTATCTGCACTGCACATGTGTCAATAGTGTAGTACGCCTGCACAATTCAAGCTCTACTCATGGGACAGTTACAACAGTCTTGTGGTAGTGAGGGGTCTGTCCTAAAGCAGTAAAACACATTGAAAATGTGGGTAAATGGCAAGTAAACTCCGGTCTGTGAGTCTTGTCAGGTACAATACTATAGGTAGCATATGTAAGATGTAGTAAGCCATCAAATTTTTCAGAAATACTGATTTGAGCACTATCTAAGGATCAGCAGATCTACAGGGAGAGGACACTGTGCTGCAGTACTAGGTCACATATACCTCTGCTACAACCACAGTGGGTAGAAATCATTGCCGGGCTTAGCTCTCTGCAGACTTACCATAGTGACGTATCCTTCACTCGCAGCCAAGAGATTGGGGAGGACTGATGTGTGCTGGGAAATTGACGTAATATACACATATCTGAGATCACCTACTAATGCACCTTACATTATACATACACAAGTTATGGAGTCAAACATATTAATTCCTTTGCAGATTGAACAAGATCTGCATGTGAAACTCATAATATGTCACATTAGACTTTAGCATGCAGTTATGTGTGCATGGCACAGGGGTAGGATATAGGGCTACTCCCACAACACTATGGAGTTTTGTGTCAACAAAGTACATAGCACCATGATCCATTCCATGATTGACATAAGTAGAGACAACACATCCTAAGAAATGTGTCTGTGATTTCACTCTGGGACTCAGAGGCACAAAATAGCCTATGGACATGGTAAGGATGAGTTTTTATATTTCTACAAACATCATGTAGGAAGTTACCTGCTCCTCTGCTGAGCAATAGAGCTTGCCATACTGGGGAAGGACCTCTCCAACCAGTGTCTCAAGCTCGTCTGGTGTGAAGGCAGGGGTCTCCCACCTGTTTGGCCTGCCATGGTTGCTCCTAGAGGTGGCATATAGCAGCTGATGAAGAGGAGATGTTTATTCCAGCAGTGTCAATAGGCAAGTGACTTTGTTTTCAAATTGCGGCACAATTGTATGCCGCAAAAGCAGTCATGAGCATAGATGCACATAGCTATTGGGCCGCGGCAGTCACATTCCCCAATGTTAGCCTATGCCTGTGTACGCCATGGAGTTCACCATCCAACGTGCATTTGACGAACGTCATCGGTGGAACGTTGCATTTGTCCCGTATGCGAGGTCAGGCTTCTGCCATTTTAGTGCTTGTGTAGACAGTATTGGTGCTGGTATTTTAGCATTTGCTGAGGCTGTATTTCTGATGGTTAAGTGCATCACCACCACCCCAAATGAGGGCAAACATGTTAACATTTGTACAGGAACAGGGGTGGGAGCACACCGCTTCACCTCCCAGGCATGGTTCGCCTCAGGCATTGGGGTAAATGCAGTCTCTTGTTTCTTTGCTTTGCTAAAATATTTTTGAGTGTTCCGCCAGAGTTGGCACAGATAGTGCTGATCTCTAGACACGTGTTTCTGGTTCTTTAACCGTCATCAGTAGAGATTACAGTCTTCAAATTAGGGGTTTGCTGGGTAGGCTGCCAAACATCACATCAGGTCAAGTACCTCTCACTGGCGCGCGGGTGCTTCTTCCACGAGCTCGTCAGCTCAAATGACTTACGGGAGTACTTTTAAATAGGAACAGGGGTGGGAGCACACCGCTTCACCTCCCAGGCAAGGTTCGCCCCAGGCATTGTGGTAAATGCAGTCTCTTGTTTCTTTGCTTTGCTAAAATATTTTTGAGTGTTCCGCCAGAGTTGGCGCAGATAGTGCTGCTATCTAGGCACGTGTTTCTGGTTCTTTAACCGTCATCAGTAGAGATTACAGTCTTCAAATTAGGGGTTTGCTGGGTAGGCTGCCAAACATCACATCAGGTCAAGTACCTCTCACTGGCGCGCGGGTGCTTCTTCCACGAGCTCGTCAGCTCAAATAACTCACAGGAGACCTTTTAAACAGGAACAGGGGTGGGAGCACACCGCTTCACCTCCCAGGCAAGGTTCGCCCCAGGCATTGTGGTAAATGCAGTCTCTTGTTTCTTTGCTTTGCTAAAATATTTTTGAGTGTTCCGCCAGAGTTGGCGCAGATAGTGCTGATCTCTAGACACGTGTTTCTGGTTCTTTAACCGTCATCAGTAGAGATTACAGTCTTCAAATTAGGGGTTTGCTGGGTAGGCTGCCAAACATCACATCAGGTCAAGTACCTCTCACTGGCACGCGGGTGCTTCTTCCACGAGCTCGTCAGCTCAAATGACTCACGGGAGTACTTTTAAACAGGAACAGGGGTGGGAGCACACCGCTTCACCTCCCAGGCAAGGTTCGCCCCAGGCATTGTGGTAAATGCAGTCTCTTGCTTCTTTGCTTTGCTAAAATATTTTTGAGTGTTCCGCCAGAGTTGCGCAGATAGTGCTGATCTCTAGACATGTGTTTCTGGTTCTTTAACCGTCATCAGTAGAGATTACAGTCTTCAAATTAGGGGTTTGCTGGGTAGGCTGCCAAACATCACATCAGGTCAAGTACCTCTCACTGGCGCGCGGGTGCTTCTTCCACGAGCTCGTCAGCTCAAATGACTCACAGGAGTACTTTTAAATAGGAACAGGGGTGGGAGCACACCGCTTCACCTCCCAGGCAAGGTTCGCCCCAGGCATTGTGGTAAATGCAGTCTCTTGTTTCTTTGCTTTGCTAAAATATTTTTGAGTGTTCCGCCAGAGTTGGCGCAGATAGTGCTGATCTCTAGACACGTGTTTCTGGTTCTTTAACCGTCATCAGTAGAGATTACAGTCTTCAAATTAGGGGTTTGCTGGGTAGGCTGCCAAACATCACATCAGGTCAAGTACCTCTCACTGGCACCCGGGTGCTTCTTCCACGAGCTCGTCAGCTCAAATGACTCACGGGAGTACTTTTAAACAGGAACAGGGGTGGGAGCACACCGCTTCACCTCCCAGGCAAGGTTCGCCCCAGGCATTGTGGTAAATGCAGTCTCTTGCTTCTTTGCTTTGCTAAAATATTTTTGAGTGTTCCGCCAGAGTTGGCGCAGATAGTGCTGATCTCTAGACACGTGTTTCTGGTTCTTTAACCGTCATCAGTAGAGATTACAGTCTTCAAATTAGGGGTTTGCTGGGTAGGCTGCCAAACATCACATCAGGTCAAGTACCTCTCACTGGCGCGCGGGTGCTTCTTCCACGAGCTCGTCAGCTCAAATGACTCACGGGAGTACTTTTAAACAGGAACAGGGGTGGGAGCACACCGCTTCACCTCCCAGGCAAGGTTCGCCCCAGGCATTGTGGTAAATGCAGTCTCTTGTTTCTTTGCTTTGCTAAAATATTTTTGAGGGTTCCGCCAGAGTTGGCGCATATAGTGCTAATCTCTAGACATGTGTTTCTGGTTCTTTAACTGTCATCAGTAGAGATTACAGTCTTCAAATTAGGGGTTTGCTGGGTAGGCTGCCAAACATCACATCAGGTCAAGTACCTCTCACTGGCGCGCGGGTGCTTCTTCCACGAGCTCGTCAGCTCAAATGACTCACGGGAGTACTTTTAAACAGGAACAGGGGTGGGAGCACACCGCTTCACCTCCCAGGCAAGGTTCGCCCCAGGCATTGTGGTAAATGCATCTCTTGTTTCTTTGCTTTGCTAAATTATTTTTGAGTGTTCCGCCAGAGTTGGCGCAGATAGTGCTGATCTCTAGACACGTGTTTCTGGTTCTTTAACCGTCATCAGTAGAGATTACAGTCTTCAAATTAGGGGTTTGCTGGTTAGGCTGCCAAACATCACATCAGGTCAAGTACCTCTCACTGGCGCGCGGGTGCTTCTTCCACTTTGTAATGCTTCTTTCCCATGGCATGTCCAGTACAAAACTGCATCTGTGTAGTGCAATACTGTACACATAGGTAAAATGTGGGCAGCGGTAATACATGTAATGCTACCTTCACTATGGCAATTTGAATTCTTTGATTTGATGATGTGCACAGTTCTGTCACAGACCTGTAAAGGCCAGCTTGGGGATAACTGGTGGATGTTCTAGATCTGCCAATGATGATGTAAAATGTGAAGTGCTTCATGAAGCATTGCTGTTCAGACACATGACTTTAGCCTCACTCTTCACATATGTTTCTCTGCAGACTGTCACCAAGATACATTTATGTGTTACTTTTTCCATAGGTACCCTGGGAGAGGGAGGAGATTGCGGCCTCCAGTATACCACCCATTTCCAGAAATACACACCATGAAAGAACAACATATCATCCAGAAGTTCCGTTCAAATAGGCAAACAATCCAGAATCGATGCCATCAGTTGGAGCCTGACCTCCAACTCACTTTAATAATCCTACATCAATACCACCACTAGTGAAACACATGTCAGTTTTGCATTTTCTGGCCACAGATTCATTTCAATTCACAGTTGCCATTTCTGGTGAAATATCACAACCCATGTTCAGTTGGATCCTCACAGAGCTGCTAGCAGCTATTTTGAGACACATGGGAAGCTACATCCAGTTCCCCAGACTTGAAGATTTAGCCACTGTGAAGGTAGATTTCTATGGATTTGGTCACATACCACATGAAATTGGATCAGTTGATGGCACCAATATTGCCTTTGTACCACCACACAACAGGGAGCAAGTCTACCGGAACAGGAAGCCCTTCCATTCTATCAACATGCAAGTTGTCTGCCTACTGGATTTGTACATCTCAAACATCTGTGCCCAGTTCCCAAAGTCTGCACATGATGCCTTCGTACTGCGGAACAGCACCATACCTCAGCTGAAGTATCAACTAATCCCGTAGAGGGCCTGGCTTGTAGGTAAAAGTGATCTGTCATAAATTTGTGTAGGAAATGTTAAGTAGTATGATTTGTAAGTGTGTAACTAAATGTTGCCCTTCTGTTTAACTTCCATCTAGGAGATTCAGCGTATCCCAACCGGCCATGGTTGTTGGCACCGCTGAGGAATCCTACAACGCCAGTGGAAGTCCGCTTCAATGAGGCCCATGGAAAAACACAGTGGCCAGTGGAGTGGGTTTTTGGGCTCCTGAAAGCCAGATTCAGATGTGTGGACAAGACTGAGGGATCCCTTCTCTACTCACTCGGGAATGTGTGTAAGATCACTGTGGTCTGCTGCATCCTCCACAACATTGTCCCTTATTTCGCAGGGAATGGAGGCAATGAAGACCCACCTGGTGGGGAGCCTGAAATGCCAAAATGAAGATTATGATAGTGGTGAAGAGGAAATAGCTGATTTGCTTCAGGATCTTATCCAGAACTATTATCCTGATGTAAGTATGGTGTGAGGGTGTGATGACTTTGACTATTCTTGCAACTCTTGTATTGATGTTGTGAGGAGCATGGTAATGCTGCATACTAGGGATACATGGGTCTGGAAATATCTGCTGAAAGGTCTTTGTATTGTAAGGGTACCTTTGTTCAGCTGTAACTGTTGTTTTGGACTGTTTTCTCTAGAAGTTGACAATGTGATGTGTGTCATATGTATGTTCTCTCAGCTCATCTCTCTGTGTTGGTCTTTTTTAGGTATCTTCACCATGTCATCTTTAATTGGAGATTTCAGAGTTGTGATATTAGCAGGTATATGAGGCTGTTCAGATGTACGAAGTGGACATGGATTGTTCCTGGGAATGTCTGTCACAGGGTTTGGGTGTACAAAGCTGGTACCAAAACAGCTTGCACAGTGATAGGACGGAAGTTACCTGGCTTCCATTAAACTTGTCCCTTGTGGTGCATTGGTCCTAATGCAATATGTGTTGTGTGCCCAATTCATGCTATCCTGCCTTCACATTGGCTAATTCCTCATTGTCTATGAAGTGGATGTATCTGTTGATGTGTCTCCTCATTGTAGGCCAAAGTGCTTGTAGCACATCACTGACATTAATTTGTGAAAGTTCACCAGATGCAAGCAATACTGAATTAAAATGAGCCTGTGGTCAGAAACTGTTGTACTGATGTGTCGGTTTATTTGTTTATTAGATGTATGATTCCTTTTGTGAGGCGGGCAATAAGTCTCAAGCTGATGATGTAGACCTATTTTATTTTTGCCTATTGTGTGGGATATTGTAAGATGTATCCTCTCCTTCCATGTTGTGAAAGTCTACAAGTGATTCTGTGATCACTGACCCAGAATAACTCAGTCATGTATGATTTGCTATGTGTCTGACATCATGTCAGCCTATAATTTGAACAATGGAATACAAATGTTCTCAGCCAAGACAGTTGTATATATGTGTTTTTGTGAGATGGTAGTGATCCTGAGTTGAACATTGTTTACATAAACAAAACAAGCTTCCAGAAGCCCCTAGTTTTGATATTGCAAATTTCAGCTGGTTGTACATTCACAAGTGAGCTAAAGAACGATGATGGATTCAACCCAAATCTGTGACTGGGGTGAGTGTCTGAAAGGTTTCAATGCTCCGTCCATCATCTCCTTGTGTTTGCTTTGTTCGCACTAAGTTGGCAGGGTATACTCAGACGTGGATCCCTTGCTCACTTTGCCACTGGATTCAAGCTAGCCTGACTGATATGGGGTGTTACCCTGAAACTGGTCCCAAGATGCTTGTTTCTGGTCCTGAGAAGACCTGGCTTGGTAGTTCGGGTTGGACTGTTCCCATGAGGCAGTGAGTCAAGACTGATTTGCATATGGCTAGGTCTGAACTGGGGTGTCGAAGTGAGCTAAAGAACGATGATGGATTCAACCCAGATCTGTGACTGGGGGTGGGTGTCTGAAAAGTTTCAGCGCTCCGTTCATTATCTCCTTGTGTTTGATATACGAGAATTACAACAGAAGCCAATGCTTTAGTGATGTGTGTTTTTAATGAGGTGAACAAGGATAAGATAAAGAAATTGACTTAAAAATAAACCAAGCAAACTTAAAGTGAAGTCTTCAGTCATGGTGGATTAAATAGTAGTAGAGTCCAAATGGTCAGGAGTCCAATGTTCAACATACTCCTTCCATCAGATAGGGAAAAGTGGGCAGGAATAGTCTAACAAAGTGAATGGGTAGCACATATAGGAGGACATTAGAGTCGAGGTCTCTTACTGGCGGTGGTGGTTATCTTGCCATCCTGAGCTCCTGGGTTTTTCCGCACCCGTTCCCTCCCCCTGGCAGAGTTGGGATCTGGAGCTGCTGAGACAGGGGCGCATGCATGTGTGTCGTCCTCTGACCTGGTCTCCCTTCCTGTAGCTGTGGCAGATGCTGATGTTCCGGATGTACTTGGACCTCAAGAATGGGTAGATGCAGGTGGAAAGGCCCTAAAGAGGGTGGTTTTAATGTCCCGCAGCACCCCAACCAGGGAGGCCACCTCAGTGCAGATGCCGGACACCTCAGTGTGGATGTCGGCCACCTCAACGTTGATGGCAACAACCTCCCGCTATGTGTCCTTCTACAGCTCCTTCATTTCCCGGATTTCAGCCAATACCTGGCCCATGACACTTTGGAAATCCTGGTAGACTCAGTCCTGGAAGACTCCCTGGAATTGAGTGATGGCAGCCTGGGTGTCCTTGGCTTCCGTGGGCTCACTCTGTGGGCACGCAGTTACCCTCCCATGGCACCTTCCACCACAGCCCTGTGCCCTTGACACAGACTGCACCCTCCCACTGGGTCCTGGTTCCTCAGTGACTGGGGAGGTGTTAGCTGTCTGAGAATTCAGGACTGGGGGGGCACAGGATGGGACTGACTGTGCTAGGTGAACAGGTTGGGGGCAGTGGTTGGTTGTGATGTAGCAGCTTTGGTGGGAGGTGTTGTAGTGGGCACAGTGAGCCCCACTGTTGGTGTCTGCCCAGGTTGACCAGATGAGCCAGGACCCTCATCCACGTCCACCTCATCAGGAGCATTTGAATCACTGAGGGCTTCGTCCTGGGGTGGAGAGGAAATCTGTTCGGTTTTCAACCTCTCTGCAGGTGCAGTGGTGGATCAACCTGTTGAGAGATAAAGAGCATTGTTAATGGTGTAAGTAAGATCCAAGGTGTTTGTGTCAAGGTAAATGGAAACCTAGAATGAAACAAAATAGGTAGAGATTAGTATTGTCATGTCTTCACGTGGATTAGATTTTGGTTACTATACATTTGTTGCCATTGAATAGATGTAGTAGATTATATCAGCTTATTAAATGTGCAGATATGTGGCATTTTGGCTTTAGGTAGACATGACATCTCCAAAATTCTGCTACAAACACATGAAGTCATAACATGTGCTTTGGTCCATTCCGCCTTATTGTGTCTAATACAGGCAAACACCAAGATTGGTTGTATATTTAGCATTGTTCATCTTGTGAGAAGTGCAGAATCAAGGGATCGCCTGGCACTGCCAATGAGCTGAGTTTCCGTCATGGCTGACATATATTAGGGGTCCACCGTTGTTATTGTGTCACTCATGCCATCAATAGTTTAAGTTGATGGGTCCAGGACACCATAAAGCAAAGTATCCAGATGTATATCTGAGTGGAACATTGTCTGTACATTGCAGAGTCCATGACTAGTGTTGATCAGTAGTGACATGGGAGACAAGTGAGTAGGGGCAAAAGGAGTGCAGCATCTTGGCTAGAGTTACAATCACAAGGCCTCATGGTAGTTGTAGTCACTTCAATGTCACTTTATCAACACTTGACGAACGGTTAGTGTACCATAGCTGTTGTCATTATGCATTTAGGATGGATCATACATTTACATTTTAACTCTTTTCATCGGTCCTGGACTGATATTTTGATGGTAATGCACTTACAGACAGCATTGCGACACGTGGCATGTCATGGAGTTGGATACATGTGCTCTTATATGCAGCAATTTGCATTGCCACAACAAACCAACATCTCAGATACTTTGAGTATTGCATGCTAGAAAAATGGAAAGAGAAGACAATGGCAAAAGCAGATTTGAGAGCAAACCGGACAATGTGATATTTTTGCAGTTATTAAAGTGTACTCAGAGAAGTGTGCTGGATGGTGGCTCCAAAAATGTGTGGCTCAACTCTAATAATTTCATCCACCATGACTGTCAACTCTTGCTGTGAAGCTTGTTTTTTTCCCCAGGCATGGTGTAAACATAAAAAGATGTGAGTGAGTATATTAATTGAAAGTGATGGAGGTGAAAAGGTGCAAAAAAACTAAATATAACAGGTGGTGGAGAGTGCTAAATGGGAAGAAGAAAAATTGGTGCCTTATCAAAAAATGCTGGTGCCTATCTTGCTGTGCTGCAGTTGTAAAGCAAAGGATGCTGGTCAGGGATGGGGTGTGTTTTATAGTGTGATTTGCAGGCATGTCCACTTGCCAAAGCACATCAAGTGGGTAGTTTTTAAATCCATCCAATGGTCACCATTGTGTTTTGTTTCGCTTATACCGCTGGGGTCAACCAATGTTGAGTGACTGTCATTTGTTCACCGCCTTTGGGAGCCCCCGAGTACGACTTTGTGCTCCAGAGTGCTGTGGAGCGCCGAGTGAGGCCGCTCCTCCCAATGAGGGCGCTGCTCACATGCTGCATGCGAGCAGCACCAGGATTGGGCAAGGGAGTTTCCTTGTGGCTGGGCTGCTGTGGAAGGAAGAATACGTCCGCACCAGAGGACGTCGTGTTCATCTCCAGGTATGTTTTTTTTATATATATTATTTTCATGGGTGTGTGTGCACATTTCCCAAAGATGCCAGCCGCCACTGCTCAGGGGGCTGACACCGCCCATGTCTGCAACAACCTCACAGCTGCTAGACTGAAAAGAAGGTGAGAATCCTGTAAGGGAACATGTTTTCTCCACAAGAAACACACACCATACCAGTGGGGCCACCCATTAGACTTGTTTCCATCTGTAACTCAGAAAAGCACTTAGCCAGAACCCAGAAGCTTTCAAAGCTAAGTTGATCTTTGGCCTCAGTGATGAAACAAGGATTCCATCCCATGCATGCAGCACTTGGACTCGAGGCTGATGGCAGTTTTTCTGGCCTCGCGTTCGTCGAAGCCACATCCGTGATTTTATCAAGGCATAAAAGCACCAGTGTTTATGCCATGATTCAGATTGAACTCTGGAGCGAGCGTAAAGGCACTGCGACTGCAGGCAAGAGGTATGTGTTCACTTACATGCAGACACAGGTGAAATTTTGGCAATTGGGGAGATGATGTGGTCTGACGGCTAGATTGCCGACTTTGGAGCTGGGAAACCAAGGTTCGAGCCTCGGGGTCGCGTCCACATCCTGTGATTCTGGGCAAATCACTTAATCTACCCATGCCTACCAAACATGAGTGTGTCTTTGTGTAACGTAACCGGTGCTCATGTAAAGCGCTCCAATACCTTCGGGTCGAGTTCGCTCTATATAAATCTGCATAAAAAAAAAAAAAAAAATTGTACTCTTGTTGGCAGTCTGCCTGTTGCTGGAAATCTGATTGGCAATCTAATCAGTCAATTGTTAGCTGTCTCCTTAACTGACGCATGTCTGCTAGTGTCAATGACTGACTGGTGACTGGCAGCATCATTATTTGAAACACTTTCGACACGCTAATTGCCTCATGTTTGGCTTACTCATTAATTAGCCTACGCATTACAGTCTCATGTATCTGCCTGTTATCGGACATATCAGCAATTGCCCTCTGACAGCAGTCTCACTAATCATTGCCGTCATTTCAATTAATTTCGCCATTGTTGGCCTGCTCACTAACTGGTCTATTCCTTGCAGTTTCATACATTTTCCCATCATTGGCAGTCTCGCTAACAGGTCTCTGATGGTAATTTGACCGATTAGCCCTCTGTCAGTGTAACTAATCAGCACCAACATACAGCAAAGGACATTTTCTAAAACACACGGAAGCGACGTGGATGCTGACTCTGCTCACAGCCAATGATCTGATCTTGGCAAGCAAAAATAACTCAGGAAATAACCCAAGAGTGCATCTTACTAGAGGGAATTCTGGGCACAGCAAAACAATAACTAAGGGGCCCATTACGATACCCGGCGTAAATAAATCCGCCAGGCATGGAAGCGGCAAAAATCCGCCTGCACACACCGCCTGAACACCGACCACGCCATTACGATTACACAAACCGAAAACCGCCATCGGCGGAAAAATCACACAAAATACCGCCCGCCATCGTCCGAGTCGGAGTCAAACCGCCCGCCACGGACGGAAACACGCACGACAACACAAAACCGCCCGCCCACACGGCCGACACACCGCATGTGAAATTACGATCGCACCGCCATGAGCGCGGAAAAACAACAAATATACCGCCCGCCAGCGCAAACAACGCCGATGAGAATCGACACGGCAGAAGCCATGGCGCCCACGTACCTGCACAGAAACCATCCGCACACAAAACCAATAGCACACAACATGGCCAACAAGTCCACACAGCAAGGCACACACAAATACACAAGCACAGTACACATCCCGAAAACACCCCCGGACAAACAAAAAATACAAAGGCCAGAACCCCAGACACAACACACCTGAAAACAACAGACCATGAGGACACACCCACATAGGTGAGTACAAAAGCAGCACTCCCACAGACCACAACCCCTTGCTACATTGCAAACCAGAGAGGAGAGGAGAGGACACAGTGACACAGCAAGGACAGCAGCACACCACAGAAACGCACACATCACAACCACCACCACCACCACCACCAAACACCACCACCACCACCACCACCACCACCACCACCAAACACCGGCACCACAAACCCCCTGCACATTACACAACACACACCGCACCAGCACCACAAACACCATGGCACCACAAAGGATGCCCAAGTTCACGCCCATGGAGCTGACGGTCATGGTCGACGAGATCATCAAGGTGTACCCACAAATCTATGGGAACATGGTCCAGCACACACCACTAGCCACCAGAAACAGAATGTGGACCCGGATCGTAGACCAGGTCAATGCAGTCGGGACCCTGCCCAGGAACAGAACCGAGATAAACAAACGTTGGAATGACGTAAAGAGCCTGGTCAAGAAGAAGGAGGGCAAAACAGAGAGCTGGCTGCCGTCACTGGCGGAGGGAATCCCGCGCTCTTTAAGACCTTCAAAGCGTGGGAGGAGAAGGTGCGAGTCATAATCCATCCGGAGATCCTCGCCGGATTAGCAGGGGGAGTGGAGGCTGGTAAGTACAAACTAATGTATACCAGCACACCGCTATGTACTCACATGCGCAACTACCATGCCACAGCTCCCAGGGACAAACACCCCCATGTCCAGCACACAATACACAACACATCACACACACATGCAACAGACACTACCACACACAGCCCAAACCGAACAACTGTAAGATGCGTGGGGACATGTGTACACTAAGCCAGCCACGTAACCACCAACAGGTCCCCAAATATGCCAGAAGCGCCACAACGAGCACCCACCACACCCATGTGTCCGCCACAGCTGCACTAACCGACAAGTAACAGGTAAGTGGCAGGAACACAAAGTGCAGTGGGTGGGACGGTGGACAGCCCAAGTACAACACACACCAGGCCCCAGTCCCACAGCACAACAAGGAGGAGCATCCCCCACACCCCACAGCCACGTGTCAGCCACCGCAGTGCACAACGACAGCCGAAAGGCAGACATCATGGTCCACAGCAATCGGTGTCAGTGGGTGTACAGCCACCCCCACGACCCACTACACCCCCCCACCCCCACAGACCTGCAACATGGAGCACCCCCGCTTAGAGCCATGTGGCATCCAGTACAGTGCACGCACGAACAACTTGCAGGTGGGAAACTGGACAGGGCTGGATTACTGGAGGCATGAGGACCATAACACCACCAACACATGGGACATGTCACGTAGCACACGGACACGCAGCACCGCCCACCGTCACGAACAAGTGAACAATGTGCACACGGACATGAACAGCAGACTCACACCCCACATGACCCATCACAGACATAGCAACACCCAAGGAGCCACGTCTGCATGCACAAGCCACACTGAATATAGTCCCACACGGCAGCCACTGTGCAACTCATCACACACAACCGAAACACCATTGAAGTCCTGTCCATGTAGCCCCCACTGCCTGTCAACCCCACACCCCACAACTACGCCTATGTAAGACAAACAACACTAGACGCAACAGAGCGGAACAACAGAAATGCACACGAACACCACTGAACCCATCAAACTCACAGACACACCATGCACATACAACATACCATCCATCCCATCCGTCAGCCCCAGTCACATGAAAGGCATGTCATCCGCACAGCTGCCACACATACAGCAGTCACGCTAAGACACATGCCCATGACCAACCATGTGCCAGAAGTCAATTAAGCGCACGACACACTGTGAGCAACAACACACAACATGGGCCACACCCCCCGAGCACTGCAGTGATGCACATGGCACAGGGCAGCACGCACACCAAGGAGATGGGACAACTGCAATACGTTGGCTGGCACACAACCATCACTCACTCATAACGATGCGTCCAATGCCATGTCCAGTAATCACAACAGACAGCAAATATGCAGGGCATGTCAGGCATGCACACACCTCAGACCATGCACTGTCATGCTGCCACAACACATGTCACGTTCGGCACCCATGGCTCACAGCATGTACCCCAAAAGCATATCCCCTCCCAAATGCGAATCTGGGGCATGGCCCCCATGTTGCCATATGCGTTCCTAAGCGTCCCATTTGAACCCCAAAAGCAAAGTACAAACCAGACCCAGGATGGGCCAGGAGCCCGCATACACCAGAGTCACAATGAGTAGGGGCAAAGCAACACACCCATCGGCATGGCCAATCCGTCCCATGCCACATGTGCACAGCACACAGTCCCATTGCCTAGCACACACAACTACAGATGCCACAGCCACACACTCGCCTCCGGAAAACCCATGTACGAGATTGCACGAACTGCCAATGTCAGACGACTAATACATACTTCGCCAGGTGCAACACAATAACAAATCTCATTCTCTCCACAGGTGACGAACTGCTGGACGCTGGGGATGGAGACAGCAGCCAGCACAGCCAGCCTACAAGCCCCCAACGAGGACACACGGATCTGGAGGATCTGTCCACCTCTTCGGACACGGACCACCAAGCTGGCCCATCTGGCGTGGCAGGGCCCAGCCGCTCCCCAGGACCCCTCCTACCCACCAACCCATCATCCAGGGATGCTGAACAGTCCCAGTCCCCTGCTGCCACTGTCGTTGCGGCCACACCCACGGTCATTGCGGCCACTACCACTGCCGCAACCGCCACCATCGCCGCACCGACCACCACCGCCTCCACCACCACCACGTCTTCGCTGGCACCAGCCCCAGTGCAGGTGGTGGCCCGGCCGACTGGATCCACCCTGGGAGCCACAGCGAGGACCGTGGTGAGCAATGTGGCTAGTGGGCAGGCCGGTGGCAGCAGGACTGGTAGGAGGAGCAGGGTCAGGGAAACGCCAGCCTCCCCTGGGAGCCATGCCCTGCCTCAAATGGCCAGAGTCCTTGGGGCCTATGAAGAGGCCCAAGGACAATGGGCCAGGTCTGCTACTGACACGCGGGAGGTGCTGGGGGTGCTGAGGTCCATGGACGCCCATATGGGCCAATTCGTGTCCCGTATGGACCAACTCGTGGACCTCATGGGCCAGCTGGTGGTGGCGGTGGGGTCACAGGCAAGGCCAGCAACACCACCTCCGCCACCACCTGCTAGGGCGCAGGGTCGGCCAGCAGTGTCCACTTCCCTGCGTCCACAGCCAGTGAGCACACCTCACCCACCACCAGCAGGTCGCCACCACACACCCCCTCCCAAACGTGGAAGGGGCCGTCCGAAGAGGAAACAGATCTCCCGGGAGGACTTCGCACGCTCCAGTCGCAAGTGAGGCAGCCAGCCAGCCTTCCGCCAGCCTTCCTTGACCAGCCACTGCATTGACTTGCTCTACGATCCCACTCCACACAGCCAGCTGGATGGCATGTGTGTGTTGGACTATGGACATAGAACCAGTGGGTACACCGTGATCATCACGCAGCCATGACCGACAGCTCATTGTCACTGCACGCACCACTTTTGTCATCACCTTACACACAATCACATGTCACAGTTCGTAATAAATGCACCTTTTTCACTAACTGCTGTTTGTGCCCTGTGTTTTATTTGTACGGAATACAACGGCCACCTTGGGCGGAAGGGCACCTGATGCGTGGCATGGCAATGGAATCCGGAGGGCCTGTAGGGACCTAGGGGTGGGAGACAGAACAGGAGCACATTCAATGAGTGTGTCACACACCCATCACACAGTACATGTCAACAACTACAAGCAATGTACACACATCGCACAGAGCAATAGGGCACAATGCCACAGTCACCAACAGTGGCATACTACCCTGGCCATGGAGCGTTGACACACTGCACGCAGTGAACATACGGCCACCCTGACACAGCACACACACACCTGCATAGATACAGACACATCATCCATCGTACATGGACACTCACCGTCAAGTGAAGTAGCGGGCGATGAGCTGCTGGCGCACATTCCCAGCTTCCTCCTCTCCGCTGTCCACCTCACTCGAGCTGTCCTGGTCTGCGGGCTGGGGCCCTGGTTGATCTCCGTCATCCACAATGAGGGGGATCTGCTTCCGAATGGCCAGATTGTGCAGCATGCAGCACGCCACCACTATCTGGCACACCTTCTGTGGGGAGTACGCCAGTGCACCCTCGGTGCGGTCCAGGCACCTGAACCTGGACTTGAGGAGGCCAAAGGTACGCTCGACCACACGTCTGGTCCTCCCATGTGCCTCATTGTATCGATCGTCTGCTGGGGTGCGAGGATTCCTCAATGGACTGAGCAGCCATGCCCCATTCGGATACGCAGAGTCACCTGGGTGTGAGGGACACAGAGAACCGTTGCTATTCCAACTGGACAGGGGACAGCATCGCACAACCAGCACGCTACACCACTCCACATACTCACCGACAATACAGGCACGATCCTGTTGCAGATTGGCCATCAGTCGTGGCAAGATGCTGTTGCGCATTATGTGTGCGTCATGGGCCGAGCCTGGAAACTTGGCACACACGTGGGTGATCACCATGTCCGCAAGGCACACCACTTGCACATTCAGGGAGTGCGTGTGCTTCCTGTTGCGGTACAGGTGCTCAGTGGCCTGTGGTGGAACAAGGCCAACATGAGTGCAGTCAATGGCTCCCACGACGTGTGGGATTCTGCCAAGGGCATAGAATGCACCCTTCACTGCCGCCAATTCACGAGCCCTGGGGAATCTGATGTACCTGTTCCGGTACAGCATCATGGCTGCCAGTACATCCCTCAGCACCTTGCTGAACATGGGCTGGGACATCCCTCCTCCACTGCCCACTGTGTGCTGGAATGACCCAGTGGCGAAGAAATGCATGGCGGCCATCACCTTAGCCGTGGGGGTGACAGCAGTCGGATACACCCTGCGGGGACGGAGATGGGGCTCTAACATGGCACACAGTCGATGCAGAGTTGGCCTGTCCAGCCGAAACTTCCTGATTACCTCTGTATCGTCCATGTCCGCCAGCAATTGGTATGGGCGGTCAATGTTCGGTCTCCGCCTGGGGAAAATGGCAGAGGACACATGTCAAAGCAACACGGCACATAGCAATTTCGCATACACATCACTGACATGACTGAGCAAGCACATGAGCCACAGCCCAGCTGTCAAGCTGGGACGGCACGGCCACAATACACTTACACAGGTCTCCCAACAATGGCAATGGCAAGTGAGACATACCACTGCCATGTGCATGCACATGGGGATCTAGGCCCCAATGACTTGCGGGGCGTGCTGATGGGGACTGACTGCATATTCGTCAAGCGGCAACGCCACGGCAACATGAGTGTCTGCTGAGCATGGAACTGCTTCCGAGGCTGGATGAGTATGGCACACGACGACGACGATGTGGGCACGGGCTGAGCGGCCAATACAAGTGGGACCTGTGGCACGAGGGGATATGAGACAGTAGTAGGTGTCAGCACTGCACCCTATGTACAGCACTGTACGGATCACAGCTCCTGAAACATTGACTGGTGTCCACATTGACAGCCCCATGCCAAGACGGCTGTGTGCTTGCAGTCACACGTCACAGGTGAGAGGTTACATTGCACGTGCCAGGTGGCAGACGTACATAGTGGGAGCTGGCATGTGTGTGCATGTGTCTCCTGTTCAGGATCCACCAGATGGGCGCTGACTCTGTACTGACCATTGGACACAGCATGTTCCGTGGAAGGCTTGTGTGTGTGGGATGGTGGCACTGGATGTGCCTCCGTTGGGTGGGGGGCCATGCACAGGGCGGGTACGTCGATGATTGCGCATTGTTGGTCACGGTGGGTGCACCAACTAAGATGTGTTGCCCTGTGTTCAATTCCTATGTCCGCATGATGATGGACTGTGGATGTGGGCAGACTACACATTGGTCGATGTGCTGTCTATATGCATGTGCCTTCACACCAGGCACAGCTGCCCCTGCACATGTGACCCCTGCTGGACTCGCTGCTGGGTCTGTGGAGCTGATGCACCTTCTGCGCGTGGGGCGGACAGCTCTCCTCACTTCCCTCATTGCGCATGTCATGTCTTTGCCGCAGGTGACATGGATCATGGAGGGCCCACATGTACGCGTGGGTAGGCTACACATGATTGTTCACTGGTCGCCACCCCCAGTCAGTGTTTCGAATGGGAAGGTTGTCGTGCTGGTGGTATGTTCGATGTGGCGGATGGGCGGGCCTAGGTGCGGGCTTACATTCCGGACATGGGGGTAGTTGGATTGGCGACTAGTTGCAGTACACACGGGACACGTCTCTTCCTTTCCACATCTGGGTCATCCCTTGTACTAACTGACAGTGATACAGTCATCTTCGCCCCAGCCCTCATGTCCTCCCCTCGCCCCCCAATATGCATGCTCACCTGCGAGGCTAGCGCTTGCACAGGCAGCCCCAAGCTCGCACCAGAGAGGGCAAGGAGTGTATGTGTGGGTCCAGTTGCACGAGTGGGCTGTCTCAGGGTATGATGTGTGGCGGGACGCCGTCCACCTGCGTGGTGCCCCAAATGGAGACCCGGCCTGCATGGACTATGCATCACAGTCTTCGCCTTCCGGATCCGCCACCTGCGACACCCAGTGGCTGTGGCTGCCCTTGCGGCCAGGCCGCGTCCGTCTGTGGCTGATGGCCCACACATTCACTCTTTGGCCTCTCTGGGGAGGGCTCGGGGTGGTGGCGCACGCGCTTGCACTTAGTTGCAATGGCATGTGTCGTGGTTGGTATGATGGGTAATGGATGGGATGGTGCGAGCCACCTCCCGTGACGTCAGTGCTGCTCGTGCTGTGGTGCGTCCCCCTACACTTCCATTTGACTTGTGCCATGCTAGACGTTGAGGTTCTATTGCCTGCGTGATATGACCAGGAGGAGCGCGAGGAGACCTCTCACACACCATGCTCCACTGCCATCCCGTGCCCTGTATCGCCTGTGCGGATTGACTATGTTGGGGTTACACCTGGTCGACTGGGGCTGTGTGTGCCTTGTCAAGGGGCATGGCGGGCGCACAACAGGATCCAGCTTGTCCACAGAGGGTGGGCTGAGGTGCGCCTGGTACCGCCTTGTACGTGTGCCCGGCTGCTGTGCACACACGTGTTCACTCCCCCGACAGGTGTCCTCTCACAATGCCCAGGGAAGCGGTGGTGTACTGTTCATGAGCCCTCCCAACACGGCGTGCTCCAACTTGGCATGTGCGCATCTACCCGTCGCACCCACCCACCTGAGCACTGCGTCCATACGACTTCACACGACACATGTGTGTCTTCCACAGTAGTGCTACTCATTTGCGTTGACATCCAATACCAGTGGACTACATGGTCATGTCACGACTGCCGTGTACTTCACATACTCTCATCCTCTCTCATTCGTACTTGTGAAATGAGTCAGCGGAGACAGTTTTGGTTTCAAACATTATATTGAGTCTTCTGTCCTCTGTGATGCAGTATAGTGGACACTACTGGCAGCGGAATACATGTTGAGGATATACTGAGCATGATTACAAATGGGATAGGGTGTGGGGGTACATCTGCTTGGCCAAGGCTGTGCTAATGTACATTTACGTATAGCTGCGGAGCTGCGGACTTTGACACAGACGGTATACATGTAGCCTACCAGACCGCTCGGCATCATGGGCACAGTCCATCTCAGTTCCATGTGACAGGTTTGCTGCGGTTGTTCCTCATGCACGCGTGCATGTGAGATGACATCAGGGCATGTGCTTGCGTGCATGCAGCGGCGTGCCACTTGTTGTTGCACTGTGGTGGTTACTGGACATGTCACAGTCACTGGGGTCGTGTTGTTGTTGTATGCACTTGTCGTCCATGCAAAGGTCCTGGTATGGGATTCCCGGGGCGGGGGTGGGAGGGGTGCAGCACCCACAGACTCCAGGCGACCTATTCATGTCCACTGAGCGGTGTGTGTGTCCATGTGCGCTGGATCCATGTCGTGTCCTGGTTGTTCGTGCAGTTCCGTCCATGTGGGTGCGATGCACAGAGCCCATGCCACTGCCTCCCACGATGCATGCGGTGTTCCTGGATGTGATGGGGAACAGTGTGCATGTCCCGGTCATATCCGATGTCATGGCGATGTCGTTGATGGTGTGGTTACAGTTGCCGGTCGTTTGGTATGGCTGTTGTGGTGGTGACTGGCCAGATCCGTGCGGAAGCTGAGCATGGGTGCGGGGTTGGACTTCATAGGTCACTCGGGAACCTGCGTTGTGGTCCGACGTATTTACAGGTTGTCAGGTATGCGATGCCGCCCAGCAGGGCTTCCATGTCATTGGTGGTGTACATGTTTGCCAGCCAATGAAGCGGATGGTGGCTGTCAAGGTGTTGTTCGTAGGTTGTCCCTTGGAGGACCATGATGGGGCATGCTGGGTGACATTCGATGTAGCTGTTCTCGATGATCCGTCGTGTGGAGGCACAGTGGTTCCATTTCAGTGCGCGTGCGATGTTGGCCACATACGCCATGCCCCCATAGGCAGAGCAGGCCCTGTCGTGTGCGTCCAGAGGGAGGAGTAGTGGTAGCAGGTCCGCCTTCAGACATGCCGGGTTGGAGAGGCATATCTCGACGGGATGCTGGTAGGGACACCTCCGACAGTAGAAGACGGGCATGACGCAGCTGAACAATGTGATGCGGTAAGTCAGTCGGTAACTTACGTTCAGCAGGGACAGGAGATCGCATCCCAATGTATGTATCGTGTTGGTTTGGTACAGCTTGAGCTCTTCGGCGTAGTTGGGTAGGTGTGTTGCGGTTGCCATTTCGCAGCGGTTCGTAGGGGTGGCGTGCTCCGGCTGTGTGTGCAGTCTGCAATGTGCACGCTCCGGGGTTGCTGTGAGCTCTGTGTAGTCGTGGGGAGACAGGACTTGTGTTCTGTTGGCTTGTTTGGAGGACACGGGCCCTCTTCCCACATGCTTCTCAGACAGTTCAAGGTCGGTGCTGTGTGACTCCTTCCAATTAACTTGCATGTGGCCGACATGGGGGAGTGTTTTCTTCTTTCTTCCCCGTCCGTTGTGTGCTTCTGTGATATGCGCTATCTGCCCTGTGGTCGGTCTCTCGGCATGCCTGTGTTGGTCTATTCTTGGACAATGGCTGTATTCACCGGCTTCTGTCGTAGGGCTGTGGTTTCGGTGTTGGAATGGAAGGTCATTCAGTGCTGTCTGCTCTCCCTTGTGTGGGCGGCAGGCTGCCTTTCCGCTCTGCGTTGGGCCTTGTGTGTGGATGTAATTCTTGGGCCACCTGTTGTCGGTCACCGGGCTCTTTGGTGTTCCGTTTCATGTGTCTTGTTCATATGTGCAGGGTGGTATGGGTTTTTCAGTGTGGTACTGGCGTTCCTCTTCCCGAAGGGGCCCTGCTTCTCCTAGTTGGTGTTGCCGCCGCTGTGTGCTTCGCCATGTTTGTTACACTGGGGTGTGTCCTGCTGTTGCGTGACTTCACTGACATGTGTGCGTCGGTTGTGTGGCGTTGGGTGTTGTCCGTGAATTGGGCGTTGGGGACATGTCTGTGGCCGGCCTGTCACGTGTCATGTGCGTTCGGGGTGGGGCTGGTGTGTGTGCTGCTTGGTTGTGTCCCTGTGTCTGTGTGCGACGCATGCATGGCGCTGCGGTTGGCCTCTGCGTTGTGCGCATGTGTGGCGGCGTCATCGGCGCTTTGGGGCCGTGACGGGGTGGTTGGTTCCTAGTCCCAGGTGGTGTGTACACATGTGTTCTGCGATGTTAGGATTTGGCCTGTGTGTCATATGTGGATGCAATGGTGGATGTGTAGTGTGCACGCGCTGGTGGGGGGTTGTCCGCTTTTTCCGCCCTTGCACTGTGTGCGCTGTTTGCGTGCACTTGTTGTGTGTGTGCCTACCTGCGTCTCCGCGGCACGTTGCGTCCTTGGTGGTGCATCAGCAGAAGCATGGGAAGGGCCTGCAGTGCTGGATTCATGCCCGGGGTGCCGCTTCTTCGTTGTCCGTGCTCTGCGTCCGTGTTTCCGCCTCTCTTTCACGTGCGGTGTCTCTTGGCCGTGGGAGCCGTTTGTTTGCGGCATCGTAATTTATGCGCCGGGCGGGACGTGTTTCGTCGGACGGTGTGTGTCAGTTGAGCTGCGCCGCTACGTGTACGGGCGCACTTTGATGGCGGACGGTGTTGCTGGCTTGCCGGCGGTGTTTGGCCTGCTTTTCGCATCGTAATTGGGCGGGCGTGTGGACTGCTGCGTGCCGGCGGTAACTGGTAGTTTCTGCATCCGCCAGCACGGCGGTTGTGCTTCCGCCCGCCATC